>VZTU01025237.1:101648-143805 GCA_013400835.1 Zapornia atra | reverse complement strand
CACCAAACTGCAACAGGCAGATAAATGGATGGATATCTCCAGCTATTTAATAATCTTTTTAGTTTGTAGCAATCTTTAGTGATTTGTCTCATTTCCAGTTATTCTTTTCTCTCTTTTTCTTGTACAAGATGAAAAATAGTGACAGAGCAATGGACTGTTATGTACAGAACCTGTCTGGTTTGTTTGTTCTTAGCTTATACATTGGGAAAAAGGTAAAGGGTGACTGAGTCAGAGGGACAAGATGAAGGAGGAGGAAGATGGCTTCTTCCCATGGAAGCATCTGGGCACAGCTGGAAAGCAAAACTTGACCACAGCCTGTGGGAGAGGAGCAGAGAGAGTTTTGCAGTGTGAGCTGGGTGCTGCTATTCAGGCCAAGGCACTTCCAAGAGTAGCAGGGAGCATCTGCAGGTAAGAAAAGGGAAATTTCCTGGGATCCACATGAGATTGTGTACTTTTCCTTGGTCCAGAAGGCCACTGAGCTGGCTGTCACAAAGCCTGGGCACAAGAAAACCTCTCTGCAAGGTGTGGAAGGCAAACAGAGAGTTTTTTGTGAACCTCTAACTTTTTATTTTGCCTGGTTGAACCACTTTAACTTTCCTGGGTATTAAAAGCAAAGGATTCAGTTTTCTAAGGAAAACGGACTTCTTTGAATGTAAAAGTCTTTTTGGTCTTTTGAGATGGGGGTGGTGGGGGCTCATTACTACAGGAAAATCTAGTTTAACCCATCCCAAAATCTGGTAAATGCAGCTTGCTTCTCAGAAACCTAGATCAGACCAACTCTTCTGACTTCTGCATTGCACCAGTTCTGCACCTTCTGGTTTCGTGACGATGATGAAATCCAGTCTTTCAGCTTTTCCTTTTTGCTCCCTGAGAAAACATTTCCTGTTTGCTTTCAGAAGTGCTTAGAAGTGTTCAGAAGTGTTTTAATGAAGCACATGCCAGTGTACCAAGTTAACAGGATAGGCATGAGGTGTGCTATTGTATTTATACCTTACAGATCACCTGCACTTCATTATCTGCTTTTTGAAGGAATGGTTTATCCTAGATATCATAATTTTAAAAACAGTAGCTAACAATTACTCTTTTTTTGGGGTTGGTTTTATTTTGATGGTACAACTGTGAAAAGGATTAATTGATCAGCAAAGCAAAAAATCCTCTAATTTCAGCTTGGGCAGGGAGGGTTTATTAAGGTCTTTGCTGTGTTGAGAATTGTTTGGTCCGTTTTCTACCGCTGTGTTCCATGTGTAAGACTATCCTTGACTCTTCACCCTAAGTTTTTCCCTGTCAGCTCTTGTAATCATTGTAACAGCCTGTGTGTGCCCATACAGGTAATGCTGCAGGATGCTGACATACTTTCAAACATGATGTGGTGGAGAGTGTACAGAAAATAGTTGATCTCTGTTGTGCTTCAAAGCAACAGAAGTGAGAACCAAACTGAGAAAAACCCCTCCTGTTTCCAGATCTCTCTGAGTGGAAACATTCCAGCTACCTGGCTACTCAGAGTAATTGTTTTCCATTTAATTAAACTAGAAACAACAGATCAAGAGCCAAGATGTCCACAGTCAGAGATAAAATCATGGGACACAGAGTTCAGGCGTAATAACGGAGATTTTTGTTTTAAAACGTGACATCTGTAGAAGGAGTGAAAACTCCCAAGAAAGAAGGTTGTGAACTCTTTCCTCTTGCCACAAATCTGTGTAAAAGTGGCCTCAACAATACCACTGCACAACACAACAAAATGTGTAAGAAAAATCACTGTCTGCTGGGAAGTGAGAGCCTTATTTTGTGTTCTGGAGTCAGCATATGCAGGCATCTTTTACCTTAACCTGTCAGTTCAAGCGTGTTTTCAAGCTGACATTTTTTTTGCTTATTTTGCAACTGGTTAAGAGAAAGTGCATGACTTATTCTGTGTAAGGGAAATATTGATTTTCAGTCCAAGAGTGCTTAATCAACTCCATGTTTTCATGAATACAAGAACATTTATGCAAGTCCCAGATGGATTACTTTCCCAGGAAAATATTTGAGCAGTCCAGTTTCACACTGGTGTTATTATATCCCATTTGGTCAGTGAGATTAGTACTTGAGAGCAAAAGTGCGACAGTTAAGAAATTCCATTTTCTTTTATTCTCTATGTTTGTGTCCTTTGTCAGTTAAAGAATTTTCAGGGACCATCTTCTCAGTGTGGAGAAATCAGCAGTTAAGCAATTATACTGTCTGTATATGGATTATATTGTCTGTCCATATTGTATATGGATTATACTGTCTGTATATGGTGTGCAGGAGTGGGGTCTGTGGGAGCCACTTGTCAGTATATGATAACAAGAAATCCCGTGGGCAAAAGCCTCACTCCTTAAAAAAGCTAAGGCTTGCCATCTTTGGTAACTCTGTCCTGAAATTAGATGCTCTTTCTCAGAAATCCCTGAAGAAGGCAAGAGGCAGATCCAATACCATTTATTCTGCGTTGCGAAACACTCGTTGTCATGTTCTAACTGGGGTTTCTGTCTTTGAGCGTGGCTGTATGGGGAGAGTTGATAGTGGGTTTTACAGTTGCTTCTGATGGAACTTCTGCATATTGTATGACATAGTTGAATGGACTTTGACTGGTCAGATCTCTCCAGTCTTTGAACTCCTCTCAAATTGCCATATGAAAAGTGGAGACAGTTTAAGAGGACTAACTGAGAGAATTTTTGAGAAATGATGTATTCCACTGGGAAGTGGGTGATGTAGCTCAAGTCATCCTCCAAATCTTAAACAAATTATGAGGACATTAAATGGTAAAGACAAAAGATATGGTACTCTTTTTGACAGGAGAAGGGGCAGTGGCCTCAAGTTGGAGCACAGGAAGTTCCTCACCAACATGGGGAAGAACTTTTTCACAGTGAGGGTGACAGAGCCCTGGGACAGGCTGCCCAGGGGGGTGGTGGAGTCTCCATCTCTGGAGATATTCAAGACCCATCTGGACACTTACCTCTGTGACCTGTTCTAAGAAACCTGCTTTGGCAGAGGGGTTGGACCCAATGATCTCTGGAGGTCCCTTCCAACCCCTAAAACTCTGTGAATCTGTGAATCTTTCCAGAGTTTTATGAAAAAACAGCTTTTTTTGTGTGTTTCTAAAAATGCATGTTGTATGTGGCCTCACAAGGGAGAAACACGATGGCACTTTTGGAATTCCTTTTGAGGACCTAAGCAATGCTGAGTGTGCCCCAGACATTTTATGGCCAAAATTGAGGTATCTAGAAATGTAACCCTTTCTGGAGCAAGGAGCTGCTGAGTGAATGCTTCAGGTAGGTGGGGTTTAGATTCAGTGTGTAAATCCTTGACCCTAATGTTTTTATGATTCTAGCTTTATATCCTGTGGTGGTTTGACCCTGGCTGGAGGCCAGATGCCCACCAAGCCACTCTACCACTTCCCTCCTCAGCTAGACAGGAGAGAAAAATATATAATGAAATGTTTAGGGATCAAGATAAGAACAGGGAGAGATCATTCTGCAATTAACATCACGGGCAAAACAGACTCAACATGGAATAAAATGCATCTAATTCATTGCCAGTCAAATCAGTCAGGTAATGAGAAATAAAGCAAAATCTGAAAACATGTCCCCCCCCTCCTCCCTTTTTCCTGGGTTCAACTTAATTCCAGGATTTTCTCCCTCCTCCCCCTGAGCAGCGTAGGAGGACAGGGCATGGGGATTCTGGTCAGTTCATCACATGTTGCATCTGTCGCTTCTTCCTCTTCAGGGAGAGGATTCCTCCCACTCTTCCCCTGCTTCAGTGTGGGGTTCAACCCACGGGAGACAGTCCTCTATGAACTCCAATGTGAGTCTTTCCCATGGGGACTTCAGTTCTTCATGAAGTGTGGGTCCCTTCCATGGGGTGCAGGCCTTCAGGACCAGACTGCTCCAGCCTGGTCCCCCAGGGAGTCACAAGTCCCCCAGCAAACCTACTCTGGCATGAGCTCCTCTCTCCATGGGCTGCAGGTCCTGCCAGGAGCTTGTTTCAGCACAGGCTTCCTGTCAGGTGACAGCCTCCTTCATGTCTCCACCTGCTCCACCGTGGGGTCCTCTATGAGCTGCAGGTGGAATCTCTACTCCCCACCATCTTCCAAGGGCTGCAGGGGCACAGCCTGTCTTACCATGGTCTTCTCCATGGGCTCCAAGAAAGCCTCTCCTCACGTGTCTGGAGCATCTTGTCCCTCTCCATCTTCACTGACCTTGGTGCCTGCAAAGTTCTTCACATTTCATTCCTTCCTCTAGTGGCAAAAAGCTGCTATTTTCCTTCTCAGCTGCGTTACCCCAGAGGCACTACCTCTGTCACTGATTGCCTCTGCCTTAGTCAGCGGTGGGTTTGTCTTGGAGCCAGCTGGCATTGGCTCTGTCGGACATGGGTGAAGCTTCTAGCACCTTCTCGCAGAAGCCACCTCTGCAGCCCCCACCACCACTACCAAAACCTTGCCATGCAAAGCTAAAACAATTCCCATCCTTGCTCTTGTGCTTCTTTCTGATTGCTAAATGAGAAAAGCCCTAAAGAGCGAGGACACCCCCTTTCTGGGGGTGAAATCCCACACAAACGACAAGGCGCCCACTGACCTCAGCCACGCCAGGAATTCACATGTGGTTAAAAGATAACTGGGTTTGTTTTGATTGTAAGTCTCTCCCCTTTGTTCATGAGCATTGGCAGTGAACCTAACATAATGAGTCTTACAGAGCTTCCCTGGACAATATTATTAAAAAAAGAAAAAGGAAGCTGTCTAATCTATCTAATAATAACTGAATGATAGCAAACTATTCACGTGGTTGTCTTGGTCAGCAGGGAACGTATTTAGTAGCTAAAGGAGGGAGGCTTCCAATCTTATATTCCTATGAAATACGCAAAGCACTCAGCAGAGAAGGATGGCAGAAAATATACACATCCATGCCAGAGAATATAAATGAATATAAACTTTAATTAGAAAAATTCTGAAATGGTTAACTGCAGTTCCAAGTTAATGCTTGATAAGCAATTAGTGAGACTACTTAAGCAGACTTCTTCACTAGCCATTACCCAATTAATGAGACTACTTAAGCAGACTTCTTCACTAGCCATTACCAGTCTGTATTTATATACAAATAACATTTTCATGACAAAAATGTAAATCAGATGTTTTTATGACCTAAGAAAATATTGTTTAACCTGACTCAGTCTAAACATTTTCCCACCCTTTCACCCACAAAAAGATTTATGTTTCTTGATCAGAAAAAAATGTCTTTGCCATTGTTCAGTTTTGTTCTCTCACCCTTCAGTATTTCAGCATCAAGCACTGTGGCTGCTGTGACTAATACTTTGTTTTCTTTTTGCTCTTCTTCAGACTGTAGTGCCAGGATTTGTTGTTCTCACTTGTCATTCTGTTTTTCACATAGCGTCCTTTTATTGTTACTAATTAAAATGTAATAGTTTTGACCAAATTGTTCTTGCCAGATACAACATAGCACACAGCAAAAAATTCTAGCACCTCATGGGATATTTAGCTATAGTTTTACTTCAAATTAACTGGTTATAAATTGCCTCAGTACAGTTATTTAGTTGTGTGAAAGTGTTCTACTTATGGCCTCCATGTTTGTTGGGCAGATACAGGCACTTCTCTGCTATCAAACCCAAACTAGATGTGGTTCTGGGTAAATGTTTGTGCAATGTCCAACATGTTCTTCACAACAGTGTTAACAAGCAAGTAATTGATTTACAAATTACCCTAAAACCTGTCTACTTTGGATAGTTCTCTGAGTTTATACTGCAGAATAGCACAAATTATGTCCTTTATTAGACATTGCTTTGGCTATTGAGCTGGGCTCTGTGCTGTGTATTCTTTTTCTCCTGCCTCTTTATTGCCTCATTTAGTAACGTGCTTTACAGGAGATACTTATGAAGAAGGCATTTGAGTCTGCGCCATCACAATGATAAAGATTTTGATGCTGGATTCGGTTACATCCACGGATATATTACAATTCCCATTCTTATGAGAAGATACACTTGCTTAGGAAACTTGATTTAAAATAGTTTTGCTCTTTGTTACATGCTTGTTTATTTTTCATTGAACACAGGACCTACTTACGTCTTCAACAACATTAGTAAGTGTCTGTCTCGTTGCATCCCTCCACTGTTTTTAATTGAATGCTCATCCCTCCCTAGTTTTGCTGCGTTTTGCTCTGTCATCATTGAATCATACTTACTCACAAGCTACTTAAAATATAAAATTTCCTTTTTCTCTGTAATTTCATATGTTTTAGTAGATATGTTAAAATCCCCATCCACTGGGAAGTAGTCCATTTTATCTGTGTGCCAGTGTCTCTTGAAGGCACTATGCTTGGGATCCCAAGTGTTGTCCTTTACCAATGTACTTTCTCTCCCTTCAGCAACCAGCAGGGCTTTCCTGAGGTCAGGAGAGGAAAAGGGTGGACCTTTAAAGACCCTTTCTGCTTTCCTGGGAAGGTCACCTCCTGTGAGGTGATAAGAGCTTCTGACTGTTGCTATTGTTACACAGGACAGCTCTGCTTCTGAGCAGAGAAGTGTCTAGGCAAGACAGAGGATGCAGTGGCCCTTGTGCCAAAGTCTGTTCTCAGCACAGGCTGCAGTCTTTTGCACCGATCCAATTATATGTAAATGCGTAGGACTCAGTTTCATAAATGGGATTCCAAGCTGCTGCTAAAGCCTCACATGCTGAAATGTTAATATTTCATAATTAAGGATATTACACAGAAATTATGTTCTTATGTTATGTGTAATTTTTCCCATTCATCAAATTTTAGATTTTATTTTGCATTATTTTTTTGGATCCATGTAAGTGTTTTTCATCCAACTTTGTCGAATAATTACTTATCTGTCATCTGTTAACGTCTGCTTGATAGCTAAACAGCCAAGTCCTGGCATCATAGCTAGGGAGATTTGCTAGTTTACTGCTGTTGCTTTCATATTCATTGTTTGTTCTGTAATGGCCCTTAAACATTTCCCATGCATATTTGGGCTAGAATGATTCTTTTCATAATGCCTTAGAGGAAAACAAGGTTCTTCTAATAGCAATTAAAATTAGCAATGATATTAGGCTAAGAATTTAAAATCACATCTCACTCCTCTGCAAATTCCCTTTTATAATTTAAAAAAAAAATCAATTTTCAACAATGTTGTATACCTCATGCATAATACACAGCTTCAGTGATTTACTTCTTGTTTTGGCACAGGCACAGTTGAATGATATAAGAGCTAATTTTGTTTTTCAGCTTTAATAGCTTGTATTGTCTGCATAATGAACCCTGCCTGAGCTTCAGCAGGAGAGTTACACTGTTCCTACGCTTCTGTTAGTAAAAAATTTCCTGTTTGTTCTCTAAGAAGTTTGTCTTGGGTGCAGTCTGAAAGAAGACAGTCATCCACATGAGTATCAGGAAGAGACAGCTCTTGAGAGCTGGCTTTTCTTGTTAAGGTGGTTGTTACCAAATGGATGCAGGGAATAGAAGTGGGGCACGAGGTTGTGGGATCTCTAATGGTATTGAAAGAAGTTCCCAGCCATCCTCCACGTTTTGATGAATGGCACTGTGATGTTTCAGTTGGATCAGATAAGGAATGATGCCATGCTTAAAAAAGAAGAGGCTTTTTGTAGCCAGAAGTAGATTTTTTAAGATGTATTTAATTTTGGTAGAGAAGACAGGCAAAGAAATAACAGTAAGAACTACCAGATAGATCAAGAATTTGAGATATCTGGACTTTTGGGATTTTGACCATTTCAAAGCATTCCAGAAACTCAGCTCCTTTCTATTTCAGTTCAAATGGAAGGGGAAACTGGGGGAAGCTTTTGCAATCTTCACTCTCCATGTTCATCATAAAGTAACTAAGACAAATAAAACAAGAGTTAGGAATATAGCTAAAGGACTAATGGTCCTTGAAGAATGAACGAATGCAGTTAAGGCTAGGTTACAGCTGAAAGGCAGTAGAGCCACTGGAAGGCAGCAGAGGTAGGGAAAAGATCCTGTTGAAGAAGAGGCACTAGAGATGCCCCTATACTAATGTTGGCCAACGTATGTTGCTGATTGGTTTTTGTGTTTCTGAGAGGGATGGTAGTATGTTTTTGTTTGCCAGTTGTCTTATGCTATGCAAGATTTATCATAAGTGTTTATGATAAATCATTATATGTTAAAACAGATAAAATTCAGGTTAAAAAAGAAATAACTTTTGCATAGAAAGTCTTTGTAGGACTAGTAAGTGGATCGAGGTATAGGAAGATTAGTTTTGTAGTAATAAAGTGTAAGTGCATGCCTCTGTCTGGAGTCAAACGGTCTTTAGATCCTAAATTTCCAGTGAAACATAGTCACAGGAAATAAACAACAGTGAACACACATTCTTTGCTTCATGCATTGTGTTTTCATAAAACACAGGGGTTTGTCAGCTGGTTTACGTAGGTAGAAAATCAAGTTAAAACTCTCAGGGTAGTCATTTCACTCTCAGAGATGGGATTCCCAGAGGCTACACTGCAGCGAGTACCAGCTGGAAATCAGAGGGTGAAGGGAGACAAAGTGGTCTCTGGGGACCCATGTGTGACACACACACTCAAATAGGGCTCTCAAAAGCTGAAGGACATCTCTTGTGCTGAGGTACAGCTAAGCTCCTACCCTTTTTGAAACATGTCAAGAGCATTGATATCGGTTAAGCAATGCCATACAGTGCTTAGATATTTTCTGTAAATCCTTAGCAATTTTCTCTCTCTAACTAAGCAGATTCTAGCTATGAGATTTGAGATAACAAAGCAGCATAAAGAGCAAGGAAAATTGGCTGGTGAGATTCTTGTTCACGTGCTTCTCGTTTGAGTCACTGGTGTGTCTCCATCCCAAGCACTTTGTGAGAATAAACACTGATCAGATGCACGTTGGAGAATTTTTGTAGGCACTGAGAGTGATGACACTGCTTTCTGCAGAGACATCTTGATGAGGCCTCTGTCAGAGCAGATGAAATACAGTGGGGCTAAGTTCCAGCCTGACACATCCAATACTCTAAGCTTGCATCATTTTTACTTTCAGTAGGTATTTTTTTCTGTTTATAATAGCACTGTTTGTCTTACAGGTGTGAGGATGTGTAGGAAAGACCAAGCAGTTCAAGTTAAGAGGACAATGACTTGTTCCTTTACTTTCAAGCAAAACCTGGATTAGCCAGAGGGACACTATGTGAAAAGGAAAAGGTAACGTTATAAAACCAACAAACAGCAACAGGGTAGAAATAAATAATGCAAGGAAGTAATATTAAGGTTATAATATCTCTTCCTTTACAGCTTGCATATTTCTTAGCCTGGTGAGGAACAGAAATGTCAGACAACCCAAATTATTCAGATGACCTGGGCAATCTAAAAAAACACCACTCCTAAAAAAAAAACTTGGCCAGAAGAACTAAGTGGGTTTTGCTTACTCAGCACTCAGAGCACTGTACCTCAGTGCCCCTCTGTGGAAGAACCGAAACTGCAGCTATACCTGTGAGACTCCTGGGACTGGAGGGAAATGGTTTTTCAGGTGCCCTCCTCAACTTCAGAAATTGGTTCTGACCTTAATCCTGGATTATTTTCTCCTGAAGGGCATGCTGGAAAGCTTCCCTTCTCTTTTCTTCCTTTTTGGGAGTTGAAGGAAGGGACTGGAAAGCAAGAATGATGTTATGAGACCATCTTTGTGTGATGATTATGGGGAATGGGAAGAAGGGAATGTTGATGAATACATAGCTTTGGATATCTGAAGTGATAAAATGGGCTCATTTTCATTTCTATAAATAAGAATAAAAGACATAAATGGAAATAAATATTTGAAATGAAATGCAACTACTTTGAGACTAGTTCCTTGACTTGTATTTCAGTGGAGGTATTGCCAGTGCTACTGCTTCACCCTGAACTGCAGTGTGGAAATGTTCTCAATGTAGAAACTCAACAGCAAAATAAAAAAAAACCCTCTTTTCCCAGATCTTTCCAACGCTACACAGAAACCACACACTTGTCTGTGCTTTAGCAAAACAGAGCTTGTCCATTGTACTGTGTGAACCTTTTGATATATGTTAGCTGGAGAATGTACATCAACTAAAACATGAGTCACAGCAGCCTGTGGCAATAAAGTCATGTTATCTCTGGGTGATGTGGAAGAGAAGTGGTGCAACTGGCACGCAGGGGCTCCAGGCTTCTATTTATTATGGCAAGCTGCCACTCTTTGATAGAAAGAGAATTAAGTTCTAATATTATAAATAGAGTAACTTGTCTGTCCAGGCTGGCAAAAAAACAGCATTCTGTGGGATCTGTTGAATATATTTTTTGGATATGTTCTGTTCCTCTTCATAATAACACCCCTGTCATGCCTCTTGGTGTGACTTAAGAAATAAGCATGCTTGTGATGTACAATTCCCCAGTACGATGGTTTAATAAGCAGTCTAAGAAAACATTCCTGTAAATATTCCTGTTCATTTAGTGAAGACACAAATGAGCCATATAAGCAGAAAAAAAAATATATATAATTTTGTCAAGCACTGTATTAGATGTGATACATACTTTTAAAAGTTCAGTGTAAAGAACTGCAATAAATCTAGGACCACTTTCAAACAGCTTAACCTCCAGCTAAGTTTTTGAGCGCTAGTGCTCTCTTATTAACAAGGCATCTCTGAAGGTCCAGGGTTGGCCAATAAGATTGGCCAGGGATTTAGGTAAAATTTAGGTCAAATGAATACATCTATAAAGCACATTTCAGATAACATTCTAAAAAGCAAATCCAATGGCAGTGCAAGCTACAGCTCAGCAGATTATACACCCAGGGCTTTGCTGTGAGGAAGTCATCTGAAGAGCAAGCATTTTTGTTCAGCAGAGAGACTAAAGGAATGGGAAATATATATGAGTTTTGGGAAGCCCATTTTGGATCTTCTTTTTTTTTTAAGATCATAAGGCAGTGGTAAAATTTTCTGCTAAGACTTTTTGATTACCTTAATAAAATAAAATAAAAAAGCAATTAAAAGTAGTATTTAAAAAATTATGTCAAATGTTTTGTTTAAAAGCTATCGTAAAAATATTTAGTGCTTTCAAAATACAGAATTTCATGAAAAAGAAAAATATGAAACTAAAATATTGTGAGGTTTTTTATTCTCCTCAGTCAGTTTCTGTTTCTGGCTGAATTTATTAGCTGATTTTACCCAGAGTTGCCCAGTTCCAGTGCCCCATAGTTCATTTACTTTGCACAAAAGTTTATTTGCCCAGCTCTGAAGCCAACCTTAAATCTCACCTCTTTTGTAACTACTCCTTGGAAAGAGACCAAATTTCTAAAGCTTGCAAGATTCAGAGAAGGTACTTTGGAAAAAGGCAGTGTCCCAAGACATTTTTCCATTATTTTTACAGAGAAAAAATGTTAATGCTGTGATGCTTAGTCCATGGTGTGCAGATGGTGATAGTTAATAGATAATATGCTGTAATAATGTAGTATTTCATATCCTGACCATCATATGGATGTCATATATATTCTGCCCATAGTAAATATAGCTGTTTCACAAAGGTTGGAGGAGTTCCTGAAACATTTTGGTCAATATCAATGTGCATTTTGCACCAGCAAAATGAAGAGAGAGAGATAGTATAGAAGAAGATGAGGTTTTCCAGAGAATAATTATTTTTTTGCTTTAGTAGTCAAAATATAATGTCTGAAAGGGGCCTACATTTTTTTCCCATTTCAGAAAGTGAAAGTTTTCAAAATGTTTTCAACTTGAGCCTCCAAAATCCAAGCCAGATTTCACAAGTTTTTACAGACTGTAATAAGCCTAGATGTATTTTTTTCCTACATTGTTACAAAACCTTGGTTTGATCTAATCAAATGCTCAACATTTGTGATTATTATACCAGCCACCCCTTTACTTGTCGGGCATCAAGCTTATGCGTTGTGCTTCACATACGCGACAAGGACACCACCTATGACCTAGGACCCACTCTCAGCATAGACAGCAGTCTGCTCCTGTGTTAGGGAGGTCTTGGCAGCAGTTCCCTCTACATACCTGGGCATTTCCACACAGCTGATACTTGCAAGTGAGAGCAGGTGAGCTTACTGCCATTCTTTCATCCGGATGCCCGAAAACAGGGAGGAGGCAAACCAAAACAGCACTACAGAAATAAGTTTTCAGGGATGTGTTCAACAATTGCTGCCCTAAGATGCCCTTGAGTCTCCCCCTCCTCCTCCATGCTTACAACCAGTGTAGCTGGGTTCCACCAGCTATTGTGGCCATATGTACAGAACCACACAACACATTACATTTGATTATTAAAATAGTCTTCTACCTTCTTTTTCAGACTGATGAAAATAATGTTTGACTCTAAACTGACTGCAAGCAAGTTAGTGTCAGGGGCACTGTGCTGAAGTGTCGCTGCAGTGATCCTCACCGAAGAGAAGTAGTAATTAAATGCCTTTCAAACACCAGGATCCAAGTCCTGGAGCTACATAATTTAAAAGCTGTGCCTCTGGAAGCCCACTATGAAGTACTTGTAACACAGAGACTGAAGGGTACTTGGAGTAAGCACTGACAGTCTAAAAGTAAATGAAAATAATTGAAGTAAGCAGTACAGTGCACTGTACAATTTATAGGAAGTCAGGAGGAAAACAGGTGAGAATTCAGTGTGTACATTAAATTATATACAATGTTGACTCTTTAACATCTCGTGTCTGCCATGTAGTTGTTTTATTTACTGTGAAATCTAGAAAGGAAAATGATCATAAAATATTTAAGAGTCAGTGTAAATGGAAAAAATGTTTTCCCAAGATAATGGACTCCTCCAGCTATTAGGCGATGAAGCAAAGTAGAAACATTTATTTTCCAGGCAGAAGGCATTGCTTCTGAGATAAATTTCTATGATAATGAACCTAAAGCAGCCATACGATACAATTAATCCAAAGGTATCTGCTTTTCTACAATGAGCACTGAATGAACAGCCATGGTTTTTCCTTGTGGCCTGATCCTCCACAGCCTGTTTCTCATGTGGGGCCTACTCCACAGCAGTAGCCATCTCCACCAGCATATTGAGGCCTGGAAAGCAATGCTGGCTGAAAACATACATTTCCTTTCTAACAGAAGTCTTTTTTGTTGTGTGGGGTGGGGAGGCTTCCCTGAGGAGCTTGTTCCAGTGCCTGACCACCCTCTCAGTAAAGAGCCTCTTCCTAACACCAAACCTAAACCTCCCCTGTTGCAACTTCATGCTGTTCCCTCGGCTTCGATCACTGGTCACCAAAGAGAGGAGATAGGCACCTGTCCCTTCGACCCCCCTCAACAGGAAGCCATAGGCCGGAATGAGGTCTCCTCTCAGCCTCCTATTCTCCAGGCTATACAAACCAAGGGATTTCAGCCTCTCCTTGTAAGACTTCCCCTCCAGACCCTTCACCATCCAGTTGCCCTCCTCTGGACAGTTTTGTGTCCCTCTTGTACTGTGGCACCCAAACCTGCACACAGTATGGATTGTATGTCAATAACTGATTGAACCTACATAAATGTCCAATCTTTGCAGCAATCTTTATTTACAGAAATGTGGAGACACCAATTTTCCTTCAGAGTGTATTTCCTTCAGAATATATATTCTTCAATGGACTGCTTTTTACTGCACAAGGATCCTTCGTTTGTTTCCAATGAATGAAAGCCTCTGCAAGGGAAAAAACTTCTAACCCTGGTTTTCAGTGATTTTTAGAGGTGACATTGCTTTTCCCCACAGTTATATTTTCTGCAGCAGCTGCCCACCTGCACATTTCCCTCAGGCAGGTTTTTAAACCCCCTCTTTGTGCACCTCTTGGGCTTTACTGCAGGCGCAATTAGCACTTTGTTTTCCTGCTGACTTCTCACAACCTGGGTCTCAACATCTTCTAGTCTCAGATCTAAATGTATTTTTGATGGTGCAGACCATTTGAAAAACTTCCTGACTTCCCTAACTTTCACAGTGCTTCCTCTTTCTGAAGTATTTATTCAACATTCTTAATATTCCTTTTATGAACCATCGTATTTAAGTGTCGTCTCTGGATAGGCTTTCTTGTGTTTGGGTTTTTTTTGGTTTTTTTTTAATGTCTGAACATGTATTTCTTTATCAATTTCAGAACTACTTGATTTTGCCTTGGTAGTAAATCCCTTTCCTTCTTTCAGGAAAATAGTCACTAACCTAAAAATATAACTTGGTAAATACATTTCAAATTACTGTGGAAGACACTTCATTGGGATATTATTACTGGAAAGTGTTCAAAGTCAAATAAATACATAAATGCAATGCAGTGATACTTGTAAAAATATGCAGGATGAACTTCAGGAACTCACAATCAAATAAAAGTCTCAGTCATCTCAGGCACTAGCTCCTTTGCTTGGGCAGATCAGCTGAACTTGTCACAACTCCGTGATTTGAAGTACATGTACTTGATGCTTGGACTGTTTGGTCTTAAAATGTCACTGAGGCTATTTGTTCCAGGTCATATCACTTCAAACAAAGTATTTTAAACTCTTCTCCCTCCTTTTTTCTTATCTGATAGGTGGATATCTCTGCTATTGCTTACTGTAAATCCAGCAAACACCACTTTTTCTTTTTTCTTCAATCGCTGCTTTCCTAAATTGATACTATTGTCTACTTGGAATAATGGATCTTGTGGATATGTATATACTAATAGCAGCAATAAGCACTGCCAGACTGCTCCAAAGTGCTTTTAACACTTAACATTCTCATTACCACTGCTCTGTCTTACGGTCACAGTTAGTAAATACAGAAAGAGCTGGGGACTCTCGCTATGTCTCTGTCCTGCTTCTGCGTTTTCATAGCTATCCTTCGAGCTACATGAAAACCTTTTAGGGCAATAACAGGCCTCCAACATTAGTTCATGCAACTTTAGGAGTCATCTTTTCCCTATTTTGGAGCCAGCTTTGTTTATCTGATTCAATCTTATTGGCAATATAGATTGGCAATATAGAAGACATATATGAGTACCCATATGGTGGATGCAGGTACCTGACCGGACTCTGCTTGCTCTACAGTCAGAGCTGGTAGTATTGGGTAGCAGAGCTGTAGAAGGAGCTGGGGTAGCTGCATGCAAGCCAGGTCAAGAAGAAGTGTGGAGTAATTCTGGTGAGCCTGGTCTATGCCATTGACAGGTACTGGATGAGAAATCTGTACAAGACCACTATTCATAGCATTGGTTTGCCACCTCAGATCTCAGTGAAGTTGGGGAGACGGTGCTGTTAGGTGAACCGCGTTTGGCACCAGCATTGGAACATTCAGAGGCATAAAACCATGACAAAATTATCCCAATCTAGCTGAAGGCAATAAAAACATCTTGGGAAAAGACAAACCTTCTGGGAAATGAACGGAGTCTGGTATAAGGTTTGCTGCAGTGATGAAGCGCACACGATGCTTTCCTTAGAGACCAGGTGTTTATGTGCCATTGCCCAATTTGGAGTTTTTGTTTATATTTGAACCCATGTTTTGAGTATTTTCCTCTCCCATCATGTAAGACTCATCCATTTTAAACACAGTAATGCGTCTCAGCCCTAGGTAAAATCAACTTTGTCAAGTCTGGCTGAAAATCGGAGGTGTGAATATTTGATTAGCTTATGATTATTATCTGTACAATTGAGAACTCAGTGAATTGAAGATCATTATATAAGTGAGGGGAAAGAAAAGGTCTCCATATGCATTTTATCTTCATTTAAGTAAATGAAATCTAAACTACACTTGAGGGCACTGGAAATGGACTTTTGAAATCTGAATTAATTTAAAGGAAGCTCAGGAAAGCAAATGTGGACAGCTGTAGTCACTCTTACCTGTTGTTTCAATTTTTCCACCCATTTAAATAGGAAAAAAAAAGAAGGAAAAATTCACATCAATATAGCTGTTACAGACATACTATTTTAATGGCACTCATGGACTATATTTCAGAAGCTGTGCCGGCTGGTAATGCCAACACAAGGGAGAAGAGAGGTTTAAAACAGTCTTTATAGTACCAGGCTAAGATCTTCCTTTCCTGAGGGACACACAGGATGGCCAGCAAAGGCCCCCCCGATAACCAAGGAAACACTGCTCTGCAGTTCCTTACTGTTACATGTCTTTTGTATTACTGTGGTTATGATTATTATTTCCACGGTGCCCAGGAGGCCTAAGGAAGGATGAAAATCCTATTCTGTGCCTCCAAACAGATATTTGGAAAGACAACCCTGGTTGCAGAGAACTTGTTGAAAAGAGATTGCGTTAGAAAGATGAGCAAGGTTGTTTTCAATACCGGTGGGTGACCATAGTCACATATGACCTCACAAATACACTATTATTCAACTCAAGCAGGCGTTTTCCAGGCAAATAAAGCAACATGTATATTCACATCAATATAGGGAGTCACGGTTTATCTCCTGCTTCTAAAAATCTGGCTCTGTGTACATGCGAGTGGAAAACAACAGCTGTGAAGGAGGGAATTTGGAGCACAAATGAACACCAGACCCAGCTGCAGATTTGCATTCTTGTACATCTGGTGCTGAGTAGACACTGGGGAATTCTGTGACAACATGAGATTTTATTCATCTGTCAGCTAAATCTACCATTTCTCTTTGGGACACTTGCATCAATGAGGTTGATCTCAGGGAACAAAATAAAGGAAGAGGATTGTATCTGATTTGGATTCCCAGTTTGAATACATAGCTGGCAGGTTGCACAGAGCTTGTCTTGGATTGGGATCACACATCTGTTCTGCTAGAATTCACAAGGTAGCTTCCATGAAACACTAACATGTCTGATTTCAGAAGTGCTGTGGCCTTGGGGCTCCATTAAAGCCTTTTGGTGCATAATGGAAAAGGTTAAGAGTGTGTGTGTGTGTGCATATGGGGAATTCAATTAAAGGAGAGAGACCGTCTCAGTTTAATGAAGAGATTTTCAGCACTTCTCTGAAGATTATGGGAATATCACAATAAACCCAGATACTCAAGATAAAAAAGGGTTATGATGATAACTGAATGCTGCCTTTGCCTCTGTCTACACTGTCGGAGACTGATCGCAGGAGCCCCAGGTGGCTGCAGCCCTGGAGGAAGTCAGGATAAATGATGAGTCTGCCTTGGTTGATGAGGATTGGGTCAGGGATGAATTAAGCTGCCTGGACTTCCATAAATCCATGGGTCCTGACGGGATGCACCTGAGGGTGCTGAAGGAGGTGGCAGAAGTCATTGCTAGGTCACTATCCATCATCTTTGCTAAATCCTGGGAAATGGGAGAGGTGCCTGAGGACTGGAGGAAAGCAAATGTTACTCCAGTCTTCAGAAAGGGCAAGAAGGAGGACCCAGGTAACCACAGACCGGTCAGCATCACTTCCATCCCTGGAAAGGTGATGGAATGACTTACCCTTGGTGCTGTCTCTAGGCGCATCAAGGATAAGAGGGTTGTTAGGAGCAGTCAGCATGGTTTTACCAAGGGGAAGTAATGTTTGACTAACAGCCTTTTATGAGGATATAACCAGGTGGATAGGTGATGGTAGGACAGTAGATGTGGTCTACCTTGACCTCAGTAAATCTGACACCGTCTCCCCCAGCATCCTCATGGCTAAACTAAGGGAGTGTGGTCTGGAAGGTCGAGTAGTGAGGTGGATTGAGAGCTGGTTGAAGGGAAGAAGTCAGTGAGTTGTAATCAGTGGGACAGAGTCTAGGTGGAGGTCTGTAACTAGTGGAGTCTCTTAGGGGTCAGTACTGGGACCTATGCTATTCAATATATTCACTGATGACCTGGATGAGAGAATAGAGTGCACAGTCAGCAAGTTTGCTGATGACACAAAGAGTGGCTGACACACCAGAGGGCTGTGCTGCTATTCAGCAAGACTCAAGACAGGCTGGAGAGTTGAGTGGGGAGAAGTTTAATGAGATTTAACACGGGCAAGTGTAGGGTCTTGCCTCTGGGGAAGAACAACCCCAGGTACCAGTATAGGCTGGGGACTGGTCTATTGTAGAGCAGCATAGGGGAGAGGGACCTGGGGGTGCGGGTGGACAGCAGGATGACCATGAGCCAGCAATGTGCCCTCCTGGCCAAGAAGGCCAATGGCATCCTGGGGTGTATTAGAAAGGGTGTGGTTAGTAGATCAGGAGAGGTCTTTCTCCCTCTTTTCTTTGCCCTGGTGAGACCACACCTGGAATATTGTGTCCAGTTCTGGGCCCCCCAGTTCAAGGACATAGAACTCCTTGAAAGAGTCCAGTGCAGGGCCACTAAGATGATGAAGGGAGTGGAACACTTTCCTTATGAGGAGAGACTGAGGGAGCTGGGCCTCTTTAGCTTGGAGGAGACTGAGGGGTGACCTTATTAATGTCTATAAATATGTAAAGGACGAGAGTCAGGAGGACAGAGCCAGGCTCTTCTCAGTGATAGCCAGTGGTAGGACAAGGGGCAGTGGGTGCCAGCTGGGGCATAGGAGGTTCCATGTGAATGTAAGGAAAACCTTTTTCACAGACAGAGCACTGGGACAGGCTGCCCAGAGAGGTTGTGGAGTCTCCTTCTTTGGAGACATTCAAAACCCGCCTGGATGTGTTCCTGTGTTATTTAGTCCAGGTGATCCAGCTCTGGCAGAGGGGTTGGACTAGATGATCTTTCAAGGTCCCTTACAACTCCTAACATTGTGTAATTCTGTGATATGACACAGTCCCTTGAACTGAAGTAAATCTGCCCTTAGCTTTCTAACTTTAATTCATTCCAGTACAGCTGGGGGTTTTGTTTGAGATGAGAAAGTGTTGTGCCTTACACCAAGGCAGTTTGTACAACCATAGTTTACATGCAAACAAAAGAACAAGAGTCTGAGCACCAAAGACATTACACATCGTTATACATTGTACATCCTCATGTGCTCTCTTTAGGATTATTTATATGTTGTTGGACAGCGTACATGGGAGAACATCACTGCAAAATGAAATCAGATGCCTTATTGATGGAATTTTATTTTAATCTGTACTGCACTGTAACAATGTCATTCTTAGGAAGGGAGTTAATTAATTTGATTTTAACTGGGTTCTTCTTTATATGCCACCAGGATAAACACAGATTTCACTAGAAAGCATTTAGCCACTCTTCCTCATAACCCTGGATAATCAAGGGTGGGTGTAGACTGAAGCTGGATAGAGGAGATGCTATGAAGTCTGTGGCTGTGACCTTTCCACCTCAGACATCTGAGAGCACTGTGGAGCAGACTAACAAAGTCTGCCCTTTCCTGATGTACTGATGCTTCACAGGCCCTGCTACGGTTTATTGCATAATCTGGGATGATGTAAAAATGATTGGCAGTGCAGAAGATGAAATAAGCCTTCCTCCCTCCTTCCTTATTTTCCTCTCATATAGGCTGCTTGAATTGCTTTTGTTTTGGGATGACCCTTGTTCCATGTGATTCCTGCACCGAAAGGAAGGCAAAGAGCTTTTTACAGCTGCTGGTCACAGACTGTGTATGTGGGCTCCTCGGATATCCATCCCCAGGACTGTTTTGTTGGTGTTTCCTCATCCCCATTACCTGCACACACTAGTCATGTGTGAGCCCTTCTCAGACACAGTCATTTCACAGGGGCTTCTGTTAGATTCCCTTTTTTGTTTTATTTTTAATGAAAAGTGCTGTAATGTCTTTGCCATGTAAATGTGAAGAAATACCCCGAACCGCTTTGGTTGCCAGTTGTCATTTTGCAAGGTAACCATTGGTACACTGAATACAAGTCCACAATTTTCTGAAAGATCTCTTCTGTAGCTTTGAGAGAGGCACAAGTGGAGGTTTAGCAGGAGTAAACAGGCTCCGCTCACAACTTGCAGTCAACAAATGGTAAAACCCAATTTCTGAGAAATTTGGTCATAAATCAGGCATGAGAGAGACCTTGCTCCCCCTGAGATGACTGCCAAGCTTTTGTCCTGGAGACAGAGGCAGCCTCTTAAAGACAGAACGGATTTACAGCCTGTGAGATACCTGCTATTTTTAATAATGCCTCTCAACAAGCAAACAATAGAAATTTTTTATATTAGAGAGTCTTGGCATGTCTGTGTGGTGGGGTGGGTGTGTCCACGGATGTGAACGTAGCCCTTGCACCTAATGCGCAACCTGCATGTGGCCATGATAGGGTGTATTCTAGTCATGTAAGTAATGAAGTCCAGGCTCACCCAGGCCGAGGGGTGTACACCCATCAGCCTTTCTAAAACTGGAGCACTAGGTTACAACACTGACACGCCTAAGCAAGGGGCTGACATTAACCTCATGCTGGATTTAAGTCATTCCAGGCAGTCTGTTTTGAATTTCCAAATGCGCCGTGCTGTTCTAATGAGTTAATTCATGTGGTATCCACTTCCTCCTGTCAGCTGCTTCTGGAAAATAAATCGTGCTTTGTTATCTTAGCTTTGTCTGTCCTGTTAATGGTTTAGGAAATGCAGCTGAAGATTGTCTGGAGTTTTCTATGGCAGAGGTTGACCTGCGGCAATGGGACAGCGATCAATCACATCTCAAAGCAGTGCTAAATGCAAAATGCTTTTAAATTTCATTTGCTGTCTGCAGCATAGTATTTAAAAAATGTTTTCCACCGTTTGTACAGAGGGATAAAAATAAAAGAGCAATCTTGAGGATTTTATAAAAGAAGTCCATTTCAGTGCCTAAACGTCATCCACCCAATGAAGGTGGATATACTGATATACTACAAGTGTCACATTTACTGGCAGTACATTTGAAGTCTCCTCACCCGCCTTCTTGTTTGCTTGTAGTGATTGACAATAACGTGACAGTTGTCATGTTGTTCTCACAGTGCTGACAACAGGCTAGGTGTGAGTGGGGATAGATGTAGTGCTTGCACCCCACAACATCTGCCAGGGCTGGACTCACAAAAGAGTGCTGTCCAGGAGCCTTGGGTTACCCCGAATGCTGCTCCCGCTCAGCTCTATGGCACAGACTTTGCTTTGTCAAGGCCCATCCCCTGTTTCCAGTGTGATGTTAAAGATGGCGGTACCCACATCCTCTAATTCACTCCAGTGAGAGGCATTACTGTTAACCAGCCCAGCCTGAGTTTATCAAACAAAGCCAGATGGGGTGCCTTTGGCTCCTGCTTGAGGGCTGGGAAAACTCCCAAAGAGACAGCTCCTTTCTATTCATCTATTAATTGGCAGCAGGAGTCTTCCCCGCTCTTTCCAATCCTTCCACCACTTCCAGAAACTCACATTTATTTTTTGCTTTACACATCTTCCTCAGTTTTACAGCAAGAATTTCAAATCAGGGATCCTAATGATTATTCCAGCAACTGATTTTCAGAAATGCCTGGCCAGCTTTGATCCCTGGTGTTCTGGCTGCGTTGCCCGTGCCAGCTTTTTGCACCGTGCTGTGTGCTAACCCCACTGCAGCACGCAGTAGAGCATGACTCGTGCCCACAACTCTCCCTTTTCTCCGGTCACAATTAGATCATCTCAAAATATCTGTACTGCTCAGAGGGTTTAGGTTTCACGTGAGGATTCACAGATTAATTTAGCATGACTAGCTCACCTTGGGATTTAAGCAAGCTACAAATTTAACAGCCCTGAATCTTTCTGTCTGTCCCTGTGCTGAAGTTCTATGCTTCCCAGAGGATCTACAGGAATAAAGAGTATATAAAAAGAAAAAGCAGCACGAAATTCTCAGCCTTTCAGCCCTTCATTTCCCCATGACTTTCAGACAGTTCAGACTTGCACGCTGGAGAGACTCAGAGGTGGTTTTTTATGAGAAACAGATGGAATGCACAGGGTTTCATTGATCTCAGTGCAAGTGAAGTTCACCTCTCTGAAGAAACCCCCGAGAGTCTAACGCACGGTGCCAGGCGTAGTCGGGACCTTGTATTCCAGTCTCTTCTCTCCTGCGCTTCCACTTGCCTCAGCAGGTGGTGGGAAGACCTCTTTATTTTCCTTTATTACGTTTTTTTAAGGGTCGCAAACGATTTTGACCATTCTAGCCCTCCTTTAACTCAAGTCACCAAAGTGGAGCCCTGAGGTGCCCTTTAATCCTGCACTGAGAGCGGAGTGGGAGCAGAAGCTGCTTACACAGCAGCAGGGTAATCTGTTCTTCAAGAAGGAATTCCATCCAGCCACACGTGGCATTGCCTGAACACAGTCCTCACCACCACCGCACACAGATCTGAGCTGGGCCGAACAGCGAGCACCCTGTGTGCCTTTGAATTTCCCTTGGAGATGCTGGTGACTCTCGAATAGCCCCACGTGCCTTGGGTGGGCTGCATGTGCCTGGCTTTTTGTTAGTGTCTCTGTGGGTAGCTCAAGTTTTCCTTGGTGTTGAAAAGCTGCAGCCTCACATCTGCAAGATACTGTGGGGAGAAATGGACTGCAGTATGGTTTTCCTCATTAGCCTCTCAAATACAAGATTTGTGAAAGAAAATCTGTCATTCACTTACATTCAATTCTTATTTTTATAACTGAGTTCAATGTTAACAACAACAAGAACTCCTGTATTCTCTGTAGCATGGATTGGTGTAGTCCCACTGAAGGCCAGAGAATTTGGAAAAAGAGAAACTTCTGGCAGAGAATTTGGCCTGTGAAGGGAAAAGCAGCCTCAGTAATGCTATGCTCTCAACAGGAACATTCGTTTTTCTTATTGCCTGTACCAAGAGATCACTTTCTTCAGTGAGAACTCCAACTGCAATTTTTACTATCAAGAATATTGCTTTTAAATAGAAAAATAAAAAGTAAACTATGATAATTTTCAATAACTATACTACTATAGCCTTAATTTTCAAGGAAAAACATTACCAAACTCAATTTCAGATAACATTCTATTATGTGCAAACCACTGTTGATATAATAACTTCTATTTTAGGTTGCTAGTAAAGAGAAGAACAATGTGACCCATTTAAAAACTGGCTCACAGAAAAATATTAGCAAGCCATTTATCATTTCTATTTAATTTTGTTGATAAGAACCATTTGATAGAAACATTTCTTTGTTGCAGAACTAACAGTACCATAGGACGTATTTGCCCATAACAGATGCACTTTACAATGGTACCAAGAAATGGACTTTCTGCTTGTTGCCAATTGCTTGGAAAAGAAATTAAAAAAGGAAAAAAAAAAAAAAAAAGCTCACTTGAATTCTTCAGTAGACTGAGCCTATATTTCTGGAAATCTCTGATTAATGGGCAGATCACACTGCCACAACTGGAGTGCTGCAATGGCTGGATATAAGCTCTTTGGGAAGGATTGGCTGGGATGGTGAGGAGGGACAGTTGCCCTGTATATGAGAGGGAAGCAGGGATGCATGGAGTTCTGCTGTGAGCCAGCTGGGAGCTGATGGGTCTAGGCTTGCTGGCAGACTGACATGGGTAACTTTGGTGTGGAGATCTGCTACAGACTGCCTGATCAGGTAGCAGCAGATCAGGCTTCCTTTAACTGATCAGAAGGAATCTCATGTTCACTGGCCCTGGTCCTCACAGAAGCCTTTAACCACCCTGATATCTGATGGGAGGAGCAACACAGCAAGGCAAAATCAATCCAGGAGGTTTCTGGAGCACATTGATGCCAATTTCCTGACACAGGTGGTTGGGCTGAGAAGATGAAGAGGGGAGATGCTCTGCAGGACCTGATTTTTGCAAACAAAGAACTGCTTGGGAATGTGAAGGTCGGGGTAGCCCTAGACACCTTGACCACAGGATGGTGGAGCTCAGGATCCTGAGAGAAGCCAAATAGCAGGTTAAAACCCCTGGATGCCAGGAGGGCTAAGCCTGTACAGGGACTTGCTTAGAAGAATCCCATGAGACCATCTTGAACAAGAGAGGACTTCAGGAGACCTGTCTGATTTTCAAGGATGACCTCCTCCAGACTCAAGAGTGGTCCACCCCCCCTATGCAGGAATTGAAGCAAAGGCAGCAGAAGGCCTGCATAGGTGAGATAGGAGCTGTTGATGAAACTCAAGGATGAAAAAACCCCATTCAAGTCGTGTAAGTAGGGCTAGGGAATATAGGAGAAATATAGAGACAGTGCCCAAGGATGCAAGGATCTGGACAAGAAAGTCAAAGCCTGCCTGGAGTTGCATCTGGTGAGGGATCTGAAGGGCAACAAGAGACGTTTCTGAGTGTACATCAGCAGCAAAAGGGAGTCTAGGGAAAATGTGTGCCCACTGCTGAATGAGGCAGGGGACCCAGTGACAGGGCACAGAAAAGGCCCATGTATTCAATACCCTTTCTCATTGGTATTTACTTGTAAGAGTGAACTTCAGGAATCCCAGGGCCCTGAGACCCATGGGAACATCTGGACCAAGGTAGAATTACCATTGTTGGAGGAGGACCAGATTATGGGACACATAAACAACTTGGACACACACCAAGTCCTTATGGGATGCAACAAGTGCTGAGGGAGCTGGCCAATGTCACTGCAAGGCCACTGCCGATACCCTTTGGAAAGTTATGGTAGTCAAGGGAGGTTCCTGAGGACTGGAAGGAAGCAAATGTCACTCCTTTCTTCAAGAGGGAACTACAGGCTGGCCAGTCTCACCTCAGTGTTAGGCAGGAGACAAAGCAAATATCCTGGATACATTTGCAAACACATAAAGTACAAGAGGTGATGAGGAGTAGTCAGCATGGGTCTAGGAAGGGAAGATCATTCTTGACCAAACTGGTAGCCTTCTACAAAGACAAAATTGCTAGCCTGGTGCATGAGGGGAGAGCAGTGGATGTTGTTTATCTTGTGTTTAGTAAGATGTCACCCATAACATTCTCACTAGCAAACTGTTGAGGCACAGACTAGATGAGAGGAGAGTGAGCTGAACTGAAAGCTGGCTGAACTACCGGGCAGCAAGGATTGTGGTTAGCAACACAAAGCTGACCTGGAGACTACTTAACCAAAGGTGTACACTGGAGACTGATGTTGATGCCAATGCTGTTTATCTTCATGAGTTACCCAGACAGTGGAACAGAGTGCACCTTCAGCAGGTTTGCAGATGATGCAAAACTGGGAGGCATAGCTGCTTCACCAAATGTTTGTCGTCCACGAGAACCTTGATAGAACCTTGGAGAAATGGAACCTCATGAAGTTCAGCAAAGAGAAATGCTAAGTCCTGTCCCTGGAGAGGAACAACCTCAGGCACCAGTACACACTGTGGGGTCAACCAGATGGAAAGCAGCTTTAACGAAAAGGATCTGAGAATCCTGGTGGACACTAAGTTGAACATGAGCCAGAAATGTACCCATGCAACAAAGAAGGCCAACAGCCTCTTGGGCTGCACAAATAAAAGTGCTGCCAGCACAGTGAGGAAGGTGATCCTGCCCCTCTACTCAGCACTGGTCAGGCCACACATGGTGTACTGTGTCCAGTTCTGGCCTCGCCAGTACAAGAGAGGTGCAGAGCTACTGGAGAGAGTCCAGCACAGGGCCAAGAGATTAAGGGACTGAAGCATCTCAGTTGAGGAAAGGCTGACAGAGCAGAGACTGTTTAGCCTGGAGATGAGAAGGTTCAGGAAGGATCTTGTCATTGTCAATAAATACCCAATGGATGTGAGTAAAGAGAATGGAAACAGTGACAGGACAAGAGGCAGAGGACCGTTGAAATACAGGAAATTCCACTTAAACATAAGAACTCCCATTTTTACTTCTGGAAATGGTTAAACACTGGCATGGGTTGCCCAGAGAGGTGGTGGCGCCTTCATTTTTAGAGATACTCCATCCTCAACAAGGATTTGGCCTTGAGCTCTCAGCTTTAGCTGACCCTGCTTTGAGCAGGGGCTTTGGATTAGATGATCTCTAGAGGTGCTTTCCATGCTCAGGCGTTCTGTGAAGTCATTGTTTTTATAATTAAAAAGGATACCATCTCTGTATGAAGCCCCATATTACAGGCATGGATGCCATCATGCTTTTCTGCTGTTTTTAAGCTCTATTAAAAAGAATTCTTGTATAAACCTGTGGGGTGTAGGTGCATGCAGGATACTGACATCCAACCAGAGAGACAGCAGGGACCTTTTTGCACCTGATTTTGGGGTTGGCAGGCGATGCTTTGCTGCTCCTCACTGGCTGCAGCCCTTAGGGGCTGGGCTGTCGCACCCACAGGTAACGAGCACGGTGAGGATCATGACCTTGGTCCATCCAGTGAGTGTGCTGGGGTGGGGGAGCGAGCTGCTGGTGGGGGACCACTGGCTGCGCTGGCACTGCGGCAGCTGGGGAGCCCTTCTCTCAAGGAGAACCCGCAGCTGATTTTTCCAGCCTACTTTCTAGACCTTTTGTGCTGAACCCACAAAGCACAGAGGGAATAGAGCAGGGCTGGGAATATATGTGAAAAAATATCTCCCCCAGCCTTTCAGGTACCGAGCAGAGGGGATATGTAACAGCATGACTTTTGCACCAATTCCACGGAGATAAAGCCACTTCTGAAAACAGGGTTTTTTGGTTGTTCAGGCAAAGTCATTTTCTTCCCAGGTCTGAATTAGATGAGGTAATTTTATTTTTTCTTCCTATTATTGCTATGATTATCATCATCAACGGATTGTTTTGAACATCAAGCACATGGAGCAAACTATACTTTCTTCGTTTTTTATATCATCCTTTTAATAGGAAGGTTTGGTCTGCATTTTAATAAAGGAGGAACTGCCACTTACTCAGTTTAGGATTAATGCATTCACGAGCCTTGTTTGCAGTGGCTACGAGGGAATGGCAACATTTTAAAGCAAATTGAGGTAGCTGATGCCTTCCCTAATGCATTTTTAATGTTTGAGCCATGGTAAGGACCTGAACAGCATTCTGTGCTCTGCAATACACTCTGACAACAAAAAAAATTAAAACCCACAGAATGATAAAGCCAAGCTAACAGAGCGTATGCAAGAGGGAAGGATACAGCCATGCTCTTAGTCTCCAGTTAGATAATTTTATTGGGATCTCCAGTGTGCAATGAATGAACTTGGTAACTGGTGGGGTGACAAGAACGTTATGATATTAATAAGAATGTAATTCTGTATAAAACCGTTCTGTGATTTATAGCTAATAATATTACTGACATGAGGTTAATGAAGGCAATCAATCCTATATAACCTCTTTTTTTAGTAAATCTGATTCTCAAAGCATTTCCAACAGAAAGAGGACAGATTTGTCTTCTCCCAGCAATCCCTGCTGACATGAGAAGTCCCACTGAAATCAATTGAAAAGCAGTCTGGGGAGTAAGCAAAGCTCTGGATGCACTTCTGTTCTGCCTGGCTTTTGTAGTCACTCTCTCATGACAATGTCCTTAGAGCCACATTTTCTTTGAGCAAGAGAACTGCTACGGTGCACCTGGAGTGCAGTTACAGATCTTACTGGTGTACGAATAAACTCTGGCTGCTGTGAAAGTTCTTTGATCTTGCTGACGTGGTTGCTGATCACAAAGGCTTCTGCTGTGCTATTACCAGTGTTCCCAGACCTGTAAGTATTTCTGCAATTAGCCAGTCCGTGCTGCGCTCCACTCTGCTTGGTTTCACAGGTACTAGTCCTGGAGTCAACCAATGTAAGGCAAGCTTTGCTGTATTTACTGCTAGAACACTGCAGACTGCAGTGTGTTCCCACTGTTACCTTTTCCCACCACAGCCTGCCTTCAGTTTCATCACTGAAACCCATCAGCAGTGAGATTTGGCAGATCCCTGAAAACTTACAGAAAGAGGCTCTTCTTCCCTTGCTTTATTCCCCTTGCCTGTTTCCAGTAGAGTTTCATTACCCATTTTCCTGGGTAATTTTCCTGGGAAGGGACAATGTAATTTAGAATATGTATCTTTATAGCATTTAGAAGAGCACCAATTTCTTCAGAGAAATGTCATGGGATATATTTAAGAACATAGACATCTAAGAAATACTGGAAGTAATTTTACTTTGCTTGAAGTACAGAACTCACAGTTCTCCTTCTGAGGGAAAGTCTACAATGAAATTACTAATTGTGTGAATAATTTTGTGGATACTAATGTGTGACGACCATTCTTGGCCGAAGGTGAAGAGAAACTCCTATTTATCTCCTGAAGCCCAACACCTTCCTCTAGGATTCTGGAAATGGGCAGTCAGTCTAGCAGAGGTTGTTGTCTCCGTCACTATGCTCATTTAGGTCAATGACAATAACCTTTTTGATGTCAGAGAGGCAGGATAAGATCTTGTGTAAACAGCCAGAGCGCACATCTTTCCTCATCTCAAGAACCTTGAGGATATCTGAGTTAACAACCTGTACGTCCGCCTCGCCCAAATACACGAGTTAGCACAGATATGTGACAGCACGGAGGTATGATGGTGAAGGAAAGGATGTGAATAGAAAGCTGGAATAGAAACAGGTCGTTATGGACAAGATCATACCACACTTTTTTCTCTGCCAGGTTTTTTTCTGGATCTCAGTTCCAAGCAGCTGCTGAGGGTAAGTGGCATGAAGCACAGGAGATTATGGGCAAAAATATTTTTGAAATATCAGGTGCTTGGAATAGCTGAAGTCTTATTTGAGCTTGGTGAAAACAGTTTGAGATATGGCACAGACTAGAGAAACACCGGTGACACCGTAAACAAGGGAATGGCTACCGGTTTCTGAAGAAAAATAGCTGATTAAGTTTTGTCAGAAAACAAAAGATTTTAGTTAGACTTCTGAATGGTTATTTGTGTATGAGGTTACTTATGAAAACTCCTTATCATAGGGTGGATTAGATCCTAGCCCTGCTCTGCTGTCATCACTGTAAATTCATTAATGCTTCGGTGAACTGTTCTAATGCTATTAGACTGCCCCATGTCACATGTGTTGGGTCTATGAATACTCTCTTTGTCCCCCTGCTTAGCACGGAAGGTGAAAGGCACAGGAACTGAACTGATTTTTCAAGCCAAGAATCTTTGCAGTCATTAATAAAATAAGTCTCTTCAGCTTAACATTCATTGCCTCTTTTCTCATGTAGAAGCAGATGTCAGCACGAGGAGAAAGGCAGAGCAGAGTGCCTCTTTCAGCAGCTTTTGGAGAAAAGCGGGAAGTGAGTAAGTCACAGGGAGATGTATGCAACTTTGGGAAAGCATTTATAACTCCTAGATACATTTCTGCTAACGAGGGTATGAGATGCCAGCTCTCTGGAAGTTACAGCATGCACTGCTGCACTCCCATCAACTTGGAGGTATGCAGTTTGTATTGGAATAGAATTGAAACTTGAGGACATAAGGAATGATTCATTAAATTATCAGAGAAAGTACCTGAAAAAAAAGGCCTAATACTAGAAAAAATGTCAGCTTTAGTAGAATGCCATTAGAGGTACAAAATTTCTTATAAACTCTAAGTCCCCAGTCGGTTGCTCTCTGTACATTGCAGCACGGTCTGAGTCTGCCCATAAATACCCTGAAGTAGCAGTTGCAAAATGCCATTTATGACAAATTCTGTCTTAACTCAGAAGACGGAGAGGGAATCTGATTAATGTTTATAAATATCTGAAGTGTGGGACACAGAGGGAAATGGCCAGCCTCTTTTCAGTGGTCTGTGGAGACAGGTCAAGGGGCAATGGCCACAAGTTGGAGCACAGGAAGTTCCGCACCAACATGCGGAAGAACTTTTTCACAGTGAGGGTGACAGAGCCCTGGCACAGGCTGCCCAGGGGGGTGTGGAGTCTCCTTCTCTGGAGATATTCAAGACCCCTCTGGATGCCTCCCTGTGTGACCTGTCCTAGGGAACCTGCTTTGGCAGGGGGGTTGGACTCAATAATCTCTCGAGGTCCCTTCCAACCCCTACAGTTCTGTGGTGATTCTGTGATTAACTCCTGAACCTAACGAAGGGCACGGTCTTCTTGTTGCCAATCATGTTATTGCTGTTAAAGTGAACAGCAATCTAAGAACATGTTATGTTTGGGTATGTGGTGAGAATCCGAATCCTGCTATTTTCCCCTTAGGCAACCCAACTCACACAGGACACTGTCATTTTTCAGTTGAGAGTAAGATTAGATCCCATATGATCCACAGTCTCTATGAGATGCCAGACTAAGGTAAGTAGAAAAAAAAAAGAGTGCCATCGCCTCTCTTCCCTCCTTTTCCACATCTATCAGCACAGCTGCTTTGACATGGGTTGGAAACACACTATTGTTTGTAAAGAGCTGGCACAATTTGCCCTCATTAGCAGAGCATGTCCACTTTTATTTGCCACACTTTCAGTACCTTGTTTTAAACACCACTCTGCAGGGATTTTGTAAAGTCTCTGGGATTTTAACTATGAAAGGAGAAGTTTTTCTTACAAAGTCTTGCACCGCATTGCCTGGCACATATTTCACTTTCCCCGTGACACTGAAAAGGCGTGTACTTCTGTGCCCTACGTTAGCAAAGAAGCTCTGTGATAGACAAACTTTTAGTTTTGAATTTCCACACTTTTAGTTCATAATTTCCAACCTGACAAAGCTGCATGTTGGTGACTGTGCCAAAAGCTCAGCCTCAAGCACAGACACTAAAAGAAGGGTGAGGGTAGAGGAGAAACACTCATGGGAAGCTGACAAAAGAATTGTACTTTTAGAAGCTCTGTCGATGCTTTGATTTAGTGCCATCAGACTTATTGCTGCAGGCCTTCTACTTATTGCTAGTGTAGACAGTCTAGGAAAAGTCCCAAGAAACTATAAATGATGCCTTTCAACCTGAAAAGTATCTTCCATCTCCTTGAATTCCAAGGAAGGATCAGCTAAAGGCAAAAACATGTGGGGACTCACGAGGAGCCTGCCCTTTCATGTGATCAGCTCTCTCTGGAACAAACAGTTGTTTAGTCGAAGTATATAGGTAGCCAAATCTCATTGAGTGCCAGATTTTCAGCAAAAAGCCCTGCTGGCTTTCTTAGTGTGACACCAGCCTAAGCACGTCAGGTAGAACATGAGGCTTCATTGCCCTTCTTTGGATATACTCCAGGGCCTTGATGTCTTTCTTTTATTAAGGGGCCCAAAAACTGCACACAGTGCAGTCTCACCAGAGCTGAATACAGGGGGATGATCACTTCCCTGGTCCTGCTGGCTATGCTATTCCTGATGCAAGCCAGGATGCTGTTGGCTTTCTTGGCCACCTGGGCACACTGCTGGCTCATGTTCAGGTGAGTGTCAACCAACACCCCCAGGTCCATTTTCTCTGTACAGCTTTCCAGCCACCCTGCCCCAAGACTGTAGCATTGCCTGGGGTTGTTATGACCAAAGTTCAGGACCGAACACTTCATCATGTTGAATGTCATCCCGTTGGCCTTTGCCCATCAATTCAATCTGTCCAGGTCCCTTTGGAGGGCCCTCCTACCTCCCAGCAGATCAACACTTCCCCCAACAAGCTGCAAACTTATTGAGGGTGCACTCAATTCCTTCATCCAAATCATCGATAAAGATATTAAAGAGGATGAACCCCAGTACCAAGCCCCGGGGAACACTACTTGTGACCAGTCACCAGTTGGATTTAACTCCATTCACCACCACTCTCTGGGCCTGGCCATCCAGCCAGTTTTTAGCTCAGCAAAGTGTGTACCATGAGCCACCAGCTTCTCCAGGAGGATACTGTGGGAGACTATCAAAAGCTTTGCTGAAGTTGAGGTAGACTACAAGGCTTCTGCAAGAAGGGAATACCCAACGCTCGAATGTGTGTGAACATACCCAAGACAGAGTTTTTCAATGCCAAAATGAGTTTTTAAGTGCTAAGCAGGAATAATAATAGAATTTAGGAGCATTTCGGTTCACTGTGAGAAATACTGACCCACAGCTGGGAGACAAAACTATGCTATTTCAGAGAAAGTGCTTACTCACATTGGAGCAGTTTGGGAAGCAGCACAGGAACATAAATAGCAGGAGACCTTTTCTGCTGACCTGACAGTCATCTTTTCCCCAAAACCTTCAAACAATCCTTAAGTATTGCACTGTCTCCTGGTGCTCTTGAGCTTGTTGGCTTTGCTGATGCAGATACAACAAAACACACTATGCAATGAACTCACTCCCTTCCTGTGGAACAAACATTAGGAAGCAGCTGAAGAGATATTTAAGACTCTCATGTTTCAGTGTAAACCAGAAAATGCCTGTTTTCAGATTATTGAACAGGAGGGTGGAGACTGTGAAATAAAAATTTTGTAGGAAAAAGTTAAAAAAGATTGATCTCAAACTCTTCTTTTACTGAATAAGACTTTTCTGATGCCTCTTTTTTTAAAATTTTCTTATATAAAACTGCTGTATATGGATGCATTGCAGGACATGGATAAAATAATAGACCCACTGCATACCTTGCTGGATGGGTATCTGGGACATTTTGGGCAAAGATTCAGTGTGAAGGGATTGTTTATATTTTTATTTTTAATGGCAGCCATTTGAAGTTGTTTAATGGCTTGGAAAGTTAGTAGTCCCTTTGCAGTTCTGAATATGAACATTTCTGTATCCATGCAAGAGCTTAGACTTCTGAGGTTTGGGAGTGTCATGACTTTGCCTCAGCGAGTAGCTGAGCACCATGCAGCTGCTCACTCATTCCTCCTTCCCCAGGAGGATGGGGAGGAGAATGGAAAAAAACCCTCATGGATTGGGACAGTCACAGTTTAACAGGATAATAAAGTAATCAAGCGGTGCACAAATGTAAATGGTGAACACAACAGAAGGAAAAAAAACCCAAACCCATCAACAATCTGACGCCCAGTTTGTTTCTGAGGTGTGATCCTGCCTCCCAGCTCGCTTCCCCAGTTACACAGGGAGCATGACGTTCTGTGGTATGGAATATCCCTTTGGCCAGCCTGGGTCAGCTGTCCTGGCTGTGCTCCTTGTACACTTGGCAGGGTGTGGGACGATGAAAAGTCCTTAACTTCGTAGAGACACTACAACTACCTAGCAACCGCTGAAAACATCAGTGCGTTATCTACCTTATTCTCATATTAGATCCAAAACACAGCACTGTACCCAGTACTAGAAAGAAAATTATCTCAGCTGAAAGCAGGACAGGAATACAGATATAAATCCTTTCATTGATTCTTTTTACAACACATCTAATCTAAGGCAGGTATCACTACATTATTTTTGATGATATTGTCAGCCTGGAAGAATACTAATTCAAGAAGTCAGTGTTCAGCATTCTTACCCCAAACATTTTAAATGAGAACAAAATTTCTCACTTCTTCCCAGTTGTCTACATTTAAATATAATTAATGCAGGGTAAAATGTAAGTCTGAATGGAAACATCCCCTGTTCCTAGGCTCCAGGTAAACCCAGGATGTGAGCCAGGAGTTCTAACGGCACTGCAGTGTTATCTCACAGTGTCCTCTATCATTTAATGCCTAGTCTCCCTTTAAACACTTGCTCCTTCATAATTATTAACTGCACTTGACCACTGAACTTTGAAACGGCAAACTGCTTTCCATATCTTTTGCTTCCTGCTGTATATACTTTGAAATCATATGGTTTGTTTTCTATGGCTGGGGTTACACACGGTATGACTTGAGAGGAAAAAGGTAGACAAAATGGAATGAAAATAGGGAGCTCTTTAATTGCTATAAGCTGTGACAGAATGTCACAACTGAAAAATAAAGGAGCGACCGTACTTAGAATCTGGTGCTGATTCAGTGGTGAACTGAAAAAAACACCCAGATAGAAATAAAAGCTTTAATAAGTGGAAAAAGCAGTAAACAAATATTGATATGGAGTAGAAATTGTGGACCAGACGAAGATTGATGAACACTTTAGAGAAAAAGCCATAGCTAAGGTTCACACAAATAAGTAACCATTTTCTGGCTGCATCAGTGAGAAAAGAAACCCCAAGTCAATTATTGGTGAAAAACATGGAATTGTTATTAATGAAGAAGAAATAAAATATTCATAAATATTTTGGAGGTTCCATGTGTGGAGAGAAGGGGTCTGATTTTTTGCATCGTGTGTGGCTAATGAATTTTGCAGTTTAATAACAGCTAAGTGGTATTATAGAACATAAAATGTAGCTTTTAAAAATCTGATTGAAATCTATCTACTCACACCCTAGAGTTCTACAAGAATTGGCTGAACAGGTCTTCAGTGTTTTATGTCAATTTTTAACAAATCTATGTTAGAAGACTTAAAGAATTTTAACAATATGTAAATATTACAGAAAAAAACCCCAACATAAATGAGATAATCTAGGTAATTACTGCCTGACGACAGTTCCAGGAAAAATATGAAAAACACTGATACAGGATTACAGCCATAAAAGCTATATGGAAAGAAGTATAGTTAATGCCAGTGACAACAGTTTTACAGAATGTATTTCTTGTCAAACAAACATGTAATGAGATCACAGATTTTTACAAGGCATCTGATTTACCAGTGTACAAGATTTTGATTAAAAATTACCATTAGGGATCATCTGAATGAATGGCATTTTAGGTCAACTAAATCTAAAATGATAATATAGGCTGTGCCCACATTCTGTAGACTAGCTCCTGGGTACCCTGATTTAACTTTGATACTAAAAAGCAGCAGAACGAGAGCTCCAATGTCTGAAAACAAACAACCCAACAGACTAATGTGAATGGTCAATTTTTTCACATAAAAAAGACATTATTAAGAAAAAGGAGGTGAAAATGAGAGCTACGTAAGAGAATTCTGGTGTCTGTATTTTTAATGTGAAAAATGGGAAAATGTGCAGAAAAAAAGCTAAAACCAAAGCATCCTGGTCTTAATCCTCTAACCCTCTAATAAGTGTTAATGAGCTCCTCTTGTTTAGACCATGCAAAGGTGACCAGACTAAAGCAGTGAGTACATTCAAGAGAAAAAACCAAAACTATAATGGCTCTTCCATCAAGGCAAAGAAGCATAATGTGAACTAGTGGCTGGAAGTAAAACCCAGATAAATTCAAATTAGAATTGGGTACCCATTAGTTTACACTGAAGGGGATTATCCACTGGAACGAACTGTCAAAGTAATGAATACTTCATTTCTTGAAGTCTTCGGGTCATGCATTTCTGGAAAATATGCTGTGGCAGAAACCAAGTTATTATTTACTGATAGCCAAATAATTAGCTTAATACATGAGCAACTGCGTGAAATGTAGTAGCTTGTGATGTAGGATGCCAAATTGCACTCTGAATGTATGATTTCATAGCTTTACCAGAACAGGGCACGTGAGCATTTTGTCATCTGTGGATGTTGACGCATTGATAAGCAAAACTTAGTAGAATGAATGAAGAACCGACTCTCCTTTCACCAACATTTAACAGACTCAAATAAGTTATTCCCTTGCCACCAGATCCTGATCCATGCTTCCCTTCCTCATGAGCTTCCCAGATGACAAGCAGACACCTTTAAGCCAACACCTGCTTGTGCTCCTTGAGTGAAAAACTGCTCGGGCTCATGATTTAGATTGTTCTCTCATTTCAAACAGCAGAAGATCCAATGTCTTTCCCTGATTTGGTGCTTCTTTTTAAAACATTTAATTTGCAAGTAGCAGATTTAACATCTATCAGTTCCACCGACAAGGAGCCACTTCCTTTCAGTAGGTATTTAAGTCATAATCCTTCAACAGTCTCATCTAATGTTAAAAGTCTGAAATTATTACAGTTCAGTAAATAAATGTTCATCATCTCCTTATTGCAGATTTTTCCTCTGAGCTTCCCATCTTCTTCCTTGAATTTGGGTCTGGGTTTATCTTTAGTTTTGCTTCCTTCCTAAAGAAATAAAAACCTATTTATATAGGAGTTTTGCCATGTCAGGGCCCTTGATTATCATTTGCATTCTGTGCCTCAGAGAGATCCTATTTCATCCTTTATCTCTCTTTTCCTTTTAGCCTACTAGGGCAAAAAAAAAATCTAACTTCCTTTCTGCTCTTCTATTGTCTGCAGGATTTCACTTTACTTTGGTACTTATTTTACTTCATCAGCAGTTCCTGTTGTCTTTTACATTTTTATAATTCTTTACAGATTTTTTTCCAGGGGTAGACCCTGGAAGGGAAAAGAAAAGCTCCAGGAGACTACACTAGAATATTATCTATTTTCCTTTTTTGTGTGTCCTTAATGGCATTATATTTTTCATTATTTCTTCACTTCACTTTTGACCTTGTTATTTTCAGTCCTCAGAAATAGCTTCCTACTCCTTGACTTTTCTTTAAAGAACTTGAAAACGGTCCTGTTTCAGTGTCCTCTAGATGCATGGGTGAATTGTCATGGGCGGCTGCAAGTCCTGTCTTACACCTTTGAACACTGGGAGAATACATGCCAGTTGTGCCCACTGGTTCAGAAATAGCCTGTTTAGATTTGCCCTTCATCTCTTGTGCACTCCTACGGATGAGATTTTGCATGTAAGTGTTTTATACCTTCCATATCTTTCATCTTTTAATATCCCCCACACACACTCCCCAACATGCACGCTGTAAAGTGGAACGTGAGAAGCGTGCGCAGGGCCAGCCTGCTGTCCTATTAGCTGGCAAAGCCAAGAAGCACAAATTTACACTTACAGACCATAAAATACTGAAACCACCCTTTGGTGTGAATATAAGAGGCAATCTGGATCCAGCTGACATATTTTGCAATGTCTGCATGACAGAATTTGCCAATGTAAACTTGACCAGCAAACATCTGAAGTCGTTGACTGGAAATGGTTTGTTTTTGCTATAAAGAGTCCCTTTATTGAAAATGGTCTCTCTTTACCTTCTCATCCTGGATTATTTATACTACCTGACCATCCTTTTCCTTTTTGAAACACATGACTTCAGATGCAGAATAAAAAGGATAAGCAAATAATATTATTCCAGGAGTACTGGAATATTATTCCCTGCAATGAACAAGTTCCTTTGAAAATATGCAGAGATATTTCCAGTTGTGTTATATATAAGCTTGTACTTTCAATGGTCAAATGCAGAAACTTTCTGCTTACACTTCTAAGTTTGTAAAAGAATCAAACCTACTTGGGTGAGTAACCTGGCAAGAAATAAAGATAGAAACAAGACCATGCGAGAGATGACTGCTGGCCAACCTCACAGGCAAACACAGGCTGAAAATTGGGAAGCTCTATTCACTGAAAAATCTAGATGCTCCTGGACTCTTCCACCGCCTGTGTTGCTGTATGAACATTACCTTTTCTTTCAGGACACCCTGGCAAGAATGGAGATCTGGCTTAGAGAAGAATAAATGTATTCTGAATTACCCCGAATGGAATACTATAATATCCCACAGAATGTTTATTTCCTTAGCATAATATTAAGTCCTGCATGCCCTCAGCTGCTCTTTGCTGGCAGCAAGGTGATAAAGAAAAAAAGTGAATAAAGGACAGATGATCCTCTCACCCTCTGCATTTCTCACCCCTCAAATGAGAGAAATAACATTCAGTTCTGTGGCCTGCACAGAGATCTGCAGGTAGGACTGTATAGGTTAAAGTAACTTGTATGTAATTCTGCTTTTCTTTTTCCTACAGATTTCTTTGCAACCTGTACAGATCTCTGCATTCGACTCTTCCCTACAGAGTGGTGAAACCAGTAAGTACAGTTGTTGAAAATGAACCTCTTAAAAAATGCTGCTAGTCATTAAGGACAATTTATGCATACAAATTTCACAGGGGTTGTATGCAGAATTTTGGCTCAGGCCTGGCTTTCTGAGCGTATATATTTTAAAGTGTTTAGGGAAGGTATATTGTCTTTTGGGAAAAAAAAAAGTAACTGTATAACAAATAATTATATATAGATCTAGCAAATACAAGAATAGTTGTTTGCAGTCTCACCAGGATGAAGTATTGTACCAAATGTGTTTCAAAATGCCATTTCTCATTTTACAAAAGGGAATGTCTGAGACTCTGCTGTTTCTCAAGTACTGTCCTCCAAGTTCAAAGAGGAACTGTTAAGCCTTGGATCTGTGCCTGAGCTTTTTTTTTTCCTGGTATCATCAAAGGGTGTGATCATTAATCCCAGTTAAACAAGAAGCCAGCATGTTCCACAGAATCAAAGGCTGAATCTGGATTCATGACAGAGGTGCCTGGCTCCTGCTTCTGCTGGTGAGGTTCCATTTCTCTTAGGAAGGTCATGTTGGTTAGGCTTCTCCTACTTTCCGCCCATGAATTTAATACTAGCCCTAACTATGCTTCCCTATAGATTTTTCAGTATGCTGAGCCAATGTAGCAAACACCACAAGCAATGCATTTTTACAGAATAAATTTATTTATGTGCATTATATGTGTTTTACATCTTTTCATTGTAAAGTCAAATAATAACTTCTGCACAAACTTAAGCTTCAGATGTGTAGTGATAATGAAGTTTCTAGAGATTGATACAAGGTTGGATTAAGAGAGAGACAGAACACAGATGGCTGGCTTAAATGATGCCCCTAATTAAAGAGGAAAGAACTGTAAAGTGGACATGGATGACTTGGGACAAGTATATGAGGTAACAATGCTACAACAGTGAGTGTTTCTAGATGACTGCACAGTACATCAATATGTGGCAAAGGGCAGTGGACATTGTCAGTATACTGTGCAGAGGAACAACAATGGACAGACGGAGCACTTTCAAGAGTGCCCACATCATTAAAGAGGACCAAATCCCTCTGATCTTGAACATGGCTTAGAAATGCCACAATCTTCATCTAATTGTCTCAATCCTTTTCCGTGAGCCTGGGTCCACAAATGAATGAGTTGGCTTGTGCAGAGGTTGGTCAGGTGAGTATCACCATTTGCAGTTGGAGGTAAATGTGAGGGTTTTGTCCCACGCTCCATTTCATTGTGGAGACATACCCATGAAGTCCTTTGTTACTTACACACTTTGCCATCAAATGAGTCATAGGAATGTTCAGCAGAATCTAAACTGCTGATTAGATCATGCTATGCCTGACAGTAAACATGGAAGAAATAGGATATTTGTACAGAGAACAACTGAGCAGACATACAGTAATAAAGAAATGCCAGCTATTCAACTGCAGTTTGCAGAGAGATATGGTAAGAATGAAAACATTAAAAGGAAAGGCAACAAATCTCGGTAGTTTAGTTTCTAATTATGAATGGAAGCCATGAAAACTATGGAAATCCATAAGAAGTATTTATTACGAAACAGGAACTTGCAGGTCTGATTATGTTGTTCCTCATAAGCGTAAAATCCAGAACAGACGTCCCACAGGAAAGTTACTACAGGAAAGAACTTAATAGAGGGCATGAATGAAGGAGCAAGGGGATGAACCCAGCCTTCCAGGACTGCTTTTTGTTCAAAATGTGACTCTGCTTGAAGAGGAAAATTAATTTCCCTTCAGATGAACCAGAATCAGTGATGATTTAGGGGAGCGTTTGTTTTTTCCCCATGTGGTTGAGCAATGATTCAAAGGGACTGACACTGAAACAACTAGTGTGTGTTTATAAGTGATTAGGAGATACTTATAATTATCTAAAGGGTGGATGTCAAGAGGATGGTGCCAGAATCTTTTCAGTGGTGCCCAGTGACAGGACAAGGTCAACAGGCACAAACTGGAATTCAGGAAGTTCCACCTGGATATAGCGAAAAAATTCTTCATTCTGAGAGTGATAGAGCACTGGAACAGGCTGCCCAGAGAGGCTGTGGAGTCTCCTTCTGTGGAGATACTCAAAACTTGCCTGGACATGATCATGTGTAACTTGCTCTAGGTGATCCTGCTTTAGCAGACGCTTTGGACTAGATTATCTCCAGAGGTCCCTTACAACTTGTACTGTTCTGTGATTCTGTGATGAAACTTAACAACCAATAAAGCCAGTTTGGCATGGAAAATGGGTATGCATATACAACATCTCATGTCACTAAAATTCTTCTTAAAAAACTTCCAAGTTCTCTGTTGTACAGGTGTCAGGTGTTCACTGTATGATGAAAAATGTCTCTTTGCTTTTTTTTGCCTGAATAAGCTGCACCATGGCTGTAGTTTGGGCAGTACCTATTCCTTTCAACCATCAATAGTAAAGATAGTAACTAATGAACCTGCAAGAAGAAACTTGTGTTTCTGCTCTGATCTTAAAACAACCCCAGCCCAATTGAATACATTCTATTTTGTCCTATTTTCTTTTCACCTTGCATGCAGCTCATGAACCTGTGCTCTCTTGCTTCATTAATAAATTTCCAGCTTTCTTTCCCTTCCATCCCAATTTCACACTGATGATAATTTCGGTTCCCATGTCAGCCCTGTACAGGAACCACAGGTACTGCCGCTGAGCTGACGAACAGTGAAGCACAGCGAGGTCCATACATAGATCAAAGCTTGTTGATCAACAGCACAGAATGGGGACATTACCCTCTTGGGATACCAGAATGCAGGGAGGTTTGTGCACTGTCTTTAAGTGGCCAAGGATGGTAAGCAAAGGGCGTTTCCACTTACTATTGTAGCAGGTCTATTTGACTGCCTCTGCTGTCTTTCCTGGCTGCTGTCAGGGATTGCAGACTGCCAGTGCTGCGTTCCTGTTCCCCTTGCTGTCACTGATGGAAGTGTTTGGGCCACTGCCTCCTGAAGATCTCTAGAGGTCACTTCTGTCCTTTTTTCCCTGTGACAGAATAAATGTTCTCTAGGCCCATACATGTCTGTTGGCAAAGGAGAAGGAACAGTCCTTTCATATACTCAAATTGAGACATCCTCAACTGGGGAGAGACTTTCCTCAAACCCTACACCCTGTATATTCTGCAGGAGGCTTTGAAACCACACTCCTGGATGTAACCTAAATGAAGGAGTGACTGTAAAAAGCACAGAGATATCAATTGTCCTTCAGAACAGAAGGGACAGAGCCGGGCTGCCCTATCCTCCCTGAGGGCCTCCATCCCTCCACAGGAGGAACGCAGTGCTGGGGGGTGAGAAGGAACCACAGGATGGCTGAGGCTGGAAAGGACCTCTGGAGGTCACCTTGTCCAACCCCTCAGCTCAAAGCAGGGCCACACAGAGACAGGTTGTCCCGGACCACGTCCAGGCAGTTTTTTATTATCTGCAAGGAGGGAGACTCCACAACCTCCCCGGGCAACCTGTACAAGTGCTTATACAATCCTCACAGGGAAAAAGTATGTCCTGATCTTCAGAGGGAACCTCCTGTGTGTTAGTTTTGTGTCCATTGTCTGGTCCTGTCACTGAGCACCACTGAAAACAGCCTGGATCTGTCTCCTCTTTGCATATACCTTTCAGGTATGTAAGATCTTCCATGAGCTCTATCTTCTCTATGCTAAACAGTCCCAGTTCCTTCAGCCTTTCCTCATGTGGCAGATGCTCCAGTCCCTTAACCATCTTCATGGCCCCATGCCATGGGACCTCTCTCCAGTAGCTCTACATCTTGTACGGGGGAGGCCAGAATTGAGCCCAGCACCCCTGGTAGAGGGTTAGTAACACCTCCACTGGTGATATTCCCTGGAAACACTTTAATACAGCCCATGGCTGTATTAAAGCCATGGGAATGGCTTTATACATATACATATACATATACAGAATGGCCCATTCACCTTCTTTGCGGTGAGGGCACATTTGTCACTCTTGTCTCACCAGGACCCACAGGCCTTCCTCTACCAAGCTGCTTTCCACCCAGTCAGCCCCTGGCCTTAGCAGTGCCTGTCTCGTTCCTCCCTAGGGGCTGGGCTTTGCCCTTGTTGAAGTTGGTCTCCCGAGCGCCTGTGCCAAGCCCAGGGGCTGCAGCGGGAACTGCGGAGACACCTACCCACGGGAGGGTTGCAGCTTGCCGGGGAAAGCGGCGGGGAGTGGGATACCGAAGGCAGCGGGAAGGCGAGGCAGGCGCGGGGAGCTCCGAGAGGAGCTCACGGCGTTCCCGCCACCACCCGGTCCACTCTCCCCGCCTCCGCCGGCTGCCACCTTACTCTTCTCCCACTCAGCCGCGCCCCCGGGATAGCGACCGACTCCCGGTCCCGCCCGGCGACTGTGCCCCTGCCCTTGCCCCCCCAAGACAACGACACCCGCCGGTGGGGGCGGGAGGGCGGAGGGAGGGCCGAGGCACGGTGCGGAGGGCCGCCAGCCCGCCTCGCCCCCTCACACACACACACACATACTCAGGCACACACACTCACACGCACGCACTCACACGCACCGCCCGGCCGACGGGAGACGGGGCCGTTCGCAGGGCGCCTGTCCATGGCTGACAGGAGCCTGATCGAGGGCACCGAGCCCTTCCCGCGCCGGGAGGAGGCTCCGGAGTGGGGCTACGAGGAAGGTGAGCAGCTGGCGGCGGTTCTGGCGGGGAGAAAGTTTCGCCACGGCTGGGAGAGGAGGAGGAGGCGGCGGTGAGACTATTTTGAGTGGCGGGACGGAGAGAAAATCGCCCCTCTGGGCTACCCGAGACGCGGGGAAGCCCCGGCCCGCATCGGGCGG
>VZTU01025237.1:63748-101618 GCA_013400835.1 Zapornia atra | reverse complement strand
CATCGGGCGGCAGGTCCGTCACCGCCGGCGGGAGATCAGCAAGGGGCGGCGGCGGCAGCGGAGCCGCTCGGCAGCAGTCGCCGTATCCAGCGAGCCGAGGTGCCGCGGGGCAAGCCACTTACCACCCCGCCTTTAACTTTGTCGGCGGGCAGCAGCGAGGCGGTGGGCGAGCGCGGGGAGGGTCTGGCCGGCCCGGGAAGCCGCCGTGCGGGGCGCGGGGCGGGGGGGCCGGGCCTCCCCGTAACGGCTTTCCCTTGTGCCTCAGGAGTGGAGTGGGGACTGATTTTTCCTGATGCTAACGGGGATTACCAGTCGCCTATTAACCTGAACTCGAGAGAAGCTAAGTACGACCCCTCGCTCCTGGAAGTGCGTTTGTCGCCAAACTACGTCGTGTGTCGTGACTGCGAGGTGATCAACGACGGGCATTCGATCCAGATTGCCTTGAAGTCGAAATCAGGTACGCTGAAAGACGGGCTTTGCTCTCCCCTCGGACTTCCTGTACGTGTATCCCAGAGGGTAGGAGCAGCAGCTGCTCCCAGCAGCGAGCGGCAGTGCTCGTTCCGCGCGGAGTGCGGCCGGGAGAGCGTTGCTGTGATTTGGGTAGGAAAAGGAGCAAGGTCTGCAACGAGCGCTCCAGGTTTCAGTGCCAAGCTGGGTGGTCAGTCAGGTTGCTTCAGGGCATGTCCAGAATTCCCTCTTGTGGTGGTGTTTTCTGATTCGCTGGCATTAACAGCTGTCTCAGTTCAGAAGAACAAACTATTGCTAAGACGGTGTGATGCCAAGCTGTTCTGTACAGCTGGCAGAACTTGTCCTTGGTCTGAAGACCATGTAAATTAAATGAGCATTTAACATTAGTTTGAGTAGGTTCTGAATGCTAACCACAGAATTGTGCATCCTAAGATATATATTCCAGTTACACATGCATACAGTACTGATGAAGAACAGGTAGCAAAGCAGTCCTCAGTTCTTAAAGGTGGGGTTTTTTTGGTGCCATTCATCAAATAACTAGAAGCAATTAATAAAGGAAAGAATTCCAACTTAAGTGAAAGCAGTGTCTCCTTCAGACCTTTCTGCGTGGATAAACTGTATGAAGGAGACAACTGTCAACAAAGTAGGGAGAAAAAAAGCCTGTTGTGCTTTCCAGCACTGTGGTAGTTCTTACCATGTGTTTGGAAGAACATCCAAGTTTTTCTAACCAATCTTAGCTAGCAACAGCCTTTGGGGGGTATTTATACAGCTGAACATTGTCAAACTGTGAGATGTTCCAAGTTTTGTTTCCTTCTGAGATCCCAGTAGTCCTGGGAGCTACAGCTGTACTGAGACTGAGGGAGTGAGTTCAATTTTACACTGGATTTTTTAAAAAGAAAGGGTTTGTTATTTTAATAATTATATTTTCCTTAATAATTTCCGTTCCATGATAGATGCCATGTATTGCTGCAACACAGAATGTTTCTTTCCACAGAACTTTGCAGATTTGCAATAGAATAGAAATTTTGTACTTGGAGTGAGTTTTATTGCCTTCGTCAGAAGCAGAGGTCTTTTCCCAAGGAATAAGGTCTGCAGGATCAGGGAGGTTCTTGAATTCTCCTCTGGAGAATTCTCCTAAGGAGACAGTGACCACAAATGATGACATCACTTGCATGTAAAAATGCAGCTCCTTCAAGCTTACTTCTTCAAGGGCAGTTTGTAACTTTGTAGCAATAACTGGTAAGATCAGAGGAACACAGCTAAATGCATATGTAAAACCTTTGGAGACTTGAAAGGGGAAAAGACTTCTTTTTAAAGACTTTTCTTCTTCAGTGCAGTGTGATGTCACGCTGATGAGTGTTGAAATATGAGAAAATGTGAAATAGAATAAAAGTTTATGACCGAGTTATGTAATTACGATTTAGGAAATTGTGTTTTACTTTCAGCTTTCCTTACATTTCTTCTTACATAATTTCCCATCCTCCATCTGTAAACTGGGGATAATTTTTCCATTTTTCTGGGGGGTAGGGAAGACTTGTGTTATCCCTACCAAGAAGAGCAAATAGTTAGTAAGCTGTGTTTGACCTCGTATTCTGGCTGCGGAAACTCCTGCAGCTTCTTTTCCTCACAGGGGATCTCTGATGACAAATCCATTTAGCCAGATTATTTTAATGGGAACTGTTGAGCACTAAATGCTTCTGAAACCATCCAATTAGCTTGCAAGAGATCCTCATCTACTGTGATGTTAAAAATCAAAGAAAATCTTTGTGGAAAAAAGTAAGCCGATTTAGATATATATAATAAAAATCAATTTGTCATTACTCGTGATTGATTTTGTCCTTTAATTCAGGACACAGAGTCCATCTGGAATTCCTAAATCCTTCTCATTATTTAATTGCAAACATTTTTCACAGGCTACTTCCAGTTTGATCATTGTACATGTGTTATGCATTAGGTGGAAGAAGCATGACCAACTGTAATGGAACTGTATATTGAAAAAATGCTTTGGAGGATATCGTACTAAGAGACAATCTTCTCTCAAGCCAGCAGTGGATTGATTCCACAGTGAATGATGGTTTCAGAATAATTTTCTTACAAGAATAATTTTTCTTACAAAAATTGCTGAAAGGCAAAGCAAAGTTAGACATGTTTCATGTGTTGACAAGGATCAAGATTTGATGACAGGCCAAGGAAAGATAAATATGATTAATGCATTGAAGTACTTTTATCCTGGGATCAGTTTATAGGTTAAGCCTCAGAAATAAACTCTTTGAAGCTCCTGGAGATCCAGAACTACAACATACAGAGAACATTTGTTCTACTCACACTTTCTCTAAGAGCAGTATTTTAAGAGAAAATGCTCTATTTTCCTAAGAAATAATTGTATCATGTATCTTTTTATTTTTCCAGATTTCCTTAAATATTTCAATTGGGTGGTTCTCCCAATATTCAGTTTTCTACTTTTTCCCTATGGGTTACGGGCATAGCTAGAGTATAGATAAAGCAAGTTTAAGAAGCAAATCTGAATCTATAACTATGTTTAGGACGTTTAACTTTAGAAACTTTAATGGCTGTTAGTTACAGAGAGTTGTTAAAGGAGGATTAATTGAAATATTTTACTTTTTTTTTCAAATGTAATTGCCTCTGAATACCATAAATGATCAGTTTCTTTCATTTTTTTAATAATTGTGAACTTTTGGTTTTGTGTTTGTACTGTTGCAATATGATTAAATCGCTAAATTATGTTTTAGTGTTACACTATGTCTTGTCCTCCAAACTAAGACCATTTAGTTTGTGGCAAAATAGCTTTATGTTCTAGAACTTGAATTCCCTAAAGGTGTAGGTTATACAATTCAATAATCCAATTTTCAGAGATTGTAAAAGATTCATGCAAAGTCTGGAATTTAATGGGGAAGAGTGTGAATGGCCTTAAGTAAAATCCAGCCCTGCTAGAAGCCAATATTCAGTGATTTCAGTGGGAAGTTACCTACAGCTCTCAGAGTAATATTTGATCTGAAGCAGGTTCAGAAATCCCAGGGCAAAATGTTTCCATTGGTTAATTCCAAAGTAGATAGGGCCTCAGCTGCTTGCTTTTACTACATATGGTAGTAAAATTACTATTAATGCAAAAGTACTGAGCTACTATACACATTTGGGGTGTGTGTGTTGCAGCTGTGGACAGATGCTTCTGTGAAATTCCAGATGTTTAAAAAAAAAAGTTAAAAAGGCACAGCTGCCTAGAAGCCATCTTTAAGTTAATGAGGTTTGTTGTTGCTCCTGTGTGTAGGTTTGATTGCGTTTGGGTATGGAGGCATTCTGGGTCTCTGAGACCTGACAGGTGGTATATGACTGAACACCTTTAGCTAGCAAAATATTTGCAATCAAAAGAGTTTTCTCTCCGTTTCTGTGGCTCAGAGCAAATACAGGTGATGGAGATTAAGCATTTGGACAAGTTGGAGGTAGTCACCAGTTCAGTTCAGAACACCTGCCATCTGTTTAGAGCACACAGCTACTGTCTTGATAAGAGCAATAAACACACTCACTCTTCTGACTGATAAAGGTACAATGTTTTTATTTTGTGTCACGACCAGCTGTTCTGTCTCATAAAACAAGGAGTGCAGCATGACAGCAGTTTCACTGTTGTTCATAGCTGCCTGAATTCGCATTCTCTTCCTGCACGGTACTTCAAAAGTAAAGATGTAAAGTCTGTCAGCTTTACTCTTCTCTCTAGTAGTGCTGATAACAAAGAAGCTTGCAACAATCTCCCCGTTGTATTTGGAGAATATATTCAGTGGCTTGTAGACTTCAAAAGTCAAGTTCCTTATCATTTGTCTTCTTTCCCAGTGTTAATAGGGGGGCCGTTACCTCGAGGACATGAGTTTGAACTACACGATGTTCGATTTCACTGGGGGAGAGAAAACCAGCGTGGCTCTGAGCACACAGTTAATTTTAAGGCCTTTCCTATGGAGGTAAGAGCAACACCATGTGGTGTAGCACCCGTTAAATGCAAAAGATTTTATTTCCTAGCCTGAATTCCTGGTAATTCAAAAGAGAGTTGCTTTTAGCTCAGCGTTTTATTGCTTTAGATTTCAACCACAAGGCTATTGGGCTGAGCTGTGCTTTAGCGTAGGTAAATTAGGATATGCACCTGGAACAGAATGCCTCCAGCACTCATCACGTTGTATGATTAATTGGTCGTAAAGTTAACTTGCAGAATTATTAACTTCTGTCTTAATAATATTAGTGTTGTAATGAGATCTACCTTTTCAACACTTCCTGTGTCACCTTGACTAATAGTTATAGATGGGGAGAACTAACCACTGGAAATAATAACAGCTTGGGTAAATTTGGAGTAAGCGTAGAGCAATTTGTTGGTGAAATAGCTTTACATACCTGAAAATTGAAGATGATGTGATATTCTTGAGTATGTTCTGTTTTATCTAAATGAATAACAGAATTTGGAAACAGAAGCAAAGTGATAATACAGTCTGAAAAAATTTCAGCTGTTTATGGGGCGTCGGTTTGGGCTCCTAGGCAACCCAAAATGCTGGGGCGTGTTTCTCCTGCCCTCTGGCAGCTGTTCAACATATTATTTCACTTCCCACTGTCCCATTGTTTACATTTGTCAAGGAGTGGCTTGGAGTATCACTTAGACCTGGGCTGCAAGACTAGTTTTAAGTTACACCAACCCTGATGGGTTTTTGTAGAGTTCTTGGGGTCATTTTTCCTTATTTATCTATCTTAATCCGTCATGAGGAAATCCTGTTTCCTTTTTCTCTGCCTTGTTCAGTGCTAGGAAGTTTGTTACTGTAGTGTTAGATTATCAGTGCTAGACTACTGGAATAGAACCAGTTTATGGAAAGGGATATGAAATGTATTAGAGCAACTACTGCAGAGCTAATTGTCAAAAGCTTGTGGTCTTACACCATCAGGCTATTTCTTAGTGTTGTTCAGGTACCTTATTGAAGAGTTTTATGTCAAATCTTGGTTCTGCTGTTAACTATTTTGCATTGGTCCATCAGAAAAACCCGTATATAAAGTGACTCACAGGGGCTTTGCAGGTTGATTTGAGGCAGATTTTCTTCGCAGGTTAATTTCAGGCAGATCCTGGCAATTCAGGAGAATTACTTGAATGGGGAAGACTCATCAACCAAAGGGAAAGGAGCAGAATATATACAATGTCTTTTATTTGGGCAGTAGGACTGTCAGGATACTGCAGTGCTTCCATGAGGCAGGAAATAACTTGTTTGTTAAGGAATAGCTTTGCTTCGTGCTTTACCTCACGGCTGGTTCAGCATGTGGTGATCAAGAAATATTGACATTAAATATGTAAAAGCCTGTATCTGTGAGCCTGTAAGGGTCTCCCTATTTCTCTGTTTATTAAGGATCACTTTGCAAACAGTCTTGGTGGTCTGTGGGAACAGTGTATTGATAATCTGCAGAAACCCCAGAATTCTGTACTCCAAATCAGTCCAGAGAAAAATACACTTGACCCAGAATTGCAAAACAACAAACTTGATCTGTCATGAAGAGATTTTATTCTTCACCTATTCTAAAAGCAGCATGGAAGCTGCACAAATAGAATCCTGGCGCAGCTGAAGAACATCACCTGGCTGTGAACAAGCCAGTGATGTCCTGCCTCTTGCGGCTAAACATCTTCCAGCTGGACTCCAATCTCTAAGAAATAATTACTGATACAGAAATTTGGTGGCAGAAAAAACATGATTCATAATACCCTTTTTGTGCAGTGCAAATATTTAATTTTGCAAACAGATCTGTATAGAGATAATTCTTCTGGCATAAAACGACAGCATCATTTGTCATATCCAAGGTCAGTTGCACACAGGTGTATTGGCTGAGCCAGTTCATCGTCTTCTGCCCCATGTTGCAAGAAAATGCAGGCAGTTTATTGACAGATGAGCTGCATTTCCTTCTGCTATATGCACAAAGAGCTGCTATATTGAATCCATCTCAAATTGTCCAAGTCAGATATTACAGTTGAACAATAATAAAACAGGTGCTTGTGACGTCTGTAAATGTTTTTGAAATAGTACTGAACTAGTTCTCCAAAATGGGAGATTTTCTGTTCCATGTCAGGGATTACCTTTCTGTTTGGTTGTTTTTTGGTTTGGTTTTGGGTTTTTTTGGGGCTTTTTTTTTTTTTGAGAACAATTGCTTTGATCATGGGACAAGGAAATTTTATTTTCTTAACTTTTTACATCAGCATTGGTTTATACAGTTACTGGAAATCACCATATTCTGAATGCATATTGGGCTTGATTTTCACTGGGTTTGTTAGTTACTGAACACAAACAGCGATGGGTGCCTATTTGGGCAATATAGAAGCAGTCTGGTGTAGCTTATGCTTTCATTCTGTCAGAAGTGCAAAATGAGTTGGCAGGTGTTTGTGCACAACTGCATGCCTAGAAATATGTTGAGCACCAAGTGCCTAAGTTTGGATCTTCTGCTGGTAGACCAAATCTAGTAGGACTTTTCCCTAAAGAACTAGAAGTTATTTAAAAGCAGATAAGAAGGATTTTAAATTCTCCTCTATTTGTGGCAGGAGCACAAGTCATGGGGCTAAGGAGTAGTATGAAAACATAAATGCTTCCTGTAAGTGGGTACATTAACCCAACAAACTAGGCCCAGATTATATACTCCATTACACTAATATAAAACTGAAGAAGTTCAACAGAAAACAACTTTAAGTTTAAAGAGAGAGATCTGAGATGACTATATTTATTGACAGGAGTAGCAGTCTGGTTTTTTAGGACTGAAGACTGTGAGGCTTTATTTTATTGCATTGGACCAGATAGTGGTGGAACAGCTTCAGATTGTCAGTGTAATGATCTTTGCAAAGGATGACTTCAAAAAAGAATGCTATTTTTCAGAATTTGGAAGGGCTTTCTTCAGTTACTTCCTTAGTCTCTTCACCTTTGATACGATAATGATTTTTATAAAAATAAGGCAATATCCTGTACTAATTGGGTAATATCCTGCATCTCTTACTGCAAAAACCTGTTATTACTAGACAGCTGGGGCCGTTGCGCATGGTTAGCATAATGGTTCATGGTGAAATGGGTTGGACTACTAAGCTTCTGTAACTTCTGGAATAACTTCTTGAAATAATTCACACTGTCAAAAAAACCTGTTCATGTGGCTTGGAGGCTGAGCTCACTGTTATTTTTATTACTATATGAAGTTCAGCATAGACATGTTTTCCACCTTCCTTGACTGAAGAAACCAGAATGTTGACAGAAATACACCAGTGCTATCATTTTCACTGAAACATCTGTGTTTGCAATCAGCCAGGAAGGTGGGGCAGAACAATAAGTAGTTGTCATAGGTAAATACTGTATCACATCTTTCTAAACAAAGGAAGAGTGGGCGGCTGTATGTATCAGTACAATACACCTCTCTCTGTTCCATGAATACAAGAGCATGAAGGCCATTCTTGCCTTTTGGCCAGAAATTGGAAGGAGACATTTGTGCGACCTCCAGAAATCTTTCTCTCCAAGTACTTCTACTGCATATAAACAGTGTTATTTTGGCTTTTGGCTGAAGTTACTTTGGCCACTGCTGGTGCTAAGTATTTAGTAATGGTCTTAACACTGAAAGGCTTGTTTCTTACCAGCAAATGGAACAAGGTACCAAAGGTGAGACTATGCTTTACAGTACCCACTTCGACAGAGTAGTAAACCTGACACTCACACCCACATGTGAGTAACCTGAAACTGATATAAATGTAAGGAAGAGAGGAACCTATTTGACATCTTTGTTCCTCTGCTTCATGCCAAGAGTGTGGATCGGAGAAGGAGGAAGAACAAATGAAGAACTAAGGAAACGCTGACTCTCTCCCTTACCTTTGATGTATAAAAGGGAGGTAGAGAGGGGAAAGAAATAAAGATATTTATTTTTCTTACTAACAAAGTTAAAATAGGGGCAGCTCCAAATGGAAGCCTATTGTAGTGATCTCTGTATAAATGCAGCATACCATAGGTCCAGATTGAATCAGTTTACAGTAAAAAAAATCAGGAAAGACAGCAGGAGAAAGTAAACTGTTATGACAGCATCATTGTTTAACTCATGGAAAAAAATAAAGTTTTCACTGCTTCTGAAGTGAAGGGAAACAGAGGAAATTGTGCCTTAAAGGTGTCTCTTCCTCTTAGTTACTCAAGTGGTGATGTGACCAAAGGCACAATCTGACCATAAAGGAAGAGTTGTTTCCAGGCTGCTGCTCTGAAAGAAAACTGTGTCTGAGAAAATAAAAAGGTTCCTTTCACCACTTGTAATATGTCCAGGAGGATAATTTTCTGTAATCCATCCATCCTCTTTAAAACATAGTATTATATTAGCTGAGAACCATGTGAAAGCTCTCAGTAGAAGCAGATTGGCAGAAAATAATGTAAAAGTTGTTTCCAAGTTGTGCAGGAAGATTAAAAACTCTATTTCTGACCTACAATTTTTTTTTGAGTAGAACAGAAGAAAACCCAGTTGCCTGAAGGACCAGAATCAGTTCTGTACAAGAAAATAAGATGTTCCTTTCTGTTGTGTAATGAAGAGCAGACTAATTCATTCTGTACAGCCGTTCAGAGTAACTGAAAAATACCTGCTGCAATGAAGTTAAATACAATGCAAAAACCGTATCCTACCCGCAATCGGATTTAAACCATTAAGTTTTCCTTTGTTCACAGGAAATGGTGCCTGCCTGAGGATCTCATCAAACAGTTACAGCTTTAGGGCTTCAGGTTAGGCTGTTAATATTAGGCCTATCTGCTCAGGTCTTTACAGTTTTTGGTGTGGGGCTTTCTCTATGCTAGTAGTTTCTAATATGTGAGCTCAGTTCTGATACCTGTGGATTTTTTTCCAGTAGCTTTAATGGGACTATGGTCCCAGTCATAAATCCTAAAAGAAAAGGTTTTAAATCAAGGAGTAAATCCTGTTGTCGTACTGTCCTGTTGATTACTGGCTTGTGAAAAAAAGATTAATTCATTCTACTCACTTTTGGCAGCACAAGACCTACGAATGAAGAGTATCTTGCTTAGGGAGTCATGAATTTAACAGGAGGCAAAAAGAGCGGATTCCAGAAGGGTTGATGTAGCTTCATGCTGGGGTCTGGAACTCTGTTCAGACAGTGTTGAAGTTTTCTGGTGGAAAATTAATTTGTTACTCAAAGGCTTGGACATTTTTTCTACTTTTTGGAATAATTGCCAATGAATATTGCAAGCCATGATTAAAACAGTGTGCCTTATAAGAAAATGCTGGTAAGAGCTATATTTTTGACGGGTTATGAATAACAGATTAATAATAGTTGAAAGTAGATATGCCCATTGGACATTATCTAATTTCTGAGGATAGAATTGTGGAAAAACATAGGAAAATCAGGCCAATATCTAAGCAGACTTTTTAGTTTTGTTTTCCAAATCTGCAGTGATTTATACAGAAAGTCTTTTATACATTATGTAGGTGCCATTTTTGAACATAACAATAATACTTAGCTTTACGTAGGACTCCATGGGTAAAACTGGTCCTAGCTCCAGTTCTGGGGCTCTCACTGAATTGTATTACGTGCAGTCTTCTTCTGTGTTTTTCAGTGTACCATACACTCTGTGGTCCCCTAATTGATGTGACTTCTGCTTGTTTGTTTTTTTTTAAATTGTTTTTGTAGTGACATAAAGCTGGGAGGTCTCTGTCCCCTCCTGATATACTGGGAAAGAGAAAACCAAGAATAAGAGAACACCAAGATTACCATAATTGTGAAAGCAGGCATGAGCAGCTTATGATTCTTGAGACTGCTAGTTGCTACGCTCTTTTAGTATTATATTTTTATTGTGGTTGAGGGTTAATTTGACCTAAATAGGCACATGCAGTCTCTGAAGTACACTTTGTTTCTAGGTGATTTGTCAATATGAACTTGGATTGGCCCTTGTTTTGCTCAGTCACATATAGTTTAAACATTTCAGGGAACGTCTGTGTGCTTTATTTTGTGGATTCTTGAAAAAAGCAGGTGCGAAAATGGGCTGGTGTGTTCACACAGACATGCTTTTAGCTTGGCTAGTGCCTGAGAAATGCTCAGTTAAGCTCTGTAGAAGAACTGTACACATCTTCAGGGGTAGAAAGTGTGATTTCTGTGCAAAATCTGCAATTTATTCAGTGGATTGTGGAACACATACAAGCTGCCAGATACCAGGTGAAAGACGAATGGCATTAACAGTCTGTAGAGAAACTTCTTCATCCTTTTGTCTCCCTTTTAAGAGTTATCTTATTTACACCTAGTCACATGTGGAGAAGCTTCATGACTCATAGGCAGCTAAAAGTCTTTAGAGGTGGCAGTTGCAATAGACTGATTTGTAACTCCTACCAGGTTGGTGAGTTGCAGTATTCTTTTAGCAAATAAATGGTCCAAACTACAAATGACCAAGCGTAACAGGAAAAACTCTTCTAAGGGGATACGTCACAATGGAAAGAAGTTGGGTGAAGGAAATGAGAATGAGAAGAAAACAAGTACTGATTGAAGAGGGGACCCCTTCTCTGGGCTTCCTTTTCCATCTTAACTCAGCTTATTGGTCTGTTTCTGCCAGAAGTTGAGGACAGTCTTTGTGCTTTGCCTGCAATAAACACTTTGCACCAAATTTTCTTGCAGTTGTACTGGGCTAAGATGCAACACTCAGTCACAGCATGTAGTGACAGGTTTGATAGCACTGCATGCCTGCAGAGGCAGGCAAGTAACTGAACAAAAAGGCTTTTAGGAATCCCTGCCTGTGGTGGCAGCAATATAGCCTCTGATACTTCTGTAAAAGATGTCAATCTTTTCCACAGCTGGAGCAGAATTAGAGCTTTGCTTTCTCCTTACCTTGCTTTCCCGCAGAAGTGTCTTGGTGACAGTGCTTGTACTCACAGATGTAGAGGCTGCTATCATGACATCCCTTATTACAAACCCCATTCCCAGCTCTAAGAAGAAGGTTAGCTACATTTCCACTCTGCTGCAGTAGAAGAGTTTGTGTAGTCACTTAGAAGATGGGACTTTTGAGGATGATTTAAGTCCAAGTTTAAGCACAAGATGGCTGCTCAAACCTCTTCCTTGCTGTTTTTCTTGTCTTTGTGCCCTTGTCGTGATTTGCTTCAGTTGAATATAATTTTCTAATTTTTGCCATGACTGGCATTCTGCTCACATCTTGCCTAAGCTTCCTGGTTCCTTGGATTTCCTGTTTGGTTTTCCTTGGCACTTTGCCCTAACCACTAGGCCTAACTGTTTTTCTATATAAAACCTGTCATTTATGGAATGAGCTGGGAAAGGAGATTCCATATTTTCCTCCCTTTCCATGCTGTGTGCTTGTGTCAGGACCAGTTCCTAGGTTGGCCCTGGTGCATGAATGAATACTCAAAGAAGGAGATTAATAGCTCTCTGATACTAAACCCTGAATTTTGTATTTTGTGATAATGGTGCCCAGATTTGTCCATTTTAAAGGATAAAACTTAGAGATCATGTAAGTGCTGAAAACCTTTAAAGGCTTCCACAAGTATTTGCTGTCACGCCCGAGTGCTTCACAAGCACAAATAATGTAATCCTTAAAACATCAGTGTGAGGGAGACAAGTTCTGCTATTGTCAATGAACTGGCAGAAAACAAGTTCAAAGGGATTAAATGATTTAGCTATGATCATACATGATGCCTTTTTCAGAACTGACAGAGACCTGATTCATGATTCCTAGATGTTTGAATTCTAGTAAGGCTTGCAGACACCGTAGTATCAAAATACCTCATTTGGTTATAAATACCAGTTCAGCAATTCAACCACAGGGCTGTCTTATGCCCTAGTCCATAGACCACCCTGTTACCAATGAGACAGTCTCTCACTGGTCGTTCCTGTCTTCTTGCTGTGCCAGCATTAAACTGAATAATAATGGCTTGGCGTTGGAAACAGTTAAACTTTAACAACATCTGTGGAGTTTATGGAACTACAGGAGAGCAGAAAAATATGTATAACACCATCATGCAATCTGAAAACTTGCAATTTAGGAGGAAAGTGAGATGCATAACAAAGTTTATTATTTCAATGGAAACATAGCCAACATTACAGACACCCCCCCCCAACTGAGTTTCCAAGAGGAGTGTAGTATGGAAGAACAACTGCTCACTGGCGACCAGTCAAGATTATGATTTACGAAGATAATATGCAGCTACAGATTCTCATCTCTTTAGAGAGACCCTTAACTTTGAAACACAGAGAACTGTGGAATTCAAATTAGTTATTAATAAAATGTAATAAATTAGAGAGGAAGGAGTATGTTTTTATTCTGCCTTCATTAGAGAATCTATTGTTGAAAACGAAACCAGTGATTTAAATCCTTCTACATATGAACCGTCCAGTTTTAAATCCAGGGCAACAGATTGAAGCCAACACTTTGTGGAACTGGACATGCTTATATTAAATGCTTAGTCATATAATAGCACTTCCAGAATTAAATACTTAACCCATAGCACTTGGTGTTTTCTGTCTTTTGCTGACATTGCTAGCCAGTAATATCATCAGCTATTCATCAAGGGCCAGTGCTTTTGCCAAGCTTCACTCTTTATAACTGTGGAGCTATAACAGCACACGCAGACACACACATACATCCAGAGTAAAAGCAGGATGGAGGATCCTGTGCTAAAATCCTTGCTTTTTCCTTCCTGGCCTTCATAGTTCAAGGGAAGGAAGAAGAATTACTTGAATCTGTATTTGTTCCTGTTGGCATAAGTAAGGGCAGGCCCAGTGCACCTCAGCCTACATGCTTATTGGAGCCAGAGAAGGTATCAGAGAACAGTATCCTGCCCTGTGGTGCTCCCTGCTTTACACACTGAGCAGAAACTTGGCACAATGAAAAGCCTGACCTATGAGTCTGAAGATCGTAACTCTGTAGCTTTTCATTTTCTTACTGATTGGGTTGATACTGAAAGTCAGTAATGTGGAATCAAGGGTGTTTTGTCTTTTTCATTCCTTTTCTTAGCCTGTATAATTTTATTACACTTGGAAAAAAATTACTTTTTTTATTAATTGCTGTTTTCTTTGCATCTTCTGTGTGTCCCAGTAGACGCACTAGAATTCTTTCCTTTTGAACGGGAAGAAAAAATAACTACAAATGACAAATTACAGCATATAGGTTTCCCCTACACTTCAACGTTTTGCCAGTGTTTTTCCTAAGAAACAGGCAAGCTGATGTCAGCAACAGTCAGCAAATGGGGAGAAATGTTGATCTTCTTGTCAAGGCCTGGATGGAAGAGGTCTCAGTGGGGTTTGCGAAGCTTTCTGTGGGTTGGTGTCCTTCACAAAAAGTAAGACAAATCAAGACATTGGCGGTGTGGTTGCATTAACCATAAGATAGTTTATGCCCATGTCTTGCTTCCCTGTGACTGCTGAGAGAACTGCCACGGAGGCTGCTTTGTGTCAGCCTCCTTATGTACCCTTCCCTCTTCCTAACCTTGTATACACTGGAAGTTAAGCCCCCCTCTGAAGAGTTAGTCCATCACTGATTAGAAGAGGGACACAACACCTGTTCTCCTTTTTTTTCTTAAGTTTAAATTCATTTTATTTTTTAGCCTTTTAGCTTCTTTTGTCAAAATAGAACATTCAATTCCATTTTTTTCTATTTACCTCACTGTTTATAGCTGTAGTCTTTTGAGTCTCTCCATACATACTTCGTAGAATCATAGAATGTTTTAGGTTGGAAGGGACCTTTAAAGGTCATATAGTCCAACCCCCCTGCAGTAAGCAGGCACATCTTCACTAGATCAGGTCGCTCAGAGCCCCATCAAGCCTGACCTTGAATATCTCCAGAGATGAGGCCTCCACTACCTCTCTGGGCAACCTGTTGCAGTGATCTACCGCCCTCATATTGAAGAATGTTTTCCTAATACCCAACCTAAATCTACCCTTTTTGAGTTTAAAACCTCTGCCCCTTGACCTGTTGCTGCATGTCCTTGTGAACAGTTCTTCCCCAGCTTTCTTATAGGCACCTTTCAGGTATTGGAAGGCCTCTATAAGGTCTCCTCCGAGCCTTCTCCAGGCTGGACAACCCCAACTCTCTCAGCCTTCCTGCTATTTTAATTTCATTTCTTCGAAGAGCCAACAGTTCTTTGTCCTATATGAAAAGAGGCTACTGCATGTGCTTAGAGTGTTCAAAGAAAACATGAATCTCTGGTTAATATTAGGTCTTGCAGTGGTTTTATTTATCTTTTTCAATATGGCTTACCAGTGTAGATTCTTCTTTAGCACAAGTGATTTGCCAAAACAACTGCAAGAGTGCTTACTGAATGCTGCAAGTAATTCAGTACTTCCACTATTCCTACCTTTTCAGTGGCACACCTGAAGGCACGGTTGCCTACATTGCTTTGCAAGGTGTGCTTTTGCAAGGTGTGCTTGGCTGACCTTTTGGAAAGAGAATGGATTTTGGAAGGTGTATTTGCAACCTTTCTTTTTAAGATCAAACTAAAAATACTTTGTTTACAGCTAGCCCTCTATGAGAGACGTTTATGGAGAGGAGAACACCAGTTAGCTAGGGTTCTGGACTACCCTGATGTCCCAGAATACCATTTATTCTTCATTTTTTATCTGTGAATTTAGCTTTAGGCTGGACATGTACAGCGTCTCACACTGCGACTACACAGTTGTTTAAACAGGATACTTTGTACTCTGCGCCAACTTGATTTGTTTGCACCTAATTTCTCTGATTTTAGATTACAGACTTCTTTGTTCTGAGAATGTCATCTCGTTCTGTACATACTTGGAGCCTGACGGTTAACCCACAGACCTGCTCGATCTTTAACGCTTTCAGTAAATGGTAATGAGCAGACGTTCAGCAGAAGCTGTGCTTTCCCTTCTCCCACATTATATTAATCAGGGTTTTTTTAACACTAACAGTGGCCTCACCTGTGTTTCTTGGGACCTTCTCTCTTGCAGCACTGAAATTTGTGTTGCTTTCAAAGATAGGCCCTTTATGTTACAAATGATCTGTCACAGTGATCTATGTACGAAAATGTAAAGATTTAATTTCTGCTGAAGTACAGGAGAATTTTGGCACCTGTCCATAACCGAAGCCTTGAAAAATTCAAGTCTACAAGCATGAACCAAGTACACTGATTAATAACCTAACCCCCCCCCGGCTACTTCCTCATCCTCTTCGTCTTGATTTTGCCCAGAGTTTATGATCTAGTCATTTGCTTTTATTTGCATTTGCATTTTCAAAGGAAGCTTATTTACCTTGACTGAACCGTAATGTTTAACCATGCAGGCTCTGTTACTTTATGGGTTTTCCTTTATTTTTTTGTGGCATGAGTATGTGCATGAACTCCTGCTTCTCCTAAGATATTTTCCAGTGGTCTCTGTATCAATTCCATTAACTTTAGTTTCCTAAACCTCTGCTTCAGGCTGTTAATAACTAACTTTCTATTTTTTTAATCACTTTTCTTGAAGCCGTGTGCCCTGGTCATATCCTTGGTTCCGTCCCCTTGTGAGGATTTGGAACTTAATTACTATATGTTATGGTCACTGCCAGCAGCTTAGTCAATTGCTTCCTGAAACAATTCAGTGCCAAGTCAAGTATCAACTCATAAATTCTGGTGTTCATTTATAACAGCAAGACACAATTTGTCCACCTTTTGTTCTCCTGTGATGTCGTTTATGCAATATTTACATTGTTGAAATCGCACATCCTTACTGAACGACTGGGCTGTGTTGCCTTCCATTATTACTAGCTGAAATCCTCAGCTTCATTTTGTCCCCCTCAAACCAGGAAAAAGATTCTATGCTGGCCTTCGGTAGACAGTTTCCCATTTGTGCTGTTCCCTCCTGAAATTTTATGACATATTGTGAATGAAACTGGAATATACTGGTCTAACAAATACGGGTGAGTTCAGAACAGTTCTTAGTTCTGCAATCTTTAGCAGACAGCTTTAAAGCTGCTTTAATTTACCTTAGGGCTATAGGTTCATCCCTGACATGGTGTTCATGTGGAATCAGGACAGACTTTCAGCTCCAGTAGCTTTCACAACCCTGACATAAATATGGCAAAAAACAATATGCTCGTCATTTCCAAGCTAGCACATTTTAGTCTAGTTAAGATTTGGTGGTTCAGTATTCACCTACCTATTAGTCTTTTGGGCCTATATGAATGGAAATTAGATTTAGGAAGATAAAAGAGCAATAACATCTCTCATCCTTTGATGCCTTACTGTCCTGTAATATTACTAGGCTAAGCAGACTCTTCTGGAGCTTGTAATGGCTAGTTGCACAGCTAATAATAAACAGCTGTATAACCTAGTTCTGATCAAGGAACATAGCTTTGCAGAAGATTTAATTCACACATGATGCAGCATGCCTTGAAGAAAGAAGCTTTTATAGTAATTAGCTCCTTAGTAAAGAGTAAGAGCGTGGAGACTGGAACTAGTACAGCAGGCAGTTGCAGCAGCAGCGTAGATTCAGGCAACCTAGTGATGGCAATGTCACAGTCTGATGTTCTAATAACTTGGCATGCAGATCTGAAGAGGTTCTGTTTAAAACGATGGGCTGCTATTGTGTGTAAAGCACAAACAGCCAGGAGCCTGTTGAACTGGAGGATCCCCCATGTCACAACCTCCTAGCAAGATGGACTATAGTTGCCAACTAGGTTGAGGCAAGCGAGTGTTTCATGTTGTGTCCTCCTGCCGCAGCTGTCAGTGGTTCTATCAGGCAGTAAGTCTCCTGTAGGGCCTGGTTCTGGTTCCAGGGAGGTCAGGAGTAGTTTTGCTGGTGGCACACATTCTTCCTTTGACGCCAGTGAGATGCGGGGTTTTGACGTTGTTCCAATCTGCCTGGACAAGGCAGTGGAAGCCCTGCACATTGTTTCATAGGGATCCCAGTAACAAATGAGGGTTCCAGTAGTTTAGCAGGAAGTATTAAAAAGGCAGTTACAGTATATGCACTCCTTTTTATGGTAGCAAGTCATTCAAATTGTGCCAGTTCATAGCAAATTTATAACATTAAGATGGTATAAGAGTGCAGAAACATTTGAGTGCAGAGTCCTTCTTCCGTTACCAGTAATCAAGTATGTCATAACAAAAGATGAGCTGTGATTTACTTCAGGTTATATTTTCCTGTAAAGCATGAGCCTGCCTCATGTTTGGCCTGCCACTTGGGTCACATACAGCAGCACGTCACAGTAAGGGACAGAGCTAATAGTGAGTTTCCTGACATGGCAAAAGTCGGGTAAGCCTTGGTGAAAGTAAACTTAGGTGAAAATTGGTCATTCTTGTAGGTGAATGACTAAGAGGTTACAAGAAAGAGGCGTCATTCTGGTGGCTGTGGGCAATTTGGCTCCTAGGATCCTCAACAGAGACTCTTCTGGGGAGTGTGAAAGTACAAGAGGCAAGGGGCACAAATTGCAACAAGATTAGTTGCAAGGAGATAAAATTCTTTATGATGGGGGAGGTCAAACACAGAACAGGTTACCAAGAGAGATTGTGGCATATCCATCCTTGGAGACATGCAGTATTTAGTTGGACAAGTCCCTGAGATCCTGATCTGGCTTTGAATTAGTAGCTAATTTTGAAGTTCGTGCTGCTGTGAGTGGGGGAAGAGGCAGTTGAACTTCAGGGATGACTTCCAACCTAAATTATCCCATCATTATGTGTTTTTATGTGTGAGCTGGCAATAAAATAAGGTCAGCAACAGAGCTTAAAAGATCATTTTTGTTCTCAGTGAGCTTAGGACCCCGCAGATTTCCAGAGAGCAGCCAGAGCTCCAGACAGGGAAATAATGTATCTGTTTTTTTTTCACTCTGTTTTTAATTGAGAGAAACTGGCTTCAAGAACTGATAAATGTGCTGGGTCATGTAGAGTGACTCTGATTCTTGTCAGAATCTGTCATCCCAGGGACTCTGATTCTGTGCAAAAGTCTGCCATCCTGGGCCTTTTATTTTTCTATTAACATAAAGGGTATTTCTGTGGTGGAGAAAGGAATGGATTTAAGTGTAGGGTTTTCATTTGTTTATTGACTTTAAGGCAAAAATCTCAGGTCTTTACTCAGTTTTGAGAAAGCCTTGATTTGCAGGAGGCCCCTTGTTAATGTTTGTGTCAGTTTTTCCTAAGTAAGGATGTTAGGACTGGGATCTTCTGTTGTCTTTTGGTCAAGTGGGGACTGGATGAAAATGGAGAAAACTATCAGAGTTTGTTCCATACAGAATAACACTTCTGCAGGGTTCGCTCTGCTACCTGGAATAATTTCTTAATCTTCCCTGTGAAGGAGAGTCTCTCCAGTTGTTCACAGAACAAATCGATTCTATCAGCATTTTACTATCATTTGACTTTGTGAGTTTTCAGTTTATCTGATTTTAAAGAAGTCACTGCTGCAGTTCTTTGATTTTCAGCTGGAATGCTAAAAGGCTCCAAATTATTTTTTTAATACAAAAGTGTATTTTTTGGGGTTTTATGGTACAGAGTTTCTCACAGCTTTCTGATAATTTTGTAAAAATGCCCTGCCTGGCACACTGAGCCAGCCCCCACTGGTAACAGCAAAGCTGACTCACGCTGGTTGTATAGAACCATCACAACTACTGAATATCGATGCATTAGCTAACAAGTTGAGCAGAGCCTCTCCTGCCATGCTGACATGTGCAGCTTGTTTGTACTCCAGATGAAAAACACACAGCAGTGAGCTGCTAGTGCAGTGCAGCTGATTATTTAAAAAAATCCACGTGGCTGTGTTCCTGTCAGAGACTGGCACCCCTTGTGAGTGCACTCTTTTTATGTAGCAGTCCCAAATCAACAGAGAACTGAAGGTTACTGAAAAACAGAGTGTTAATTTCCTAAGCCTCTCTGGCTATTGCTACAGGTAGATACATGGGTATGAAGCTGTCAGTGTACACAGGCATTGTATTATATTGACAGTTTCAAGATGTGCAGAGGCACAGGGCTCTTTGTGCATATCCAATTCCTGTAAATGTTAACAGGAGTTACAAGCTGTGTTGTTTGTGGACTGTGCTCTCTAGAGTTCAAATTTTGTGATGTTTGTAGACTTTTTAACCATATTTTTTAACTGCTATCCAATGTTTTCATCTGATGTCATACTGCAAACAAAAACAAAAGAGCAGAACCGCTCCAGAGGACCACATGAACACACAGGATAAACTACAATTTGAAAGCAACACTTTGCTACAGGCACTCAGGCCTTACTACTTCCTTGCTAATATTTCCCTTTCTGAATCACTTTTTTGTTTGCTTACCCAGCTCCTATCGGAGCTACATTTTTTCCTACTCTGTACAAGAAGTAATTTGATTTGACTTCCATTTATTTAAGTGCCTGTTGGCATCTGTTTATTTATTTAAAAGTGCATGCATGGGCTTATCAGAGTTAGAGCAGAAGATGTGAGGCTTGTTGGTCTGTTGTTAGGGAATATTATGGTATTAATTATTATTTTCCATTAGGTTGCCTGTCTAATTTCAATTGGTAAATCCTTAATGAGAGAACCTTTTTATATCGCATTGATGCAGAATATGGGAACATAATAAACATGCTGCAGGATCAGGCCAGTGGTCCATGCAGTCTGCTATCCCTAGTAGTGCCAGTGAGGGATGCTATGTAGGGAGAGCATGTGAGCCTGACCACTGTTCCTTGTACTCACCAGTTATCTGCTGTCACAGGACTAGGAGTGCTAGAGGCAACATCTTTACCTGTTTTCTTTAGTGTCTGGTTTTCTATTTGTCCATAGTTTGTCTAATCCATTTATGAATTTGCTGATACTATTGTAACACCACAGTGTTAATACCAGCAAGTTTACTGTGTAAAAAACAGATGACTAATCTACTGTAATTATCACCACCTCTACAGAAGTAACACAGTAACAGCTTAACATAGACCAGAAGTCCATTCTACATTGGGCTTTAGCAACCCAGCACAAAACAAGGGCTCCTGTTCCAAGGAGCATAGTGTATATTTAAAACATCCTGGAGCAGAACCTCAGAGTTACAAACAACTTTGGACCGGAAGTGCTGAGTGCCCCTTTCAGTACCTTTAGTGATCACGGAACCACAGGCTGGTTTGGGTTGGAAAGGACCTCAAAGATCATCTAGTTCCACCCCCCCTGCCATGGGCAGGGACACCCCCCACTAGACCAGGTTGCCCAAAGCCCCATCCAACCTGGCCTTGAACATTGCCAGGGAGAGGACAGCCACAGCTTCTCTGGAGAACCTGTTCCCACTATCTCACCACTCTCACCTAGTGAAGGATTTTTTCATTATAACTAATCTAAATCTACCTTCTTTTAGTTCAATGTTGAGTACTAAACCTGAGCCTAGGCTAGGGGTGTCTGCATTAGCCTGAAGTACATCCCTTTTTTGTCTTTATGTTGTGTTTTCCTTATCTCTGTTGAACTAGCGGGCAGGAAGGAGTCCTGGTGGGGATGCAAACTCTAAAGATACTGTTAAAGTGTGTAGCTAATACTTAACTTACTCTCCCCATGTCCCCTGGAGATGTGGAAAGGGGTGCTGGCCAGTAGGTATGTTCCTTGGAGAGCAGTTCCAGCTGCAGGGCATTTCACCTTTCATGCAGCACTAAGCGTATTGTGTAGCAGATCCTTCTGTCAGGCAGAGACCTCTTAATGTTTTATAGTATTATGCAGAGGCTTTAGTGTCATTTTTCTAGCTGATATATCAGGTTATCTTATGGAAGTCTCTGCCCTGATGAGCCTGCTTCCTAAAACAGGAAAACAACCTGCTTCTGGATAAGCTGGGCTCATTGCTGGCTCAGTCTGATGCTCTTGCTCATTTTCTTCTTGCTGAGGCTCAACATTTTCCTTTCAAATCCTCAGGAAAAAAAATCACTGGTGTCAGAACGCAGACACACATCAGATTATGGGCTTCACCTCCAAAGAAGCCTAACATGCTGCTAATGCCACGGCAGCTGTAGCCAAGACCCGCCTGTTGACACAGTCAGAGTCACGGTCTCTTTATATGTGGCGATCTCTCTCAGCGCTATTGTTCAGCCACCGGAGGACAAGCTTGCTCTGACATTTCCAGCCACCGAGCCGCGGTGCCACGCACCGCTGTTCCCTCCGCGCCAAGGACACTGCCATCCCGCCAGCGCTGCCCCAAACTCATTCTTTCCCCTTCTTAAGGTCAGGATTACGGGGAAGCTTGGGGGACTCCGTGTGCCCCCTCTAGTGGATAGCTGCTGGAAACGCCAGGCTCGTCCCGGGAAGCGCAGTGCTTTGGTTGTTAACCTTCCTGGGTGGTGGTAATCCTGTGTCTGCTCAAGGGTGTGTTGGAAGCTGATCCCTCATTATTTGATCCCGTCGTTTCGTTCGTTAAAAGCCAAAAGCAAATCGAATGTGTAACAGAGCTTTTTATAGGTGATAAAATACACACATGCAAGTAATTCCATGGGCAATAGTGAGAATGCATAGTTCTAACAGGGAGCATTTGTATGTCTAGAAGTTTTGTAGCCCTGGACAGGTGCCTTTGTATCAGTGTTCCCACGTGCAAATGAATTATTAATTTTTTGAAGAAAAAGGTTTCCTGCTTTTAGCACAGCAGGTGCCTTTGATGATCATGAGTAGAATTATTTGTAAGATGATTTGGCATTTAATTTGATTTACAGTATGTTAATGTAAATTTTTATATTGACTTTTGAATTGACAGTCGTTAGGAGGAGTACCCAAAATTCTCATTGGAGATTAAATAAGGGGAGAGGGATTGCCTGAGGAACTGGGCTTCTGAAATGCTGTGGTGCTTGGATGAACTTCTACTGTGTAAGGGACAATAAGCATTTCACAGAGGCTGTTACAGAAAAGAAACACAAAATAGGAAGACACACTATCTGTTTTGGAAACTAATTTTGCTGAAGGTAGAAACAATGTTAGATAACAGGGTGACATTTTACCTTCTTAGACACATGACTGAGCAAAACTTTGATCATGATTTTACATCAGGAATTTAATCTAACAGTTTGTATATTTTTTAGCTGATTTATCTGTGTGGAATGTGCAAAAGTTGTTGGCAGATAAACTTCAAAGCAGCTGTGCTTAGGATGGTGAAGCTCTGCAATGTTATCAGACCTGGCCACAGAGATTATATTTTAGCATTAGTGCTGAAAAAAAACTTGTGTTTGAAATGCATATAACCTCTCAGTAGATAGTGCTGCCTCTCCCTTCCCCTTCCACTCCCCCTTCCTCTTCCCCTTCCATTTACCCTTTCCCTTCCCCTTCCCTTTCCTTCCTCCCTTTCTTCCCTCAGAGGGAGTTGACAAAGCATCGTTAGCATAGTTATTCACACCTTATTTATAGATATTTGGTAACTAGCTATACATGACTTTCTCTGCAGCTGGCCTTTTTGTTCTTGGTATTCCTGATGTTTAGAATAGGAATCCACTTCTATGCGTGTTCCTTTCCAGTACCTGAAGGGAGCATACAAAGAGGAGGGGAATCAACTTTTTAAAAGGGTAGATAATGGCAGGACAAGGGGAAATGGATTAAAGCTAAAGAAGGGGGGGTTTGGATTAGATATTAGGGGGAAGTTTTTTACAGAGAGAGTGGTGAGGTGCTGGAACAGGCTGCCCAGAGAGGTGGTGGATGCCCCGTCCCTGGAAGTGTTCAAGGCCAGGTTGGATGGGGCCCTGGGCAACCTTGTGTAGATCCAGGCCTGGAGGTTCTTGGCCCTGCCTGTGGCAGGGGGGTTGGAACTCTATGATCCTTGGGGTCTCTTCCAACCCAGACCATTCTATGGTTCTATGGTTCTATGATTCTACATGCACAGCCTTAGGCATGCATGTGTGAACGTGCGCACACATACACAGACACACACAGAGTAATGCTTTGTTAATTGATGTTAACTGCTGGTGTTTTTTAATTACAAAATAAATTTCTCTATCAGTCTGTTTGTGTTACTCTGTTTTAGCTTCATCTAATGCACTGGAACTCCACACTGTACAGCAGCATTGATGAGGCAGTAGGGAAGAAGCATGGCATAGCTATTATTGCTTTGTTTGTGCAGGTAAGTTTCCTGTGTTTCACTTGTTGCTATGCACTATCCTTTGTCTGAGGAAAATGAGTCCCTTTCCATTTTTTTTCCATTTTTAATGTTTTCATAAAATAAAACAATGTATGACTGCTGGTATTTGTTCAAAACATTCTTCTCAGTCATGTCTTCTGTGTATGTGCTAAATAAGTAATTCTTGTTTAGACAGGATATTGGAAGCGTGTTAGCTAAGGAGGGGATCATACTTAGGCAGCCATCTCTCTGCGACTCTGGCTATAAGCAGACATCACACCTCCTTTGCTCTGAGCGCAGAATGGCAGGACGTACAGGTGCTTTGCTACCTCTGTAATGTGCTTTTCTCCATTTCTGGCCAGGCCTGCTGCTCAGGGTTTGAGGAAATATACAGGGGAGGGGAGGAAAGAGGAAGAAAAATGCCCACTAACTCATTGGCACAGCCCAAAAGACTGGTAGTAGGATTGTGCTTTTCTGAACACAGTGACAAGTGTGTTTCTTCACACAGGACAAATGTGAGGTGGGGTCATATAACTTCTTCAGAGATGACAGACTGAGAGTGTAATGAGCCTTGCCACAGACCCTCAGAAAAGCCTGTGATGAGGAGGCCTGAAGCTCTCTGAGAAGGTGTAATGCAAGCTGGGAATTTAGCTCCATAATCTAATAGCAGTTGAACATTTTCCAAGGGCTACATCCTATAAAGATTTTTAGTCTTCATCCTCAAACACCAGATTCTCATCCTCCTCATGAGAAATGGCAAACTTTTTATTTAAATGGGTTTGGAGGAGGAGGTTTAGAACTTGTGCTTAGATCGAGTGGATTTTCTTTCACAGTGATGTTATTAATTTGTCATATTTCATAACGAGTTTATGAGTGCCTTTGAGCTTTACCTCTGTTTGAATTTAAAGGTACATTGGTTACAGCTCCAACACTTAGATAGAACTGCTAAAAATGGAAGTTAGAAAGTCTTCAGTTTTGTATCCTAGAGGGCTGTGTGATAATTGCTTATGTAAGTCACCTTCTAATTCCAGCAGAGGTAACCTTCGAGTTAGAAAGTTTTATGTAAGTTCTTAAATTTAAATCTGAAACTTCAGTGATACGTTTTCCATTTCTGGTGTCTCACCTTTGATGGAGTTCTGCAGCATTCCAAAGGGCTTTTTTGTTAGCTGAGAAAGACACCATATAATTAGAGTTGACCAAGGAAAAATGGTATTTGTGCTGTTTATTAAAGGAGTAGGGAGAGGAAATTTGGTGATCATTTTCTTTTCCTGTTAAAGACATGGAAATATAATAGTTTTGCACCACATTTCTCAAACACATCATTTTAAGGTCAGTGAAAATATTTTTCCTAATTTTAAGTGGCAGCCCTTGGTGATTATTAATTTAGAAACGGCGTCTTTGGAGTGATTTCAATATCTGTTATGTGCTTCGAAGGTTTTAAATTGAAATCCCATTTGGAAACAAAAGAAAATCCTCTGAAATTCCTAGAAATAACAAAGCACCTTCTGTTGACATTCAATTGTTTCCTTCCACTAACTACTGTGTCATTCTATGCCAAGATAAACAAAAAGCAAACAAATTCTTCAGGGTCCAGCTCTCCCATTCTCACTCAGGCCCACTACGTCCCCCACCTTGTATGTGCACATGTTGGCAGAGAAACCAAGTGGAAGGCTGTTCTCAGTCTTTGTATTTTGATGGAGTTGTTCTGAAGGTCACAGCTAGGGTTCCAGGATGGGTGATCAATATCAGAAGCAGCTGTACAGGGTGAACAATATTCATAGACAATAAGAGTATCTTATTTCAAGAATGGGTTTCTTTTTCTGCCTTCAAAATTGTTCAGTAAAGGCAGTGCTACCAGGAGCCTGGGTTTTGCCAGCAGGATCCCAGAGATGTGAGGAAGGGGATCTGCCATTCTGTGCTCTGATGGCAGGAAAAAACTCCACCAAGCTTCAGAGATTCTTTGGGCGAGATTTGCAATGCTGTGGGAACAAGTTAAAAAAGTATGTGTTGTGTTTGTTTGCTCTGTTCATTTCTGTGGACTTTTCTGACAAAACCAGGTGAGGACAAACTGTGTCCTTGGAAGCTATATGCCATAATGCTGTACAATTTTGACTCCACGTGTGGTATATACTCCAAAACAGGGTTAATCAAAACTTGCCAGATTTAGCTGGGACTTGTTCTCTTGTGTTTCTGTCTCTGCTTTAAAAATATTTACACCTTTTTGAATGGTAACTTTATTTACAGTGATTTAATTGCCTGGTGTTGACATGTATCAGTGTATTTCATTAAAACAACGTTGTATAACTTGACTAAAAAGAACTACAGTTTAACTGAAAACAATTTCTGTTCTGGTTGACTGCTGTCTTGTTTCACAGTTCAGAAATAGCAAGATACTGAAGCTCATCTTTCTTTGCTGTATTTCAGATAGGAAAAGAGCATGTAGGCCTAAAGGCTGTAACTGAAATTCTCCAGGATATCCAGTACAAGGTAAGGCATTGTCTGAAGAAACACTTCCTTCACTGACCAGAAAGAGAACAAGCGAGTGAAAGGTTTATATGGAGTACTGAAGCCAAGGGAAGGGTTTCAGATGCATCTGTAGAAAAAGCATATGGGAAAACTGTAGTTTTATGCAGCCTGCATCAGAAGCTCAGCATTTTACAGTACTTTCAGGTAATATAAAGTCTTCATAGTTACTTCCTGTTCTGATGGCCAGAAGGTTTCATCTTCTACACCAGATATTCTGGTACTGATCAATAACTGATTGCTGGTACTACCTTTTCAGTGATCATCACAGAGTCAGTGTGAATGCCAGCACTGCAGCATACTTAGTGAGCAGCAGCAGCAGTGTCTCTAAACTTAGCTGGTTTTAATTTGTAAAGGACAAGAATAGATGAACTGCACACCCATATTACACAATGCCTTCTTGTCAGGTGGATTATGTGTAGGGATCCTGAAGGTCACATAGTAAGCCTAGCAGGACAGAAAAGATAGGAGTGCCCTCCAGAATGTTGATGCTATCTGAAGAGACCTTGGGCAAGTTACTTCCATCTCTCTGCTTCATGGTCTCTCTCTGTCACATAGAAATAAACATACTTACCTTTGATTTTAAAGGACTTTTAGATGTATTAGTGAGACATTCTGTATTGGTCTGGAGAGATTAACCCTTCACTTCAGTGAGTGGATGCTGAAGTGTAGGAAAATGAGAAGTTGTTATTAGATGGGAATTGAACATCTTTATTGTGGTAAACTCCAGTCATGAAGTTTAATATTGCAAACTTGTTGTTTATGAAAGTGAGAGAAAACAATAGTGTATGGAACTCTGTAGTTTCCTACTGAAAGGACAACCAAGTATAGGAATCATGCTTGTGACTGTGAGCAGGTTATACTAATGACTTTCAGAGGGTCAGCATCAAACATACGTAAAATTCTCTTGTGTGGAACCAGCTTTACTTTATTAAAGTGTTATCCATGTTGGTCAAGGAAAAATTCACTTTGGCCCTTGTTTTTTAAACTTCTTTTTATATGGAACCCCTGAATTTTGTGTTGCGAATTTCAAGGCTGGGACCTGGAAGGAGCCCAGGTAGAAAGTGAACAAATTGCTGAGATAACCTTAGAAGTAACATATAAAACAGAATAATAGAAAAGAAGTGTTTGTGTAGCTGCAAGGACAAATGCAATAATGATTAGATGGGGGCTATTAATGAGGTTGCTTTGCACAGGAATTCAAGGCTTAATGTTACAAGAACACAGAGTGTCTTTTGCCTCTCCATTCATCATCAATTTAATAAGAAACTAGAGATGAGATTGATTTGTATTCATTTTTTCAGGGAAAGTCCAAAACAATACCCTGTTTTAATCCCAACTCTTTATTGCCAGGTAGGTGCCTTTGCTTACTTTTGTCTGGGTGGATTGCTAGCTAATTGCAGAGGCTGAGACAATCTTGATCTAATGCGTAGCCTAATTGCAAGCCTGAGAGGGCCTCCCATAAGGTGGTGATGCCTTTTGCACCTAGTGATGCTAACAGGGGTAGGGTGCAGTTCCTTCGGAAGTTGTGATGGATCTGCATCTTGGTTGTGTGAGTGGGATGTGATACTGTAGTCTGTGCACTGCTGGCAACACTGTGGTTCACTTTCTTGATGATTTATCATCCCACCTAGAGAGGGATCCTAGAGGGGGATCTGTGTGTACTTTGGCATAAAACATTAAGTGTAAGATTGTACACTTACCAAGGTAGCTTTTTGTCAGCATCAAAAGGTAATGTCATAGTGCTTGAACAGTTGTATAGCATACAAGGAGTTGTGACAATGGGAGGCAAGCTCAGATCCATATAGCTAAAAGTTAAAAAGTAACAGTAAGAAACAAGCACTTCCATTACCTTGTCCTGGGAAAAAAAAACCCAAAAAGAGTGACTTAAAAAAATACAAAGTTCTGCAAGACAAACGCTTCTGCAAGGAATCCTTCCAAGCTAAATTCCGTGTCATAGTGGCAAGGTCTATAATTTTCTGAAGTAATCTAGGTCTACATTAATCTATATTAATTATATCAAAATAATACTGTTTAGGTTGCATATTCAAGTGCCCAGCAATTAGGAATTGCAGGAATTAAGGCTGCCTGTGCTCTTTTATGCATACGTGTTATAAAATACCTTTTAACTGTGTTACCATAAGTTATTCTTTGCAGGACCCCTGCCTCACAGTTCCTGTTCAATGCTGATCAAGTCACAGAAACCAGAATTTTCATAAGTCATCTCTAACTGTGTGTTCCTCATTTTCTAGGTGCCCGACTTGAGATCATGGGGTCTGATTTGCAGAAGCGCTGAGTGCTTACACCTCCAACTGAAGTCAATGGGAGCAGTGCTCTGACTGCATTAAGTGCTATAGAAAGTTAACTACTCTCAGAAATCGGGTTCTAAGCATCTCATATTGAACATCACAAATGAATAAGATGCAATTGACCTTAACTTCTCGGTGCCTCAGTTCCCCAGCTTTAAAGTGTGGGAGCAATTTGTCCTTCCTCAGTGCACTGGAATACTGGAAGGATAAATTAATACATGTTTGTGAAGCACTCAGACACTGAAGAAATGAGTACATTAGAAATAGAGAAAATTGAGAAAAAATGGTCCTTATAGCAAGCAGGATTTGCATAGCATGGAAAAAAGACCAAGGGCCACGTATTGTACTGAGAGATCCTAATGTTATTAGAAGGTTTTCAAAAGAAAATTGTCCATCTTTGCAAGTGAACGGTGAAAAGTTCTCTAGAAAAGACCTGTCATCATCTAACAAGACGGTGTCACGATGCATGCACAGGATGGGCTGAACTAATTCTTGCAGTTCTTAACTTTTGGGTGTTTGATAATGCAACTTTCTTTGGATGGATTTGCTGTGTAATTCCCTAACTGAGAAAGAAAATTACGCCAACAAAACAAAATCCATACACCCACAATCACAGACTTTATTAGCACGATTTAATTCTACTGATAGTCCTCTGAGCTAGTAGTGAAATGGCAGTAGCAGATTAGGTCAACCATTAAAGTTTATTCATTTCCAGTCTCCTGTTCTGTCCTTGTCAGTCTAGTCAGAGCCTTCCCCTGAGCTGATCCACCCTCATTAATCCCCTGATTAACCACCCTTTGTCTCCAGTTCCTCTCTAGGTTTGTTTCTTGTCCCCTCTTCTACACTCAGGCAGTTTCCTCTCTGTACTTCATAAGCTGTGTGAGGGAATGTGACCTACAGCAGCAAAAGAAAACCCTGTGTATGAAGTGTCGTGTGACTGGAATCTTTGAAGAATTTAAATTAAATTAAAATCAGACATGTTATATGTAGAGTTAAAATTCTGCTTGGACAAGCCATTGTACATTTTCTTAAGGCATGACTGTTTATTCCAGCAGTTATTTATAAACCTATTGAAATAAGTTTATTCTTAAATAAACTTAGGGGTTTTTTTCCTCCTGTGCAATTCAACTCACATTTCCAAAGCTAGGAGGCACCAGAATTGTGAAGTGAAAAGTTTGGCTTGAGCTGTTGTCATGGATTTTTTTCTAAAAACTGAAATAAATTTATCCTTGAGACATATTATAAATGTAAAGTCAGTTAAAATTGGATCACCACAACCCCTCTACCTTCAAAATGGGATGGTTTTTGTAGCTTCTGACACGAGCAGTAGTTCTTTCCCACCATATTATTAGTTTAAGGAGTTGTGTGTAAGTTATTTCTCACATCTGTAAAGTGGCATTTTCATCTTTAAAGTGCTCATCTGCAGGTAGTACAGTGACCACAAGCTCATGTACATTCATGTAAGAAAGTAGTGGGCAGCGCTTGCCAGGTTGTAAGTTCCCACCTCAGCTCACTGCATACTAACTTCATCATACGAGCAAGCCCATGGCTGTCATAAGCTGTCATAACTGAAAGAGACAATTATCTTCCTTAATGTCATTAAAATTCCACATTTCTTTTAATTTCAGATCCTCTTCTGCGTGACTACTGGGTGTATGAGGGCTCTCTAACCATTCCACCCTGCAGTGAAGGTGTCACCTGGATATTATTTCGCTATCCTTTGACTGTGTCCCAAGTACAGGTAACAGCTGTGCTTAGAGTGACCTTGGAATATGGTTATGAGCTAAAGGTTATAGCGTGCAAATCTATATATCAGGACATTCTATCTGTTCTCCTTGAAGATCCCATTAGATCAGTACATGGCTTTTCAAGTAAAGGTTAAGCCTTTTGAGTCACTGAAAGCAATGCAAAGGTCAGAGATGAAAAACCTTGTTATCGTTTATCATCTGCATTTAAAATAATTCTTTATTTAAGTGAAGGAAAAAAGAAAGAAGTCAATAGGCAAAAGAAATTCAATTCTTTGTAATTGTAAGCTTTCAAATATCACTGCTTTTTTTGATGTTGAAGGAACAAAAAAAGCACAGGGAGACACTGTGTCCTGGAGAATGAAAAATGTTAACATAAGTATGGGCTAGCCTTATTGCATTGTACTATATTTAACTTATCTTGGTCTTTTAAAATTCTGTTTTATAATAAATGTCAAGTGGAAACTACCTATTTAAATTCGATTTCACACGTATGTACTTTGAAGTGGGTTTTTCTAACTTGTATCAAAAAGTCATGTGAGCCTTTTGATACAAAACATTTCAAATCTGTATACAAAGACAATGAAAACTCAAACATTCTCCCACAGTCTGTGAATCCCAACTGGAGGAAGGTGGGTTTAATTTAGGTGAAACTATCTAGAATCCCTGAAGCTGAATGTGTTAATTTTCATTGCCTGCTCTAAAGCATGTGCAAGCAGAAGGGGAAAGAGTATAAAAGGGGATAAATTCATGTTTAAATTATTTCAGCTTTAATAATCTAAATTCTGGCTAGTTATCCCACCACAGTCCTTTAACAATTTGAAACTGGCATTTTTCATATGAAAACTAAATTCTAGTTCTAATCATAAGATAAAAACAATAGCTCCCAGTAAGGTTATTTGTATGGTAGCTGCAACCGAAATGTATCTCATCATGAATCTGGTATTTTTTTGCTTATGAAGGGTAAATCTTACAGCTCCTTACTAATGAGCAAATGGAAACAGAACTCTGTCAGCGTTATTAGATTCACAATAACTTTTAAAGACAGAGTGCGTTTTGTAACTTGGCAGCTAATTGTCCCAATAGGATACCAATAAATTATCAGAAGTATAAAGACCATAGTTATTACACTGAGACATTGTATGCTATTTTATTTTATGCTAGTTGCAGATTTTATAGTCTCTATTCTCTTTTAATCCAGTCAGTGCACAGAGGAGGGCACAGTTCACACCTTTCACATGTGGTGGGAGTCGTCAAGAGGGTGAATAAAAGAGGAATCAAGTAGAGAATCATAGAATTTTCTTGGTTGGAAAGGACCCTTTAGATGATCCAGTCCAACCTTCACCATAACCTGCTATCACTACTATGTCCATGTCCCTCATCACCACATCTAATTGTCTTTTAAATAGCTCCAGGGATGGAAACTCCACCACCTCCCTGGGCAGCCCGTTCCAATGCCTAACAACCCTCTCTGTGAAGAAGTTTTTCCTAATATCCAATCTAAACCTACCTTGGTGTGACTTGAGACGCTGTTTCCTCTTGTCCTGTCACCCCTCACTAAGGAAAAAAGGTCAGCTCCTGCCTCTCCACAGCCTCCTATCAGGTAGTTGTAGAGATCAATTAGGTGTCCCCTCAACCTCCTCTTCTTCAGACTAAACTACCCCTGTTCCCTCAGCCACTGGTCATATAATTTCTTCTCCAGCCCCTCACCAGCGTCGTCACCCTTCTTTGGACACGCTCCAGCACCTCAGTGTCTCTTCTGTAGTGAGGGGCCCAAAACTGAACACAGTACTCGAGGTGGGGCCTCACCAGCACTGAGTACAGGGGAACAATTACTTCCCTTGTCCTACTCACCACACTATTCCTAATACAGGCCAGGATGCTGTTGGCCTTCTTGGCCACCTGAGCACACTACTGGCTCATATTCAGCTGGTTGTCAACCAACCCCCCCACGTTCTTCTCTGCCAGGCAGCTTTCCAGCCATTCTTCTCGAAGCCTGTAGCACTGTTTGGGGTTATTATGACCCAAATGCAAGACTAGCACTTGGCTTTGTTGAACCTCATGCCATTGTGGCCTCGGCTCATTGATCCAGCCTGTAGGGTCTTCCTATCCTCAAGCAGATCAACACTTCTGCCTAACTTAGTGTCATCTGCACACTTACTGAAGGTGCATTCAATTCCCTCATCCAGGTCATTAATTAAAGAGAACTGGGCCCAGCACAGAGTCCTGAGGAAAGGCAAGTATTATATACTCCTTTAGTGACAGAAAGCAAGATTTTGCAACTTGGTGTGAAGGGTATAAGTCTCCAGGAGAAAGTGTTGTGCCTGGGGAAAAGTGACCCATAGTGCTTTGGGAAAAGAATGTGATTTATAATCATGGCCTTCTGTAGGTTAGGGGTAGCTGGTTTGTGTGGCTGCATTACTGTGACTGGTACAAACCAAATCCAACAAGAACATTGCAGTGATGAAGGGCACACAAATCACGGAGAGGCTCTTTCCCTGCCACTGACACAGCGTGCAGGTGAGATGTGGCACTGGAGCAGAGCAAGACATTGGAGCGGACCTATGCCAGTATGATCCGCAATACTTTGTACTTATAGTAGGTCAGCATCAAGCAGAAAAAAAGGTCCTCACTGCTAGTTGTGGATGCAGCAGCATTAAAATCAATGTTGTGCAGAAGAGATTAAAAACACGAAGGACTTTTGCCAAAGTGGGTTAAAATTTTTACTTACGTACATACTGCTTTCAGGTGTTGATTGAAAATAAATACAGGGACAAATAAGTAAGTGACAGGGATTCTGGGATTTTAAAGTCAAAAGGGACTGAGAGTTCTCCAGGATGCACAAAATAAGATTTTGGGGGTACCAGAATATTTTTCTACAGCCTAGACATCCGAGATTTTAACTTGCAATTAGAATTTTGGCTGCAATTAAGTATTTGGCCTCTTTTGAGCACGTGGGCATGAGTGTCTATGAGAAATTCTATTTCAGGAAAGATTAGAAATGCAAGGGCTTTTGTCTGTGGAAAATAAGAGGATGTAGTATAGCATATACCATCCTGAATCATCCATGGAATGCTGGTAAAGGCATTTAATTTTATTAAGCCTCCTTCTATTAAAGCATAGATTGCAGTGCAAATGTATTTCTAATGGATTTAAATACATCATTTTTACATGTGTCATTAACTTGTAGAACTTTCTTCTGTGGGATCCTAATGAACACGGCTTATGAAACTTCAAGTGTTTTATATAAATATTAGTAGCTTCTGTGGTTATAGCGGGTAAGAAACAAATTCAAGGCTTTCTGTTTCCATTTTTCAGGCCATAAAATCATCAGCTTCTGAGTGTCAATAACTAGTAACAATAAAGAATGACAGACTCTGATAGGGAATAGGGTTTTTATTGCCGCCTTCTGATGAAGGTGGTTAATATATTGGAGATGAGATACTCATTCACGTTACCACTTTCTGTAATTAACAAAGCAGTGTTGATTAGCTTAACAAACTGTGGGTCATAAGGGGAAAAAATAATAAAATTCCCGTTCTGGTGTGTGGTCACATCTATATATTTTCAAATTTGCTTATTTTGAAACAGTGGAGAAGTAACTATTTTGACGTAGGCATAATAGACTGACCATTAAAAAGTAGAGAACTTTTCTGTTTCTCCTGAAGACATGTGTAGAGAGTAAAGTTCAACTGACAGGTTGATTTGCTGCCGATCTAAGTCATTGTCAAGTGAAAGGGGATTCATCTCCATAGGCACCTCACTTCAGCAGCTGGGATCTGTGAGCGCTAGTTACATGAAAGAGCGAGCCAGAACTACAGCATCAGCATGTGCTTTCCCAGAGTCTCATGCTGTTTCTTCACTGGACCTAATTTTCTTTGACACGAGGCTTCACTTCCACCAGAGACCTGTTTCCTTCACGGGTGGTTCTGTGATGTCTGGGTGGAGTGTGCTGTTTACTCTTCTACCCTGGACAAGAATAAGGGCTTTGCAGATCAGGTTCTTGAGTTTTATTACTGACTTCAGTGTAAAGCTGCACCCTGCAGTGCTCTTTTTGTATGTTCCTGCCCTCCTCTTGTGTTTTTTATCATCCTCACTTGTCTTGTGTTGAAATACAGAGTTCAGAAAAACTGTGTTTACTGCTTTGTGACACCTCAGCCAGGTGTGTATACTGCTGAAGTGCAATGGAAGAAAATAGAAAACTCTGCTATTGGTCCAATAAAGAGCAGGAAATAATTGAAAAAGACTTGCTCATGCTTCTCTTCACTATATCTTTAAAAAATTGGACATTTGTGAATAATGCACCTTGTGGGTCACTGAAGACCAGAACAAGTACATTGTCTAAACCACTCAGAGTAGGGATTTTAAACAATGATGTGGCAAGGAGCTGTCATTCCGCTGTACTCATTGTCAGAGTTAACTGGTTTTGTATTGAATTGTGAGGTCTCTAGTGCTTTTGTCTACCTCATTCAAAATCAATACCTCCTAAAGAACAGAAATAGTAACTAGCATATGTTGCTTGAGTGGGAATTGTGCAAAATATATGTAGTCTGTGAAATAAAGCACTCTGAGAGGTTCATGGTATGCTGTTTCTGGTAAGCAGGTCTGTGTTCTTGGAAGCTATGGCGGTTTGTGAAATTTTCAAGCAGAAGGATAATGCTTCTATTCCTCATATGGAAGAAATGTTTGTAGAGAAAACATACAAATGTTTGTTTTGTGTGTTCTGTTCTTCAGCAAATATTTGAATGAAACAGAAGAAAGCAGTATTCAGGGTTCTGAAAGTAGGGAAGTGGTAGAAACTTTCTTGGAAAATTCTATAAAATGTAAAGGCTTTTATTCAGTAGAAATATGACTGCTAGCATCATTGATTTTTGGTTAGAATTTGATCCTGAATTTTGTTGTGAACGGGACTAGGTGATCCTTAGTGTCCTCTAGGCACAAGAAACACTTTTCTAAATGGCTGTTCCTGTTCAAAGTGTGTGAATATACAAGGGTGTTTGGTCATGTGCCTCTAAAATACAAAAAATAATACTAGTTGTAATATTCCCTTGGCAGTCCTACAGGGTGTATTTCCCAGCATTGACTTGTGAGGGGTTGGAAGGAGGTAGCAAGTAGTTCTGTATGTGATGAAGCAGGATGAGTGGGGCACACATGCTGCCATATCACCTGGAACTTCAATGGGGAAAATAGAGTCAGAACAGTAGTGTCCTTTTCTGACAGAACCACTTCCCCCTCCGAGTAGGGCTGCAAATCTTGACTTCCCTGAAGACTAAAAAGCAGGCACAGGCATCGGGTCAGTCCTACTTTTCCTGATTGAAGAAACTGAAAGCTGCTTTATAAGGAGTAGCTCACGGAGAAAGATTTCACTGTGGGGATTGGGACAGAGCATTTGTAGTTGTAGTGGGAGACAGCTCACAAATGCCAGCTTTGCAGAGAGTCTGCTCTTCCCTCTCCTTCATCTGTGTTTGTTTGAAGTCTCTCATTCTCAAAAGATCAAGCAAAAGCCACATTCTTGTAAAATGCTCCTTCCTAAACCACAATTATTTCAGACTTTCTGGAGTTGATTGAGGTGGTAAAAGGGTACCTTTACAAAACCCATTCCACGATTTACCAGCACTTGACTCCTGGAACCTTTTTCAGTTCCAAGCCTGTAGTGGGCTTGTTTTCAACTTAAAATAAACATTAAAAAAAAAATAATCTTCCAAAATAGAGATCTGTCTCTAAAAGCACCTTCAAGGAGCTTTACAGTTCATTCTGCTTTTCATCTTTTGAGTCTAAGCTGTTGCCTTCTCTCTCAGCTGCAGGAAGCCGAGTGTTGATTTCTAAGCATGCTGAGGAAAATACAGCAGAGCAGAGCTAGCCTCTAAATCAAGTAAATAAATCTGTATCTGTTCTGCTGTAGAGTGGAAAACAATGAAGGCAGTTGTCTTCCAGGTTTCAGTAAGAAAGTATTCTCTGTTGGCAGTATAGGAATAAAAATGTCATTACCTGCTGTAGAAAATACCTCCTTTCTTTTAATTTGAAAGCACACTTCAGTTCCCCCTGCAATCCTTCATAGGGTGTTCTCCATGCAGAAATTCACTCTTTGTGATTTCTTAGATGATAGGATGATTAAATACTTCAGGCTCCATTTTGCTTCCTCTGTAGCTTCAGTTTCAAGTTGCAGCTGAGCTGGATAGTGAGACTTCACAGGGTCAGCACAAGTACGAACGCTCAGGCTAGGGGACCTGGCCTTCAAAGAGGTTTACTGCGTCCAGCTCAGATAGTTTGCCAATATGCCAAAGCAAAAGCAAACACTGGTTTTATAGTACTACTAGGTACTTATTTCAGATACCAAACTCTTAAAAACCAGCACTGTTGAACAATAAGTTATAATGTTGCTGAGATACACAATGATTTTCTTAGGGTTTTTTTATCACATGGTACATGATGCTGATACCAGGGATGGAGATGGAAGCTGCTCACATTCTTCTCTACACTAGATTAGATTTAGAAAAATCTAAAAAGAGTCTGTAAACCAGAAATATATTTATTTTGGACCAATCAAAATGATTTATATTGAGTTTTGACTCTATTTGATTTTCTAAGTACACTTAGCACCTACACATACAGAACTTTTGAAGCAATATTTTGTTTTGATTGGAAAAAACATTATTTTTCTATATGAAATGACTTCCTCTAAAGTTCAGAGTCTGTTTAGAATTCTCCTGGTTTAGAAAATAATTTTTATTTAAATGAAGCAACAATTTCAGGCAATAAGTGAATCAGTATAAGAAATTCAAACCAAATTGTTGTTGACCAAGTTATTCCTGAAATGCACTTCTTTGAAGAAGACCACAATGATTACTCTTACATCACAACTGTGAGGTTGATTGCTCAGATCTAATCTACAGTGGCTAAAAAGGTTATAGAACCTAAAAGAAATTACAAAAAAGCAAAGGATAAGTTTGCTAAACCGTATGCAAGAAAGTTCTTCTTTTCCTCAATATGTTAACTGTTTTGACAGTGCTGACAGCTATTTAAAAATGTTATTAATGATGTTTATTGACCCTAGTATGTGGTAGGTACCTGAACACTCCAAGTTTCAAAGCTGCAGAAGTGTCTGGGCAAGGCTGGGTTTGATCCTTAGTCCCATAGTGAAGAATGTATCTCGGGTTCCTCATGTCTGTTTTTCTGCCTTTCAGATAGAGGAATTTCGTAGACTGAGGACATATGTTAAAGGTGCTGAACTTCTAGAAGGCTGTGATGGAATCCTAGGAGATAACTTCAGACCAACGCAGCCACTTAGTGATAGAATCATCCGGGCTGCCTTTCAGTAGCAGAAGAGGAAGAGCAAGGAAAATAGGTCTTTACTCTGGTAAGTAAAATCTTAGCAGAAAAATCAAAACACTGAAGGAATTTTCATAGAGGCGATGTAGCTAAGGGAGAAAATGCACTAAGTTAATTTCAGCTTATGATATATCCTCACAACTGTGAATTTTGACACTGTACTGCTTGTGGTATGACAATTTGGTTACTGTAAAGTTCTTTAGTAGCTGGATTCTAATCTGCAAGTTAGTGAATTGAAATAGTTTTATTGGCTTCAGTATGTAGCGGATCATGCACAGTTAGATCACAGTTACTTCTTGTAGCTTTACATTTTTCCTGCTGAGTTGGGCAACAGCACAGTATGCCTAAGTCATGGTACAAAGTTCCCCACTTACTGAGGTTCACTGGTTGATTTCTTAGCGTATTTTTGGAAGACCAGTCATTAGTGAACCTTTCTAGTGTTACCTGTTAAAAAAGGAAGGAGGCCTTTAATTCTCTTAAATCTCAAAAGAGGCTTTTTTT
>VZTU01025237.1:0-63719 GCA_013400835.1 Zapornia atra | reverse complement strand
TCCTCCTGCTTTACAATGCTGTTCTTTCTCAAGCAGACTGAATCTTGGTCAAAACTAGTGCAGATAGGAGACTAACTTCTATCATGGCTCGTTTTTCATATTTCATTCATCTAGTAGTTGCTGCTTCTTGTCCTCAGTGATATTTTCATCCTTCATTGGCTCACAAAGCAAGAATTTAAGGGTGATACTGGATTCAGTAGATAAGGGCTAATACACATGTGAACCTGCATTATCCCCACTTCAGTTATTAAAACCCCCCAATGTCATGTTCCCTAGACTCAATCAATTACAAGATAAATTCCCTGAATACCCAGCAGTTACTCCTAAGCCTCATTATACTTAGTTAATCAATGTTTTAGATAGTGAAAAACCTGGTAATGAGATTCTAAGAGAGTTAAGGAAGATTTGCTATCAAGATAACTAGTTATCTGGAAAGTAGTGAGTCAAGACCCCAATACTTCTGATTGATTTTGCAATGAAGTGGCCCCACCTCGATACAAGCTAATCAGGAAAGTCTTCAAGAAAAGAATGAATCTTTAATATGATTTTAATGAGTCCTACTAATTTTTAATGTAGCGAGTTTTCATCCACTATCCTACAATAAACTTTAGTTAAATAATAAAAAAATATTGAGTGCTCCCCATTATCTTATTTTACTGGTAGAATCTATCATCAGTTTTTCTATTTCCACATTTCTTCAAAGCTCACAAGAGAACCACTTCATCCAGAGTTTCACCTGGAAGCATGCTGCTGAAAGGGTTTTGATGCACACTTTTGGGTAAGGATACACATAGTTCTTACCCTATCTAAGACAATGATCGAACACCTCAGTTTGCATCAGGCTCTGTTGTGAGCTTAGGCCTCCTCAGAGCATGCTCTGGGTCCAGCACCCATCTTCAGGATGAAGTTAACAAATGATCAGGCAATAGATAACCCCTAAAAGAAGTTAATAATTCAGTGCTTCCAAAAATGGATCCATTAAAACCGAGTGGGAAGATTATCTTTCCTCCTGCATGTGACAGAAAATTATTCAATGGACTGGGACAGTGGCCAACAATTTCATGGTTTTTCCATACAGCATAAGCATTCAATATGCATCTAAAATTTTTTTGAAGTAAGAGTTTATTTGTACTTTATAACCCTATTTAATATCCACATCCCCAAAGTTCAGCAAAGAAGCAAAACATTGGTTCTTCTATGAATATTGTTTTCTCATTCCCATATTTAGTTTTGGGCACATCCCTAAGCCCAATTCTCAATTACATGGCTCTCTGCAGTCTCCAAATGTTGTCACTTTAATCTTGAAATGGATGTTTCAAATTCATCCCAGCTTCTGCATAAAAATTACTTGGGAAAATCATAGCAATATTAAAGTACAATTTTTCTCAGAGAGTGAATAATGCCCTCAGGGCAGTGCAGGTAATTCAAGTCTGTAACAGTGAAATTACTTGACACACTGAGTTTGAATTTTAAGCATGAAAGAGTTTCCTTTACAGTGCTGGAGTTGAAATGTAAAAATTTCCCTTTTGCTTTCATGTTTGAAATTTTATTACATTTGTCAATACTTACAAGGATTTGTTTTAAATAGTAAGATTTATCTTGGCCATGCTTCATAAAATCATCTGCAGTTTTAATTCCCAAATGATGGAATTTTTAATGTAAAATGATAGTCCTCACTGTAGGGCTATGCTAATTACAGACTTTGAAGCACTGAGAAAGAACTGTCACTCCTGGCATTGCGTAGCCCACAGAAGGAATGGTGCTTGGCTTTCTACTCATGATTGAATTATTTATCAGAAATTCATTTGGCCAGTTGTTCTTTTTTTGTTTGGATGCATCAGTCCAAACAGCACTGAACCAATCAAGGATTCACAGTATATATTTGCTATTTAATTCGTCTCTGTGGAGCTGGAAACGGGATATAGGAAGTATACAAAGAAATCATGTGGATTTCCTCACAGAGTTCTCTCTAGGAGAAGGGTGTTGAGGAACAGTAGCTCCTCACACAGACCTCAGACATCCTCAAAAAGATGCCTTCCCTCATTCATAGGAATGGAAAAGGCCAGTAAACTGGGATTACTGACATCAGCTGAATACTGCTATGAAGATTCAGTAGCAGAGAGGAAGATAGTAGTCTTCAGGGTGGAATCTACATAGTGATCCAGGAGGAAGCATTTCTTCCTTTCAAAGAGAAGATTACCTTTTATTTTAAAACCTGAATATCACAATACCACACACATGCTGGTAGACATTTTCTGACATGATGCCCCTCTGCCAAGGCTGCTGGAACTCCTGTCAGCAGAGTTTTCAGTATTTTCTTTTTTTCCAAGCCAGTGTGGTACAGCCACTCCAGGAACCTTGAGGAACATTAGTTTTCCATGACCTCGTCACTCTGTCAGGAAATGAAGGAGATAAATGCTTCCATCAGTGTTGTATACTCAGGAGCAGAAAGAGGTTGCTTGAAAGGTCTAATTAGTTTTGACTGAATCAGAATGCAGGCTGTATGCATGCCATGCTCACAAATCTTCAGAACATCTGCTCCTGAGCCTTGATTTAAACCTTGACAGAACTGAACCCTTTGTGGCTTGTGATCAAATGGCATATGTTGATCTTTGATGCAATTTGTGGTAGTTTGTCAAATTGAAGGCAGAGATGTCACAAACATGATATGGTATGTAATCTCAGGTATATGTTTCTCTGTCATTGGAAAGCCCAGATCTCAAAATACCCTCTCTAGTTCTAGAACAAAGTTTGGCCAGGCTGTACAGAGGGCCTTCAGGAGGAAAATACAGGTAGAACTTTGTAGCTTCACTGTTCTCTTTAACCCAGTGGGTTTTAGAATGAGTTTGTTGCTATCTTGTTGGCTCCGCTTTTCTGCTAAAAATGCATCTCCCTCCTATAGCCTGGGTTTATAAGTCTTTGGACTCTGTTGTGTGGGTGTTTTTGAAATACCTCCCTTATAGATCAGCCTTTACATCCTTTCTGTCCTGCAGTTGCCAAAGTTTTCATGTTTCCTTCAAAAAAGCCTTTTTTTTTCCATATTTCTAGCCTCTTTAAATTTTATCTGGTAGTGATAGAACCAGTCAGGTGTTAAGGAATTTGGAATCATAGAATCACAGAATCATAGGGGTTGGAAGGGACCTCAAGAGATCATCGGGTCCAACCCCCCTGCCAAAGCAGGCTCCCTAGCTCATATTGCACAGATAGGCATCCAGACAGGTCTTGAATATCTCCAGAGAAGGAGACTCCACAACTCCCCTGGGCAGCCTGTGCCAGGGCTCTGTCACCCTCACTGTGAAAAAGTTCTTCCCCATGTTGGTGAGGAACTTCCTATGCTCTAACTTGCAGCCATTGCCCCTTGTCCTGTCTCCACAGACCACTGAAAAGGGGCTGGCCATTTCCCCCTGCATCCCAAACTTCAGATATTTATAAACATTAATAAGGTCCCCCCTTAGTCTTCTTTTCTCTAGACTGAACAGTCCCAGCTCACCCAGCCTTTCCTCATACAGATGTTCCAGGCCCTTCATCATCTTTTTAGCTCTTCTCTGGACTCTCTCCAGGAGGTCCCTGTCTTTTTTATACCAGGGAGCCCAGAACTGGACACAATACTCCAGGTGGGGCCTGACCAGGGCAGAGTAGAGGGGGAGGATCACCTCCTTCAACCTTCTGGCCACACTCCTCCTGATGCACCCCAGGATCCCATTGGCCCTCTTAGCCACCAGTGCACACTGCTGGCTCATGGCCAACCTGTCATCAACCAGGACCCCCAGGTCCTTCTCCACAGAACTCTTCTCCAGCAGGTCATCCGCCAGCCTGTACTGATGCAAGCGGTTATTCCTTCCCAGAAAGGGAAGGAGACAAAGCTTAGTGCAGATTTGCTTCCAGACATGGAAGGTGAAAAAATTGAGTTCAGTTTTATTCAGTGAAGTACCACAGAAGCACACAACAGCTGTGGTTGGAAAGTGCCTCTGGAGATCCTCTAGTCTAATCTGCTCAGAGCAGCGTTGCTCAGGGCCAGACCTAGCTGGGTTTTGAGTATCATAAAGTTGAAGTCTCCACCACCTCTCTGAGCAACTTGTACCTGTATTTCACCACCCTTGCAGGGAAAAAGATTTTTCTTAATTTTAAATGAAATTTCCCATATTTCAATTTGTATCAATTTCCTCTTCTCCTTTCACCAGGTACCACTGAAGAGTTTGCACTGTCTGGTATACTTATTCTCAAAGAGTATTTATACAGAGAGATAAGGTCCATCTTCAGGTTCAGATTAGATGTTAGGAGAAAATTCTTCACTGAAAGAGTTGTCTGGATGTGGAACAGGCTGCCCAGGGAGGTGGCTGAGTCACCATCCCTGGATGTGTTTAAAAGACGGATAGATGAGGTACTTAAGAGATATGGTTTAGCATAGGACAGGCATGGTTGGACTCTGTGATCGTAAAGGTCTTTTCCAACCCAGTGATTCTGTGTGATTCTTGAAACATCTCTACTTGATGTTAAACAGTCCCAGCTCTCTCAGCTGGTGTTTCAATCCCTTAATCATCTTCATGGCCTGTAGCTGGACTTACTCCAGTATGGCTGTGTTTCTTTTGAATTGGAGAACCCAGATCTGGATCCAGTACTCTGAATGTTTTGTCAGTGCTGAATACAAGTGAAGGATCATCTCTCTTCACTGGCTGGCAGTGCTCTTCCTAGTGCAGCCAGGAGGCTGGTGGCCATGCATGGGTGCATGATTGGTTCATGTTCAACTTCTTGTTTACAGTTGCTTACAGGTCCTCTTCTGAAAGAAAAGAGGGAAAGGATAACATTGTGGCTTCCTCAATGTTACCATCGGGTTTCTTGATACTTGGTACTTCATACTTGACTCAGAACCTTTGCTATGGGCATCAGGATATTTCTTGATAATCTCAGGTGATTTTGGAAAAAGATTTGTAGTTCTTGTTATACAGCAAAGCTTAACAGTGGGGACAACAAATGCTACAACTCCTAGAAATCATATAAACAACCTTAAATCTTCCATTTTATTAAGGGTTTTTTTTTGGTTTTGTTATTTTTTTTTTCAATTTGAATCCTAACTCACTATTTTTAAACACATGAACTGTGAGTGTTCCAGCAGGCTATTTTATTTTGGGCTTGCCACCTTGATGAATGGGTAAGTACTTTTTCAGTAGTGTATTCTTCAGTGAAGACAGCATCATTTGTGGCTTCCAATGGATATTTTACCCTCTTTTTAATCCTTGTTGCTTTACCTGCAGCTGATTTGATAGACAGGCCTTTCTCCTCTATTACAGTAGCTTTATCTGTGAATGTGCAAGATGTTTGATTTCCAAGACTTGAATATCAACTTGAATTGATAGTGATACTGAATTCATCATGACATGCCTACATGTCTTCATCTCTTTATAAATCAGGATGTATAAGCATGAGTCCATGCATCAGATGATAGTTAAATGGCATTGTTCCCATCTACTAAAAGGAGCTCAAAGAAATTCTGGGTATAAAAGTCATTGAAAACAGTGAGACTCTTTTAATAGAAGGCAGTAAGAGCTAATTCTAAAAAACAATTTAGTAAAATAATATTGAAAGATTATTTTCTTTTGAAAGTGATAACTTTCTTTCCCCTTAGCATAATTAATAAACTAAAGAATTTGATCTCCGATGTGTTGTCTCAAAAGTGCACAATTTTGTTGTATCTGTAAATAAAGAATTGTCCTCCAAGTGTGGTGATGACTTACACCCACTCCATCTATCTATCTATCTACATTACTGCAGTTCTGCTGAGCATTTTTTGGTGACTGAAACTCCTAGAAAAGCATTAATTTTTATATACACAAATGCACTTACACATTCATTCGTACATCTTTGGTGGACCTCAGATTGCAAGTAGCTGCAATTTTATCCAATGTCCTCTAAATCATGATACAAAAATTAATTTAGATTAAAATCCATTCTCAATGTAATAACCATTTTCCTAGTTGTACATTCAAGAACTGAGTGAAAAAGAATGATGTGTGTAAAATAACGAGGTTGTGCTAGGTCTGATGAACTGTAAGGAGTAATTTAGGTGTGGGAGGAACAGACACTGTGTTCCTGATACTGCAGTTTCAGACTGCGTGGTATTAAGAGGAGTCGTGTCTAAGCAGGGAAGCACAGCGTTAGTTGTGACAGTAAGGAGAGAGGGAAACACTGTGGTGTGTGTAGCTGGTGTGCTTAGTGAGTGGTTAGTGCACGTGACTTGCTTTTGAGGCTGCTGAGCTATGCTCCCCTTTCCTTAGGGCACTGAACAGGGGAATCAGTGTTGCCAGTGGCAGTGAGCTAGTACTAAACAGGCAGTGGTGCGCTCCCCTCTTTGCGGCGTTGCACATTGTTTGGTAACAAGATTATGAAAATAGGCACCTTCACATACAGAGTGATCTGTGGAGCTGTGCCTTCCCTTTGAGAAGTGGAGTAAGAATCACAGAATCATGGAATCGTAGGGGTTGGAAGAGACCTTGAGAGATCACCAGGTCCAGCCCCCCTGCCAAAGCAGCTTCCCTAGGACAGGTTGCATAGGTAGGCGTCCAGACTGGTCGATGCTGTGGCCTGTATTTCTTTGCCTAAGCAGATCTCAGTGAAATTTGCATCTGAATGGAGGTTTACATTACTGTTTGATGTGTGTCCTTACTCTCAGGTTACCGGTAGCCTTTGTAGTTCCTGAAGTTCACAACCAAGTTGCTCTGCGGAAGTTCCAGCACTTGAGGATTTCATGCTTTCCTGTTGTGTAGATCCAGAGCCAGAGCGAGCTCTGAGCAGCCGTACATCATTAGGCTGCTATGCCCATTCTTCTCTTTTTCCTGGTTTAAAAAAAAATGAACACAATGTTTATCAACTCTATTTCTTTAGAAATACAAGCACCAATTTCCTAGGTTTGATGTGGGCATTTATGCTGCTTCTCAGCAAGTGATTTTTCATCAGTCATTGTTTGTCCCCATGAGTTTAGGTTTTGTGCTTGAAATGTGGTTGGTTTAATTGTTAAGTTTCAGTCTCTGAAAGAATTTCAACTTCATGTTATCAACAAAACTGGCTATTGTTCTCCTGTTTTTAAGAGCTTATGTATGGTGCCCAGCACTGTGCTGGCACTTCAGAGTACTTGAGAATATGCTTATGTTTGAGTATGTGACGATAGGACGGGGGGCAAAACAGCTTTGGCTTGTGAGCCACACTCTACAACCGGAGACCTACTGGAAGCATACCAAAACTCATGGAGCATTCAGGAATGGATGAAAGCAACTTTTCATGTTGTTTCCCAGTACTTGTAACAACAGGGAATGGGCTTTGCACTGAGACTGTAGGTGAACTGTGTAAGTCAGCCGAACTTATTTTCTCACTGCTGGGGATTCAAATTAGTGAGTAGCAAAACTCTCTTTTTGCTTGTGTGACATGCCTCTGACATGAGAGACACAGTTTAGGGATTTAGTAGCCACCGGCAGTCCAAGAGCTATAGACTGGTCACCGCTGTAGGAACTTATGTTGTGTCCAGGCTGGACCGTCACTACAGGGAATGATCAAACCCTAAATGAGGAAAAAACCAGTTCTGAATTGTAGCTGTTTCCAGAATGAGTACCATATTGGAATTGTCCTTGTTCAAGCCTTTACTGAGCTCTTAGAAATACAGAGATATTGGTGGAGGAATGGAAAAAAAAATAAAATCCCTTAGCATGTAAAGAAGCAGCAAAGAAGAAACAAAATACTGTGCTTCCTTTTCAAAGCTAAAAGAAATCCTACGGTAGCCCAGGAATCACCCTTGCTTATGCTTCAAAAAAGATCCTTCATCCAACTCTCTATTTGCATCTTACATACTTTGCTATCCACCATGAACTCTGTTGCCATCAGCTGTTTTATGAGAAGCATTTTGAGAGTGTAATTTCCAGCTGCTTACCATAAACCATGCATGGTTTGTACGCTGCTACTTGGGAAGTGCCGATGTAGCCAGGAGTGCCTTTCATAAAACCAAGCATGTTTATTGGCAGTTTCAGCTCAAAAGCTGGAGTCTGAACCCACAATGAAACCCTGCGACGGTATTTTCATGGATGGGGAGAATGCTGCCAATGAGCAGTGAGGCAAAGTGGTGGGAAGCTTGAGTCATCTTTGATAAAACTGCACCTGCTTTTTAAAATGTCCAGATTGGTATGGATGAACTGTAGTCATGGAAGAGCTCCAATGCCAAGGATATTATAAGGACATAGAGATATGTGTGTCTGACCACAGATAGACAAGAAAGGCTGCAATGTGCATTCCTCCTTTGGCAGTGTTAGTTAGGCACTGGGAGTGTACTCTGTTCTGCCTAGATTAAATCACGTGTCATTTTAGGCAGGGCATTATTACTCCATTGAAACTGAAGATCCAGGTAGTCACAGGTCCTTCCTCTTACTGGAATTCTGATTATTTCATATGGATGGAAACAATGAAAGTATGCAAACAGACTCTTGCTAAGCAGACAGACATGTTTGGAAAATAAATAGCAAATAAAGTTAACCCAAGTTATTTGGGCTACTGAAAATGTTTTTTGCAACTGGTAATTTTCACTCAAGGAAGAGAATGGCAGCGGTGACTGTTAGCAATGTTTTATGGCTAACACCACAGTTTATGACAGAGCAGTGCTACAAAGCTACTGTATTTTAAAAAAAGATTTGTATGCATTCCCAGAGCTCAAGAGTAACAAAGATGCACTTTAGTTAGCAAGGTGTTGTGAAATAAAAAGTGTTTCTGGAAATATAAGGATTCAAAATGTAGTCAGTTCTCTTTTCTGTGACACTGAATCCATCTCCATAGTCCATTTATTTGCACTTTCTCAACACTTCTGCAAGACTTTGAAAACTAATCCCTTTCACTGAAGTTTTCTTCTACCTTCTCTTTTAAATATACTTTTTCTATTACTATGGGAACATTGGGACCTTTGATTCTTAAAAATATTCCAGTTTGGCCCTTTCTTTGCACTTGCTGCTGTTCCTTGTTTCTGAGATAAAGGTGCAGTCTTGCATTTATCCCAGTTCTGTACAAAAAACCCTATTATCTGTGAGGAGTCTAATACATAAAGTTACTATATGAAAGAATGGAAAATAAATATTCTTGGACACAATGATTTTTTTACCTTCTGAGGATGATTTCTGAATTTTGACTCATCTTGCTGGTATTTCTTTTATTTTTAAACCATGTGTGTTGTGTTAATAGCACTCAGATTTCCCAGGTATTTACACTTTATGGCACTGATCCTGAGAGCTTGTCTTTAGGGGCAGTTGTCTGATCTGTAGAGGACTCTCCCTAGAAGCAGTGGGGCTTTATTTAATATATGTAGGACTCAGCCCAAGCAGAGGAAATTTCAGAGACAGAAATATAATCTATAAACAAGAAAGGCATCTGGGCAATTTTCTGGTCATATTACGTATGCCCATTCATACAATTCTAGTTCAAATGTTGCATTTCCAATAACTTTTTTGGAAGAGTAGCAGGTATCTTCCTATCTACATAAACCTTTAGCCCACAGGGTGTGTCACTTGACCCTGTATATTATGGAAACGTGCTATTAATTTAAGCATGGTAGAAAAATGACTCTTAAACAAGAATAAAGGGTAAAGGTGAATAGCAACACTACCAATATATTCAATCACTCTTCTGTCAGACGATACATTAAGTATTTCTATAACAAACACAACTGAAATCTTCAGACTGGCTCGTAATTAGGCTCCTTTCCAAAACTAATCCATTAATGCAATAGCTGCCCAAATCCCGGTTCAACTTAATTTCACTGACTTTGATTTTTGGACCAAAAGCATTAAGCTTGAACTAGTGAAAAATGTACAAAATGTGCATTCAATTAAGGAGTAATTAGATACTCAATCACCCTTACATCACGCTAGGGATTATCCAAGAAAGAAAAGAGATACTACTCACTGCAGTGTATAAAACAGCTTTGTTAATTAGTTTAGCACTAATTGAGATTGAGAAAGTGTCACTGTGTCACAGTATTAGTTTGCCTACACACAACCTTAAGAACACACAAGTTTTTCATTTCTTTTGAGCTTACTGGCTCAGATTTTTCAGTCTAGTTCCCTGATCCAGTATCTACTGTCCACACAAGAGGAAACTTTCTGTTTCATCCAGGGAGGGCGTTAGTCCCTGCATCCTTGTATCAGCAGCCCACTGAAAAACATGCCAAGAGCTTTTCTGGAGAGAGAAAATATTGTTCTGTTAACATTAAATGTTATTATTGTGCATCTTTTTAATGTCACACCATTATACCAAACCCTGAGAAGCACTGGGAATCCTCTGTGCTATTACAGACAGTGTACCTGTGGTTGAAACCAGCCACTCTGTGAAGGGCTTACAGCCTCCCTTGGAAGGCAACTGGTAGGAAGTTCTTCAAGTTGATCATCAAATGCTCTGGCTGCCAAACACCGTGACTTTTGGAGGTATTGGGTGATAACCAGGGAGCACATGGAAGTCGTGGCACAGATTGTCTCATGGGTAGACACTGACTTCTTAATAGAACTGCCAGTGACTGACAGCCTCTGTGCTCCCTTTCTCTTTAAGGAGAGCGGTAACTCTCTGGAGATGTGTTGACCCTGCAAGCAGTTGTAGCCCCAGGTGACCATTTGCACCCAAGCACTTAAAGGATTCTTTGTGTGTACTGAGCTACAATGGACACCAAAGTAACCTCAGGAAAAAATGAGATTATTAGTACAATAGAATGAAACAGTTTGGCCCTTCAAAACTGAGAAGCACTGGGGCAACCTGAGCAGCTGATTCCCTAAGGTTATGCTGATGCCAGTGAATACATGTTTGCATGAAGCCAAGTGTTGATCTATCTCTGCTGCTAATGAGTAAGAATATTACTGCTATTAGGAGAGACAAATTGGGTGATTGCTTTCTATCTCCTGAGCCTACCTGACTCCAATGAGAGCTGTGTACTCGGCACTTCTTCAGTTGGGAGGGCCCCAAAAATGGCCAACGGGAAAAATTTCTCCGTGACAAGGATATTTTCCTTTTCAACTGAACCGCTGTGCTCTCCACATTAGAATCAATTACCTGATTGATTGGGAAAGCCAATTGTAAGGCTCTGTTTCAAGTTAAAAAATTCGCCGCAGCGTTTAATTTTGTGTTTTTATTGCCGTTTCCTCTGTTGCTAGTAAATCTTCCGGCACTGACTTCACCCTGAATGAGAAGAATCGGGACCATTATGTCACTGAAGTATATACCCTGAAACTGCCCCCACCTGCTGTCATGAAATCCCTGCTTTTAGTTTTCCCTGTCTCCCTGGCTGGACATAAACAGTCTTTCAGACCCACTGCAGAGGAACTTCAGTAACATAATTGTTCCATTCTCTTTTCAGAGAGGGGGAAGACAATGCTCCCACAGTGCCCTCGGATGAGAAATGGAAATTTTTGAGGCTGCTGCTTCAGTTGAACCACAAAGCCTGTATTGTTTGTCTTCATCTAATTCAGCCTTGATAGACAGCTGTGACAGTTGATCTGTCCGCACGGTCCAGTGAAATTCTGAGAATAGGGCTGTACATTAAAAGAAGAAAACATGCTAAATCTTCCGATTCACACTGCTAACTATTTTTAAATGGTAATTATCATTGCTTATATAGTTTCTTTGCTGTAGCATTCAATAGTGGCCTGTGATCCAAACAGTACTTATTTTAGGCTTGGTATGAATGTTAATATGTAGAACTACTCATCATTGTTTTGAATGTTAGATTTAATTTTATTCTGTATCATCTCTTGTGCTGTCAGTAACCATCTTTTCTGTAGTGGGGAGGTGCATTCTGTAAAGCTAATAAACACATTGTTTGTTCACAAAGAGTATTATGCAAATTCAGAATTAATTTTGGGGCAGAAAGGAGAGCATCTCTGCCAAACCTGTGCACTTAACGTGGTTAGTCTGAATAAAGCTGAGAGACATTTGCATTAATGGGAAACTTTTGAAATAAAGAACAATTTTGAAAAATTGGAAAATTAACCAGAATAACAATAAACAGAATCATCTGGATTGCTTCTACTTGGTGAGTTGTGGAAGTTTGCAAAGAAGTGTTTGAGTAGGAAGTGATCAGCCTTTGTTCTCCTGTGAACTGTGACAGTTCCATATGTTCTGTACCTTGCTGAGGATGGTGGTGTGAGGACCTGCTCTGCCTGTCTTGAGCTGACTGCGCAGCATGGGAGTTGTCATCCTGTGCCACACGACACATCTGACAGAGCAGAGAAGGGAATAGTGATCTAAGCCAGGTAGTCAAGCTCATAGCTTCTGATTCCTGCAAGGACAGAGTCAGTAACATGGTGGGCAGTAGCTTTGCCCACTGTATCCATCAGTGAGGTCCACATTCCTGGCATGAGGAGGGTAGGTTTATGCAGAGATCTCCCTGAGTGGAAGAAAGCGGGAGGCACAGATGGCAAGCTCTAGGCAGAAGCACAATGGAGATGGAAACAGGGTTCACAAAGGGGAGGTTACTCCCTTGGATCACAAAGGGTGGGTTATTCCCTGGAGCAGATTGGTGAGTCATCAATCATAAAGTCATCACCAGGCAATAGTGAATGCAGTGTCAGAAGGCGTGCTTAATTCACCTCTTCAGGGGCTGTGGGGAGAGCCGCTGCTGAATAATGAGTTAGGAATTCTCTCGGTCATTTATTTAACGTGAGTATTTGGGGCAGCAGAAACAGTAGGACAAGCCCACACACCACACATGGGCTGGGTTGGGGGGGAGTGGGTGCCACTGACTGCTTCATGTGTTGGTAACTGTGTGTTCAGCAGAAGCACGTGCTTCCTTTGGAGACAGACACAGCTGTCCTTGACAGCATGAATTGCAGTAAATGTGTAGAAAATGCACAGCAACCAGCCCACCATGCAGTCATAGAATCATAGGATGGTTTGGGTTGGAAGGGATCTCAAAGATCATTTTTGGGCTTAGCAGAGCAGCGATTGGTAAATTGCTCCTTGGGTCTATGGGAACTTGTTAAATCTCGGGTTACATTTAAGGAAGTCCCTCTCCACCTTTTACTCAAGTTTAATGAAGTATAACCCCATTATCTAGTCAAGGGGGTCAAGATTTCAGTGCTGGCCAAGCCCACACATTCCATCTGCGATGTCCCCGGCACTTCCATAACGTCCATGTAGCAGCTTAACTGGCTGTTGCCCCTTTGCCTTCAGCAATGACTCCTCAGGAAACTACAGCCAGACCTCACACGGGTCACCAGAACCCAACCTTACATGTAGGTCACCAGAGCCTGGCCTCATCCTGGTCCACATCTTGCTGTAGGGCAGGGAGAAGTCTGTGCATAAAGTTTGCTGCAATGGCCTGCAGTGTCTCAGCTGGACTGTCATCAGTTTTTGACAAGAGCCTGATAATTCAACTCAGTTGTCAGGTTTGGTACTAAAATCTTGAAAAAACCCACCTCGTCCTGCAAGGTGGCAGTCAACTGGTTTCTGCCAGTCAAAGACCTATTCCTGTCTCCTTGCAACCAGCAATGAAGGAATCTGCCCAAAGCAGAGTGAACTGTGTTTCAAAGCTGGCAGCTCCCAGGTTATATGCACAGCTCATTTGGAAGATCTTTTCCCTTTGCACACAATATGTTATTAACTACTGAGTGTTAACTGAGAGGAACTGTGCTATTAATACAGCAAATATTGACATTATGATGAAATCTGAACTAGATTTATTCTCTAAATAAACACGTTCCTTATCTTGGCGCTGGCTGATAATGCACTGGCTGTGAAATGCAGATACATTACAAAGCAAATGATGTAATGTCTCCACCAAAAAATTGAAGTCCATGATTTCCCTTTCCTGTGTTCCCTTCCTGTGTTCGCTGCTCTGTCCTGCATTGCCTTGTGCTGTGAACTTCCAGTTGTACAAACACCACTGCTGAGGAGCCGAGCTTAGTGAAATTTTCTCAACAGTTGTCAGACTTTTTTTCTAGGTTTGGCTTTGAAAGAAGAAAAAACCCCACTGGTAAAAAAACTTAAAGCTGTATTTTGTCTTGAGAACCAGATCTAAGTATCACACCAAACTCATTCACAAAACACACCCATTCTGTATTACAGATTGGTCAACCCACATTGGTGGTGTGCAGGAAGAAGGTAAATTGGTCTCTCTGGTTTCGGTAGAAATCTGCAGGGAGGAATTTGCAGGAAGGGCTCTCTCGGCATTACTTCAGTTACGCTGCACCCATGAGAGGTTTTATTGAGCGTGGCGAGGCTCTGCTGCTCTCCAATTAGACTTCCACGTGCCTGCTTTTGTGTTAGCATTTTCAAGAAGCCATGAAAACTGATAAAGGTGTTCGGAGGGAAGTGTAAGGTCCTAAATTAATAATTTCCCCTTCAAGCCTACAGCTGCTAGAATTCTTCTGAATCAGATTGCTGTCTGCACTGGAAATACTCTTAAAGGTATGTATTAATGCGTGCGATGCTCCATGTAGCTGTGAAGAGTTATTAGAAATGTGTGTTGTGAGTTTCCAAGTGGTGTTGAGCAGTTACTTACTGATTAAGAAAATTAGGGAGACCTAATCATTCTCCACAACTACCTGAAGGGAGGTAGTCGAGAGGTGGGGGTTGACCTCCCGAGTAACAAGCGACAGAATCACAGAATCGTAGGGGTTGGAAAGGACCTCGAAAGATCATCACGTCCAACTCCCCTGCCAAAGCAGGCTCCCTAGGACATAGGTAGGATAAGAGGAAATGGCCTCAAGTTGCCCCAGGGGAGGTTTAGATTGGATGTTAGGAAAAACTTCTTCACAGAGAGGGTTGTTAGGCATTAGAACAGGCTGCACAGGGAAGTGGTGGAGTGTCCATCCCTGCAGGTGTTGAAGAGACAATTAGATGCGGTTCTGGGGGACATGGTTTAGTTGTGTTTTTCGGTTAGGGTGATGGTTGGACTTGATGATCTGAAAGGTTCTTTCCAACCAAGACAATTCTGTCATATGATTCTATGAAGTGAATGACATAATACTTAAAAGCAGCTATGTGTCTCATGAGGCAATAGCTGTCTCTGCAGTCCTCTGATACACGTCAGGATGGTATTGGGAATAAGAAGAAATCCAGTTCTTGGGAGAAGGCAAGTGAGCTGGGACTGTTGTCGATGACCTTCTCTCTGCATATGATGTGTTCTTGGGTTCCTCTCTGGTTCTCTGGAGTTCCCAGGAAAACTTAGGGCTTTAAGTTCTTGGCTTGACTTCAGACTATGGTGCGGTGTGCTTTGCACCCTGGGTTCTGATCCAGACTTCCTGCCTGTTCACATCTGAGGAGCCTTCTGGAGAGCACTATGAGTCCCTATGGCTGCCTTCTGCCCTGGCTACCTTGTTTCCTTTGCATGAAAATCAAGGCATAGGGAGAACAATAATGAATACTAGGTCCATTCCCAAAACGTACTGTGAGGTGAACAAGCATAATTGGTGTGAGTTAAAGGATAGACTTGATCCCAGACATTTTGGTGGAAGAAGGCATGGTATGGTAGCTGTGTATAGAAACAGGTGTGAACTAGGACACTGAATGTAAGAAGATGGAAGGGTGATGGCTGGCCAGCATCCCTGCCTGTCTCCTAAAGGTTGATACATTGGTGTTCCTGAATCCCAGAGGGGAATTGAAGGCTACTGTTGCCAAAGCATTAGAAGCACTTAATAGCAGAGCAACAGAAAGAAAAACTAATTTTACTGAGAAATTTCAGCTGAATTTTGCTGAGGCTGCAGAAGCAATGAGGAGGGGGAGATCCATGCTCAGGCAGCTTCACAAGAAGGCCTTCATACACATCAGTGTTCTCCAGAACCTGTCATATGCTCAGACTTGCCTTCAGTGAGTTTGACTGGCAGGCACAGCCCTGGAACAGTAATGGCCTTGTGCAAATGAATCCTTCCGTGGTTGTCACATCAACTCCAGTGAGAATGAAGGTTCCTTCCCTGTAGATATGGGGGAACCCCATGGTCAGTGATGGCTGCAGAAAACAAGGGAAAAATATGTCTTAGGGTTGAGGACTCTAGACGGCTTGCCTCCTTGGCTGGGTTTCATGGTGGCATCATCAGCCGTGGAGGCAAATTTTGAGATGTGTTCTTGCTTTATATGGTGGTGCTGCCTGCTGAAGTGTTAGGCAGTGGGAGAATCATCCACTCTATCTCCTGAGGCTGGACCACACAGGATGTGTTTGGAAGAGTTTATGTGCACATTTATTTATGAAACTGTCATCGTAAGCACACATCTCTGTGTATGTTCTTATCATTAGATCACTATACATAGAACTATTTTTAAAACAGGGACAATTTAAAATGAATTTTAGACCTCCTAATTAAAGCTGAGAAATTCCAGTATGAAGCCTGTGTGCTTTACATCAGTTCACCAGGATGCTACCTATATTGTTGGCATTTGTATGGCTGAGTATTTTCCCCTTTGCTTAGTGGACATGAGTTAAAGTCTCATTCCTTTCTCTTTCCCCCCACTATTCATTGCTCAGTCCCAGGTCCTTTATATGGAATGCCATTCAAGACTTGCTTTGAAGACATTATCGCTCATTTTCTCATGGGGCTTTTCTCTCTTACCTCATTTGTTCAAATGTGTCAGATTTATTAATGAACTTACCTTCGCACTCTGCGAATGCCTTCTCTCCTGTATCACCTGAGGGATATTTCTCTCTGATAATAGACTGACTATCTGTATGATGCCAGGACTAAGAAGATGACTCAGCAGGCAGCCATTTTAGATAGAGACTCTTTGTACTGCCCTGCAACGCATATGGTCCTTGTCCAGGAGATCCTGCTATGACCTTATCTGCAAAGATAAAACCCCAGCGTTGACTCAGTAGTCAAGTCACCTCTGCAGTCTTCTCCCTGATAAAACTGCTGAGATGATGACTTCTATTGTAAAGTTTGTTTTTCATTGCTGGGTCATTTTTTTGTGACCATTCTGTCCAGTATCTTCACATCCTCACCAGTGTTCTGACCATGCTTTGTACAGAAACAGTGGCAGCTTTTAATTTCTGCTTGGTCTTTCTCAAAGCTTGACTCAGTGCTGATCCAGAGAGGCCCTTCTCCTCCCCAAGTATCAAAAAAACAACTGAAGATGGGGCCTAAGAATATTACATAAACTTTAAAGCAACTTGTCCTATGAAGTACACAATGAGGTATTTAAGCCTTGAAAAACAAAGAAAAATCATAAAGATAGCATAAACCAAAAACAGCATAAAGAAACTTCCTTAATCAGGGACATGATATCATCCTCTATTTCCATCTCAACTCAGTTGTGTTGGAAGTGGTCCATTCCAGGTTGGATAAAACCAGCTGATTTACCCTGAGCCAGCTCCCGAACCGCTGGTTAGAAACCACATCTAGAAAGCCTTGTTCCCAAGTCCACTCTTCACCTGCCCCTCTCCCACCACTGCCAGGGAATCGGCTGCTCATCCTTGGGCAGCACACACTGATCCTTACCCAAACCCTGGCTACTCACTACATTCCTTATGTTGGGTTACACTCCCTCTCCCCCCAGAAGAGAATAAGGAAAGCACAAACTCCATTCTGTCCAAAAGTGACGGTTGGAGCTTGAAGCACGTGAGCAACTCTCGTGCTTATGATTTAAGGGGATGTTAGTGTCTGAGATGGAGACAAAAACATCTTGATCTTACATAGACATAAACTCCTCTCCTCCCTTAGGCTTCAATACAAATACACACTACAAACAGTGCTTTTTGAAGTGTCTCACATGTAAACATCTGACAGTGGAGAGCATGAAAGAGATGAAAGCGATGGTAAGTCAGTGAAACACATGCAACTGCACATGATGCATTATGTTATCAGTATTTAAAATAGCAGGTTTGAAGTGATACTGGAAAATGCGTGTTAAACCTCATGTGGGGGTACTGGGGTTTTTTTTTTTGGATGTACTATAGGTCAGTTGGAAATTAATTTCATTATCTGGAATCATAATTAGAACAAAGTCTTGGTTTAAGTTTGATAATGGTATGTGTGGCTGAGCAAGAAGGAAAAAATGCAAACCAAAGGTAGTGGAAAGATTTATTCATGGCTTAGAAACATGTAGTAATTCACATAGATAAGGAGATGTTTAGTCAAGAGACAATCAAAAACAAACACAAAAAGCCCTGAGAGCTGCGTGCTCTTGGCAGGGAAGCCAGTAATGATTATCAAGTGCATGAGCCTCGGTGTGAAATTATAGGCTGTGATTTAGCAGATGTGCTGCAGCAGTTTGAACTGTCCAGATTTCTTGGCATTTTATATTTTGACCACTCCTGTTCCACACAGTTGAGAATAATATTATAGAAACACATTGAGGCCAGAGCATTGCAAAATACCTGTGACTAGGGCCATAATGAATGAAAAGTGAACTTGCAGAGCCAAATAATCTGGTTTCGACAGGACTTGAGGTATCTGGCCTTCAGATGATGATATGACAGTGCAGAATTTGTACAGGTGTCCTGTAAAGATGTTTAATTGCACTATATTATCCAGCCACTAGATGTCTGCATACTATAGAGCTTCAGGCAGGGCTTGTTCCCCAGTATAAAAGGCAAACAAAGAAAATTCCTATCTCTCTATGTTTCTCTCTGCATTGTAATCTGGCATCTGGTTTTTTTTTCTGACCTATGCCCTTTGGGATCTGTGGGCAAAGAGAAAATTACATCTGCAAGAAAAATTACATGTATGAAAACTGAGGCTGGGTTCTACTAAAAATGGAAGGGAAACTGTAGATTTAGCCATTTGTTGAGATCGTGTCTACTCAGATAAAATTAACAAGTAAACGCCAGAAATCAAATCCAAATTGCCACTACCCAAGTCTTGTGAATTCCAGCTAAGCAGGGCACGTGGCACCTTTCGAGGTGAGAGTAACCACCAACAAAGAGAGTGGCAAGTCAGCGATAGTGATGTCCCCAGGAGTAAAGGTGGCTACAGAGCCAGTGCTGTGGCCCCAGCAGGTGCTCAGCACACCCATGGCTCAGGGCACCGCTCTCCTGGCATCATCTCCATGGTTGTTGGGCCTGGTGGCAGCAGAGCCACCAGTGGCTTTGAGGAGCACGATGAGTCCAGGTGCTGGGTTGCCTCCAACTCTTCGGGGAGTTCTGCTGGTGTTTGCTGCTTCTTACTCACACAGTGGAGCTCATCTGTCCTTAGTGCAGTCAAAGTTGTTAGGAAATGCAAAGCAGGGAGGTGCAAGCACTGTGATGCCAGGTGTAGTCCCCAAGTTCTTTCTTTGTAATTATAAAGATAAGCTTATGTATTACTATGTTAAAGCAATGAATACATCTTTCCCAAACAAAAGGGCAGCCCAGCCTAAGAATGTGCTGCATGGGCAGATGTTTGCATACCTGCTTGACACGTTTCTCATGGGATTTCCCCAAGGCACAAGATGAGGAGCCCTTCCTAAGTGCTCACGAGGCTGAAATGCTAAGAATGGGATGGGAAAAAAAAATCCTCTGTTTTCAGGGCCTTTGCCACTGCTGGGAAGGCAAGTATTATTTGAGTATAGACACTCAGCTACAGAGGTCCCTGTTATCTGTGTTCATAAGTGGTTTCCCCCAGGGCTCAGTCTTGGGTACAGTTTTGTTCAACATCTTTATCAATGGCCTTGATGAAGGGATTGAATGCTCCCTCAGTAAGTTTGCAGATGACACTAAACTAGGAGGAAGTGTTGATCTGCCTGAGGGTAGGGAAGCTCTACAGAGGGATCTGAACAGACTGGACCGATGGGCTGAGACCAATGGGATGAAGTTTAGCAAGGCCAAGTGTAGAGTGCTGCACATGGGACATAACAACCCCATGCAGCACTATAGGCTTGGGGGAAACTAGCTAGAAAGTTGCCAGGCAGAGAAGGAACTGGGGGTGTTGATTGACTGCAGTCTGAATATGAGTCAGCAGTGTGCCTGGGCGGCCAGGAAGGCCAATGGCATCCTGGCTTGTACCAAAAATAGTGTGGCCAGTAGGTCTAGGGAAGTGATTGTGCCTTTGTACTTGGCATTGGTGAGGCCACACCTCAAGTAGTGTGTCCAGTTCTGGGCTCCTCACCATAAAAAGGACATTGAGGTCCTCGAGTCCAGAGAAGGGCAACCAGACTGGGGAAGGGGCTGGAGGGCAAATCCTATGAGGAGTGGCTGAGGGAGCTGGGGATGTTTAGTCTGGAGAAGAGGAGGCTGAGGGGAGACCTTATCACTACCTAAAACTACCTGAAGGGAGGTTGTAGAGAGGTGGGCGATGGTCTCTTCAGCCAGGTGACAGGTGATAGTACAAGGGGAAATGGCACAAAGCTACACCAAGGCAGGTTCAGATTAGGAAAAAGTTCTTTGCTGAAAGTTGTCAGGGCCTGGAAAAGGCTGCCCAGGGAGGTGGTTGAGTCACCACCTGAGATGTATTTAAAAGATGGGTAGATGAGGTACTTAGAGATATGGTTTAGTATAGGATGGGAACAGTTGGACTTGATGATCTTAAAGGTCTTTTCGAACCCTGTGATTCTGTGATAATCTGGGATTGAGTGAAGTTTATGAAGTTTTCTGAAAATTGCTGCTTTGCTCAAGGCAGAACCTGCAGTGCCTCACATGAGCACCACTACAGAGGCAGATTAACCATGTCCTTTAACCCTTAAATTGGAACTCTGCCTCCTCCCTCCAAGGCCTCTGGACACCTGCATCACATTGCTCTTTGTTTGCTCCAAGACAAAACTTCCTCTTGCTTCTCCCAATCGGACGCCTTCCTTTGCTGATGTGGGTTCTTTCCCACTGCACTTAGTAGTGTGGCAGCAGAGCACAGCTGCTTTTTATGTGCTCCAAGATACTATATTATTTACCCTTCCCCAGAAGGATCTGAGTGGTGTATTCTGTTCTGGCTTTCCCTGCTTCTTTACATGTCTTGGTTAGTTAATCAAGTAACAGTTTTTAAACCCAGTTTCTCATTAACAAAATTGAATCTAATATTAAGGATTCATTCTCATTTTAGAGTTGATTACCATAATTGTGGTTAGTGTTCCATCACAATTAACTTTGTTTTTAATCACTAAAAGGCTAACAAGCTAATTTCACACCCTTTTCATTTGCTAACTGCAGAGAAGGAAGATACGATCGGTGTCTTGCTGTTATGAGCTGCAGAAACTTTTTTTCACTGTTCATATGTTTTGGGTTTGCACAGCAAGGTTTTGGTAGTGGTGGTGGGGCTGCAAGGGTCGCTTCTGCAACAAGCTGCTGGAAGCTTCCCCCAGGTCCGACGGAGCCAATACTGGCTCAAGGCCGAGCCAGTTGGCAACGATCATCATGCCTCTGTGATAACATGCTTAAGAAGGAAGTGAGAAGATGTAAGAAAATCTGCAGACACCAAGGTCAGTGAAGAATGGAGGGGAGGAAGTGGTGACAGCTGAAGGATGCTGTAACCTGGTGGGAAGCCTGCAAACTCCCAGCAGGACCTGCAGACTGTGGAGAGAGGAGCCCACCCAGAGCAGGTTTGCTGGGGGGAATTATGACCCCATGGGGGACCGTGCTGGAGCAGTCTGCCCTCAAGGTCTGTTCTCCATGGAAGGGATCCATGCTGGGGCAGTTCATGAAGAACTGCAGCCCTCGTGGAGAAGGACTCATGTTGGAGAAGTTGGTCTCCTGAGAGAGGGACCTCACACTGGAGAAGGGGAAGTGTGTGAGGATTCCTCCCCTGAAGAGGAAGGAATGGCAGAGAGAACTCGTGGTGAACTGACCACACCTCCCACTCCCTGTCCCCCTTGTGCCGCTTGGGGTGGGGAGAGGATGAGGGAGAGAATTTGGGAATAAAGCTGATCCTGAAAAGAAGGGAGGAGTATGTTTTCAGATTTGGTTTTATTTCTCATTATCCTACTCTGCTTTGATTAGGTAATAAATTAGATGCATTTTATTCCATGTTTAGTCAGTTTTGCCCATAACAGTAATTGTGGAATGATCTCCCCCTGTTCTTATCTTGACTCGTAAGTCTCTCATTATATATATTCTCCCCTGCCCAGCTGAGGAGGAGAATGATAGAGTCAACCCACCACCCATAACAGTGAATGTCAAATTCATGAAGGTGAGGGACAGAGGGACAAGGACATTTTTCTGCTCTTAGGAAATGGAGGTGCAGCCAGTAGCCTAACATTGCCACTTTTTTTGGAATTAGAGCAGAATGCCATGTCCATTTAAGTGAGTGCTAAACTGTGTTGTTCATTGTATTTCTGCACAGCAACACTTGGGTTTTAGTTCACCCAAATCCGGAAATTATTTTGGGTTGATGAGATTATTTGGGGAGAGAGACTACAGTGTGCCTAACCTTGGGTTCTCAAAAGTAAGGACCTAGTGAAGCCCTCCGAAGATGAGTCTTTGTCCTACGTGCAAGAAAAGTAAATGCCCTTTTGACACTTCCAGTGTTTTTCTGAACTAGAATGCAATTTTAGTTTATGCCATTATACCCTAAATTATTGAGATTTCAAATTTCAGCCAGTTTTAGTAACACTCTAGGACTTCTGTTGTATGAGCTAAATTTCTCTTTTCATTTACCCTCCAGCTCCTTTGTAGTCCAACCTGGATTCTAGCTTTGTTTTGTTAAATGTTTGTTTTTATTTCTCAAAGACAGAGGGGAAAAAAGAAAAGCTCTTTGAGAAAGTAACTGGCATTTGTCCTGTAAATGCAGAGCATGATAACACGTGGTTATATTACTGTGGCTAAACAGGAGAGACCTTGTGGTCTCAAATATGCACCTCCTCTTGCTAATTAATCTCTTGAAAAAAGCAATTTGATATTACTTTAAGTTTTTTATATAGAAAGACATCTATAAAAATTATGAGATTGCTTTTAAACTTTTTTTAATAATGCCCACCCATTTCTACAAAGGAAGAACTCAAATATCTTCAATTTTGGCAAGCTCATTAGGTAGCGAGAGACCAGGTGAAGAGATACCCCTGTTCTCCTCACTTTCCTTGTGCCTGTGCCTTTCCCTAGGAGCCAGAAGGAGAGGAAAAAACTTCAAAACATCATCTCCTTCCCACCAAAGAATTCCAGCTGACACTTTAGCTTTGATGGATGTCTACATGCAGGGGTAGAGCTGTTGTCACCCAAAACAAACCTGGAAGAAGAGGACATTTAGCTAGAGAATGGAGTTAGAAAACTGTCAAAGTGTAAACCTGCTCTCAGAGTTTTTCAGTTAATAATTTAACAAGATCATGTGGTATTTTTTGTCTCCTTAGTCTCTTACATTGTCTTTCATTAGATTTTAATGAGATTTTCTTCCTGTCCTCCAGATAGAGTCCTCCCAAATTATTGGTGCGTTTTTCCTGTTTGTTTCCAGCTGTACAGCCCTATGTTCAGAGCTGTAGTAAAAATATATTCAAGCCCATATGTGCAATCCAGACTGCTTCTCTAAAGTGACTTGCAATTACTTATGATCAACCAACATTAAAGCAGAAAAGTTCGCTCTGTATGTTCTGGCCTTCTTAAAATAGACCACAGATTTTCACCTAGTAGTTCCTTCATCAAGTTGAGAAGCTTGCGTTGACCTTCTGCCTAGTCTTGAATTATCTTTAATCCATATTCTCAGTGCTTTTTGTCTGGTACTGTGTGTATCCATATTTACATTACATGCGGTTTTGTGCATGGTTTTCACTTTTTTTTTTTTTAAAGTCAGATCTCATTCTTTTTTGCTCATCAGCTTCCCTACAGCTTCTATACTTTTTACTTTCTTCCTAGATTTTATTTTTCTGTCACATACCATTTCAGTCAACAGGGTGCATGCAGGCTGTGCATCCACAGCGTAAGATCTGTGTACTCCTGGATCATCCTGTGGTGCAAATCTGATCTGAATGAGGCACGGGCATATTTCTGATGAATTAGCCAGAGTACAGCGTATGGATATATGCCAGGCTTTATCCCAACTATGGGTAAACAGATGATGTGTATTCGGCATAAAATTAGAGTGGGCAGGATGAGCTAAAATCTGATCTGTCAAGACAGATTGAAGTTGTAGTAAGATTCAAAATATTTGGAACAAATTTGAACTGACAGACTGAAGTTGTTTTAGTGTTTTGTGTCATATGGCCACGGGGTTTTTGATCTTGTAATAAGCATCTTAAAACAGGTTTACCATCTTGTTTAACTACAGCCTCAGTAACACCAATGCCAGTGACACACTAAACTTTATGAGATTAGGACCACAAAGAATACTTTGGGTAATGTCAGCTGATCCCTGAGAGACCCAGTCAGTAGATTTTGCTTCATTAATTCACACTGTGTTAAATAACCTCCCATCATTCTTTAATAGCAAGGTCCCATGATAGAAAATAAGAGAAACTAAATAATGGTACAAATAAAGTAATGTTATTTGGCCAATACAGTTGCCTCATCATTTAGGCAGCACATGTCTGGGATTTGTACCTTGAGTCACACTGCCACTCTGAACCATGGCAAACCACTTACCTTAGAAACAGCCACCCTCAACCTGAGTCTTGACACTCCCCAAACCTGCTCCTTTTAGAGGGTATTTAGCCCTGCACTCTGATCCATACTGTGCTGTAGGGAGAGCCTGGCAAGACACACTTGCCCTAGGACATTGTTTCCAGCTGCCTTTCAGTTGCTACTTGCAACTCATTCCCCGAGCATGGTAGGAGCTCTGGCTGCTCTTTCCCTTCTGGGAAACTGCTTTCCAGGAGACAGCTGTGTGGGCACTCACCTATGGGCTGAGGAGGAGAAGTTGCTCGTTTGGACCTTGCCAGGAGACAGTACTGCCTGTTCCCTTCTGCCAGCAGAGATGGGGCAGAGAGCGAGTGTGCTGCTTGGCTCGGCTCAGCAGCCCTCTGGTCCCCTGATGCTGGCAGCCAAACAGCCACCAGCAGAATAGAAAGAGGAGCTTATGCAAGTGTTGGTCTTATCAGGGAGAGACAGGCATCAGCAGCTGCCTGTGCTCAACCCATCTGTGAGACCGGTCCTCTGCCATTGCCGTGCTACAAACTGAGTGCTGTGGCTGCCAGCAGCAGTTGGGCCAGGAGATGAGGGCTGCTGGTGTGGCCTCCCACATCTGGCTGGTGTCTGAAGCTTAGGGTAAGGAACCAGCCATGGATAAGAGACTGCTGTGGCTGATGGTTGCCACACTGGGTGGCTCCACTGCCTGCTGCTTGCCAGCTGAGATCTGCAACTGGCCATTGGAGACAGACCACTCTTGCCAGGGTTTAGCAGGCTTGGCACATCCAGGCCTCGTGCCTCAGCCAGACACAAGATGGAGATGTAGACTAAGAGAGCACCACGGGTCCCAGAGGCTGCAAGAGAGCAACCTAAGGAATAGCTCCTCCAGCCCTGCCAGTGGAAAGCCAGGACTGCTGCTGAACTATAAAATATTTTATGAGATAACAGTTGTGCCTGCTCATTTGTAGACTTGCAGATTAGGTATACAATTAGGGGGCAGTTGAGTGAGAAGGTGAGAAGGAAAACAGACAGGACACAAATCGACCAACTCCAGAATCTTTCCTGTCACTGCAATCTGGTGATGGGCCTTAAGAAAAGAACCAAAAAAAAAAATATTCTGACCACTTCTGACAGGGATACAGGAATCTCTTTGTGGATGCACTGGGAGTGACAAAGATCTTTTCAATTTTACAAGTTTTTAATAGAAGGACACAATGGGAGATTAATAGCATATAGAAGAATTTAGGCACTTCTTGGGAAAAATGTTTATCCCTTTCTTCCCATCTCAGTGCATAAGACACCTCACTCTGATGGTGTAGGGATTGGATTTGGCCAAAGTTTAGCACTTTTCTCTGAAAGTGACTGAGTCACTATTTCAAGTAAATAGTCTACCCCTGCACACATTCAGGCATCATCTGACAGAAATGTTTCTACTCTTTTTCACTCCTGTTAGTGCTTTATCTCCAGCTGCAGGATCAATATGTCTGTTCTCTTTTCCTGACTCACAGATCTCCAGGATATGTGATTTTAAACAAGTATTATTTTGTTATTTCCTATTTTCCAGGTATTGGAGAATCAGTGTGGATAGTCCAAATGCTTAATTTCTTCAAAGGCAGGTTAAACACCTGTCTCTTATATGGTACCTCAGGCAAATCTTCTCTGAGCAATAGGAGGTGGCCTAGAAGCTATTGTCTGCTTTCTATGTTTGTTGAATACTTGCACACGTTTTCCTCTTTCCAGAGCTATCATAAGACACTCTAGTACTCAGAATATATGTTTGCCCTTCTAATAATGCACTTTGAATAAATATTTGTTCAAACAAATAATTAAATATTAGAACTGCAGGCACTACTTACTCATTGTTCACAGCAAGTGATCTTAGTAACAAAATGGCATTGGTCCTGCCTAGCCATGTAGCCAGTCTCTTGAAAAAGGGATTGCTGGAAATGGATGTGCCCAATGGTACCTGCAGTCAGATCGCCTCTGCTTCGGGAGAGAAAGGCAGAGCCACACCAGTGGCCCTGGGCCTTTTGAAGGTCTAAAGTTTCACTACTAGATGCAGGTGCTCAGGTCTTGAACTGGAAGGACTTAATGAAAGTGCTTGATCATTCCTGGATCACTGAAGCAAGGTTGTAAAGGTTTAGCCAAAATAATGACTCGTCCTCCCTCCTGTGGACTCTGCTTGAATATGTCCAATGGGCCACCTGTCAAGACTTTGACAGGGACATTTCCTCTCAGAGGAGGTCTCCTCTTGTACATGAACTTGCTGCTGTAAAAACACAGGGATGTTGAACTGTGCTGTCTAGTCCTATCCCAGCACTGAAGCACAGGTGATTGATAGACACTTGTATAACTTGCTGTAGAGAGCCTCTGTGTGAGCCATCCCTTCTCTAGAAAGGTTTTCCTCCAGACTAACCACACTTAGCTTCAGTGATGATGTGTCCTTATCTTGCCCCCATCCTTCTCGGGTCCTTCAGGGTATGGCAGTGCCCTCAGGCAGAGATCCAGAAAGCCACACCTGGCTGTGGTCTCATCTGCAAACAGTCCTCTTCTCTGAAGAAAGCCTGTTGCTCACCTCTATTATCTTCTGCACTGTGTACTTTGTTTCATTTAGTCTGTAATCTTTATGTTACAGAGAAGCCACCACACCACCTGAAGACAGTGGTGCATGTGATGACCAGTTCCACCAGTCCCACCTGGCAACATGTCCTGGTGGTTCCTGATACCTCTCTGCCCCCTTCCTGTGGCTCACTTATGAGGACAGAATTTCACCCTCAGCACAATCTACGCTCCAGGACTGAGAAATCTATGTGGCTTTATTTCAAGGGTCTCATCAACATGTCTTGGGAAGAAGGCAGGTAACTAAGTAGTAGCTAATCCTCCTCCACTGTTAGAGTGAAAAGTAATACAGGAAAACATTTTGTATGTTGCCCATCTCCTGAGTTAAAAGGGCAAAAAAGAAGAAAAGCAAATAGCTATGCTATGGGTCAAACAGAAAAGCTCCTCAGATGTCCACACGCTAGCCAATTTTAAATTAATATCATATCACAAGTATTGTTCCTTGTTCACATTACTGATTGATAAGTGACACTGTCCTACTAGCTGGCTTGCAGCAGTGAGGAGCAGCAGTGCCTGGGCTGCTTGCAAAGAAGAAGTGAGTACAGAGAGCTGGGAGCATGTTCTCATCTATATTACCTCCCGGCCTCGTGTGGGGTTTTACCGCCTGCACCTGCCCTGAGTGCCAGCGCCTCATAACAGGCTGCTGTTTTACCTCAGGTGTGAGGAGCACTCCAGGGAAAATGAACCACAACCAAGACTTAGAAAAATTCACTTCTGTTCCATAAACACTTAAAAGTTTGAGGTGGCAGGGTGGCATGGAGGGGTGCAAACAGGGACCTGTGGTGTGATTGTGCCACCAGCCCTCCAAATTCATGCTGTGGGCAGCTCTGTGGCTGACAGGCCATCCTGGGGCAGCCCATTTTTGGATGGATGTGGTCTTTTGCTCCCCAACAGCTGCTTCTGGATGCTCTTGCCCACAGGGTTTCCTCTGCCTAAGTCCAAAAGAGAGTTCTAATACATGAAAATAGAAGCTGGAGAGTCAATTCTCTGCACATCCAACTGATGTTTCCAAGTGTTGCCACCAGAGGATGTACCAAGCACATTTTTGCTGCATCAACACATAAACAGATTAAAATAGCCAGATTTACCAGCAGAGGTAGCATAACTTCTGTACAGAGACAGGAAATTTCAGTGTAAACAACAGTTCATGAGAAAGAGAACAGGCAGAGAGAGGCAAGAAAGTTGTGCAGTGTGTTTTCTGATGCATTTATCCCACCAGCTCTTGAATCTTTAACGTATTAAATGGTAAATACATTTCTGATTTTTTTTTTTTAATACATTGCTCGTGCTGGGAATATTTGGTCTAGACCAATTCCAGTCTTTAATGCAGTTTCTTGAAAAGACAGCAGCCATTTTGATAGTTGAATATTTTTCATTGCAGTAATTCGTCTTCTAGATCTGGGGTAGTCAGCAATTTAAGCACTGGACAGAATAAAAAGTGTTCAAAGAAACAATGGCTACTAGACTGAGGCACTGACTCAAAAGCTGTTTGAAAAATGGTTGCTATAAAAAGGGATGGTAAGAGCATCAACTGTAGATAACAAGACAGCATTTAAAACTGGTGTTTTAGAGGAAGATCTGTAATCTTCTCAAAGAGACGTGTCAGAGATTCCTTAGTGGTTGCATCCTGTATCAACAAGAAAGCGCACATTTTTAACTGAAAAAAATAATCAATTTCCTCACAGTATTTATTTCCCTTTATTGCAGACACAGAATATTTCTAGGAATCCACAGGTACACTTCAAAATGTACCTTCTGAAAGTGTACAATTCAGTGAAATATTCAGGAATACACAGTCTCCATTAATTGTTTTCAGACATCATTAGTGGTCTGACTCTGGCGATTCAGCATCTGGCTCAGTGGCAAGTCACCTCATTCAGGGGAACAGAATCAAGACTTTTAAAATATATATTTAAATTAATTATCTGTCATTGCACCCTGAAATGACAAGGATTCTTTACAGGAGTTTATCTTCCATGGATAAACTAAGTTATGTGGTTATGATTCCTTCCTAGAACTGACTGTGACTGGTTAACTCATTTATGTCTCTGTGCTTGTTTAGGCATAAAAGTCTCATCTAATAACTCAGGAGTTATTAACTTTTAAAACAACCTGTTTACTCAGCACATGCTGTCTCTCTATTATGATAAACAAACATGAAATCAGATGGATTAAGGATAGACTCACTGGTCTATGTTGAAGTCACAGAGAAGAGTTATTCTGGATATAAATTGCAGTTCTCATTTATTTGAATGAGCCTGTAGTTATAAAAATTAGCAGAATAATTTTCCTTCAGTTACTGTGCTCACAACATCTGCAATTACCATAGTAGAAAGCATTGGATGAGCAGATTCATCTTCCATATTGTAAATACGGTCAGGTTCTTTCAGCTGGCAGTGTGCTAGGGTTGGTTTTTTAACCAATCATACACTTTTTCAGGTACCGGTACAGTCACCAGCTGCTTAATCCTGTCACTTTGAAGTCACCACGCAAGTGGTATGAAGCTTGAACATTGCAATAAATTTACTTGTTGAGCAGCTGATTATAAAATGAGCATCTTTCCTACTTCTGCCCGATGGCAAACAAGTCTGTCCATGTCTGCTGGAGTCCCTGGCAGACCTATAACACATCGGGTACCTTGATCACTGCCTCTGAAGGTAGGAAGTCACCACTCTCTGTGTCTGTGAGCAGTTAGAGAGAGGGAATTTGGAGACCTTGGCAGCACAAGTCCCTGCTCACACTCTGGCCTGTGCAGTTCACAAGTTGCCATCGGAAGCTTCTCATGGTAGAAATCCTTTAGCTCTGAGAAGTTACAATATATCTCTACTCTAGACTGCCTTTGAGTCTTCTCTGTTTCCTTTATTTGAATAATACAATAGGAAATCAAACATATCATAGGAGTCTTATGTACACACAAATGAGCAAGTAAAAGTCAATGAGCATCTAAGGCATAGAATGAGAGAACGCAGTGAAAATATTAGTATTTTTTCATTGCTGGAGCCTCACTCATCCATCCTCATTCATGCACAGATCCCTACACAGATCCTTCCTCATAGAGGCAAAGGAATCCTCTGGATACACTGGGCTCTGAGCCCTGGTGTACCCAAAGCAACTCCATTACAGCCAGAAACACTGGGTAAGCAGACACCAGAGGCTCCTCAGGGTGAAGAGATTGCTTCTGACTTCCCAGTTTATGAAGAGTCTGGAGAGCTAGGCACATCTGGTCTGGTCCAGCCATTCCTTGAAGTGAAGTCATTGCTTGTTTGCTGCCACCATGGACCCAGCTGTGCAGTCCCATACCTCTTGAGTCTCCACCTGAGCCTCAAAGCAGAAAAATCTCTAGAGAAGCCTTCAAACAGGGCTCATGAAGCCTGCACTGCCCTCATCTCTCCTGTTGAACCATGCCTACACCCAAACCAGGATACAGTTCACTATCCTCAGGAGCGCCTGGCACATGTCTCTTCTGCCCTTTCATTAGCACAGAGTCCACAAGAGGTGTTGTCACTTGAGCAACTGATGCATTGTCAAGCTCCCTGCCATGGTACAATAGGTAAGATAATGCCTAAGAAATTCCATCACTCAGGTAAATGGTGCCAGACAGAGCTGGTTAGAGCAGCCTTTCACCTTGGCAACACTTTTAGCTCTGGAATTTACATACATTACTTTGAAATTGAATTTCCCTCACAACTGTGATGTCAGAAACCTCCAAAACGTTTTCAGTTGGCTTGCTGTGGGAGGTTTCAGTTGTACTTCACTTGGTCTTCTCCTCTGTAGCGGACATATCGGAAGCCAATTTCTGATGCATGGCTTCATCCAAAACCTCGCTGTAATCACTAGCACTTCTGAGGCTTCTCAGATGGGTGGCTGACAGGAAACTCCCTGGTTACATGAGTTTTAACACATCTTCTAGCTAACTCTGAGACCCAAATGCAAAATCTGCTGGAACATGCAAGGGCATCATGTGGATTTATGATATTTGCTTGAGGACTCTGGAGCCATAAAGCAATGAATGGATTACAATGAGATAAATACAGTATTTTCTTCTGCCAAATGCAATTCTGCCCGAATACTTTTCATTGCATTATTTAATTGAAAGCAGCTCCCATTTTGCTCAACCTAGCAATTTGAAAGTTTAAAAGATAAGCCACATTTCTTTGTTTGAATATACTGTCAAATGCATTTGAAAATAAAATGCTCAATCACAATAATGTTAAGTCTGCTCCTTATGTTTGTGGGTTTAAAATGTTAAACCTAATAATACTCCTTTTCTGAAACTGGGCCAATTGACTTCACTTGAAGTCAATGGGAATTTTGCCAGTGACTTAAATGAAAGCAAGGTTGGGGCCTATATATTAGCTTCAGGCTTTAGGACTCCACAGGAGCCCAGAATTTCCCCTTTCTGGAAATTAAATATTTCCAACTGCACTGAGCTGTCTGATTGCAAATTGCTGCCACAACTCCAAAAAAGCATTAAAATGAACACTGACAAAGAGTGAAATGGTTTTTTCATATTGCTCCCAGATTCTGAAGTTTTAAAGCAACAGTGATAAACTGGAAATAAACCCTTTGTTTTTTTTTTCCTTTTTCTGGTAACAGTTGCATTCCTGAAAGACACGAGACACAGTGCAACTCCTGCAGGCAAACACACACAAAGACAATTGTGAAGCAGAGATACCCTCTGCTTGTCTTTCACCAGCCTGGCAGCCCACCTATGTGTAGTAACTGGGTAGGGGAAACTGCTACAGTCATAGAGAAACAATTGCTTGCACATTTTTGTACTGCTGATCTTTTTTTGACACCATGTTTCAAAAGGAAGGGCAAGAAAGTTGCAGCACTTTTGTTGCCAGTTCTAATGAAATTAATTTCATAAACTCTTTCCCAGTTATTAAGAAATCCTAATAAACTCAGTAGGCAGATCAAAGATGGACTGGGTAAGTTTAACCTGTCATAGAGAATGAATAGTCCTCTCAGCACTCTCTTCTTCTGAAAGAACAGTCAACAGTTCATGGAAAATAGTTTCCGCATTTGGACCAGCCCTCTGCAACCCCTCGAGTTATTTGGACCTGGGCTTTAATTATGGCCCGAGAATGCAAGAAAACATGAAGGAAAGCAAAAGAGAGGCAGGGTGAAGCACACGACCTTACTCAGCAAAGTTCAGATGTCAGTCTCCCAAGACACCAAGTTAATCTCCAGCTTTTGGAGAGGCTTCCTCCCTCTCTTCATTTAGTGATCAGGAAGATGAACGCTGCAGCTCAGGTACAAAGCAAATGCCTCAGTGACACGTTGTCACTATCCCTGTGTATCTGGTTTCCTAGAACCAGCATACCTACAAGGTTCAAGCTGAGGAAAAAAAATTGTGAAGAAACTTCAGAAATTATAGAATCACAGAATGCTTTGGGTTGGAAGGGACATGTAAAGATCATCTAGTGCAACGTGCTCCCCTACAAGTCCCTGGACATAGATCAGGACATGTCGTAAAAATACTGCGTATTACCCATGTTTTGGTTTTTGTACATTATTTCAGGAGAGAGGAACACTTAAAAGTCTTGTTCTGATTGCTGTGACCGCACAAGTTGTGGTCTGTCTCCCTTCACCCTACAATCTTGAGGAGCTGTTTTATCCTCTACTACATTTTACAAATAACTGAGTTACTCTAACATTTTCAGGGAAACAGAATTTCTTTGGTTGGAAAAGACCTTTAAGATCACCAAGTTCAACCATTAACCTAGCACTGCCAAGTCCACCACTACACCATGTCCCTAAGCTCCACATCTACATGTCTTTTCAATACCTCCAGGGATGGCGACTCAACCCTGTCCCTGGGCATCCTGTTGCAGTGCTTGACAACCCTTTTCATGACGAAAAATTTCCTAATACCCAATTTAAACCTCCTGTGGCACAACTTGAGGCCATTTCCTCTTGTCCTATCATGCTAGAGAATTCATTCTCTCCTTTTCTTTACTGATATCACAGTAAGTAGGACCTGGTTTAGAGACTCAGAATATCTACAGATCCAACAGATTTTAAGAACTTTTGAACAGAGATGCCTCCTGAAAACCAGCATAAAATGTCTGCGTGGAGTTCTTCCCACAGCAGGGTGTGCATTTGCAAGTTCAACTTGAAGCATATTAAAGTGCATTATATCTTTCTATGAATTATATGTATGCCGTGATAATTATGTCTTACTTTGCTTGGATCATGATGGATTTGTTTTATTTATCTGGGCAAGATGGAGTTTGGGGTGCAATGTAGTAGTTAAATAATTGCCAAGTCACCATAAAGACATTACTCTGTTTAATGTGCACAATCACACATTCAGTCAACTGACGATACAAGCCAAGCAGAACTAATCAAAACACTGAAGGTGGGTGCTTGCTGCCAGCATCTCTCCCATATTTACCAGAGGAGCTATTTACAAAGCTAGAATGTGAGCTACTTAACTGTGAGTGAATTGAGTTTCAAAAATAAATTGTAGATAAAATTAAAAAAAAAAAAAAAGTTCACTAAGACGAGTTAGTTACAGGGTCTCCACAGATTGGATTTTCAGTAGGCATATCATTCACCAGTGATAACATCTTCACTTTTAGGCTGTTCACTGCCCTTCTAAAGCTTAAATATCCATTGTTAGCAAGAAATGGAAGTCACTAGATCTCCCAAAATCTTAGAAAACACTGCTGAAAATAACTTCCAGAGTTCATCTGCCCACTTCCCCAGCAGGATCAGATATACCTAAACCTTTCCTGATGGCTGTTTACCCAGCCTAATATCATTTGTCTCATGTTGTAGCCTGAGACCTGTGAGCTTGCACAGGTATCTTCAGCTGGTTCCTCCAAGCTGACACTGGAGATCATCTCTTTAGGTGATCTCATTAGTTCAAGTGTACAAACATAAATGTGGGGATTTTGAGTATGATATCAGGAAAAAAAAGTAAAGAAAATCTGTTAGTGAAACTCACCAAATTAGAAAGAAATGATCAAGATTATCTAGATATCTTGGCTTGTTTTGCTTTTGGTGACCAACCCTTGACCTTTTATTTTGGGCAGCAGTCCCTGGATCAGTTGCTCTCTGAGGAATGTGCAGAGATGGGGCACATGGAACTGATGGCACTTGTGCAGTACTTCTACTTGTCACCCTTGGTGGACAGACCACCTGCAGATGTTCCCAGAGCACCTTAGAGCTGCTGTGTAGACTCTGTCCACCAGTCCAAGTTTAATATTTTGGTACCCATCAAGTGAAAAATAAAGCAAAAACCCAGGATTTAGGAATAACAGTCTGGTATTTTTGGCCCAATTCATCATATTAACTAAAAGCCTCATAGTGACTTATGCATCTGCCCTCATAGTAGTGAGATGCGCGGCTGGGTATCATTGTTGACCCTCGGGACATACAGAGCTTTGGTGTCAGGAGACCGAGTGGCTCCTATGAGATTACAAATAACCAAGACTTCTCATAACTTTCTGTTACTGAAACATGTGAATAACTCTTTGTACACATGTGTGAGAGGAGAGTTCTGCTTCTTTATTAAAGGAAATAGTTTCCCTCGGGCTCTGAAAGCAGTAGATACTTATTGACCTCCTCAGAAGGAAGAAGAGATCCAAACTGAATGTAGGAGGTAGTTTCTTTGCTTACTGAAGCTTATTTGTGTCATTGCAGAATCTTTAACAGAAGATTTCAGATTTATTACTTCTACCAGGATCATTTCTAGACAATGTGTCATTCTTTCAGAGTTTCCTATTTGTGCTCAGGTGTATAACCTGACGAGTTCTTTACCTATTTATTATCCTCTTACATATGTGACAGCTAGTGTGAAAAAGAAAATAAAGTGACACTTGTGGATTTTTTTGATTTTTCTGTTGGCAGAAATGTTTCTAGAAAAAAGTAAATAGACAAGTTTGATTAAAATGTCTTTCCAACAAATTAAGCCAACCATTCCCAAGCACAAACTAAAAATTCCCTTTAAGTGAATGGGTTCCAAAATATATTTCCAACTTTTTCTTAATTACATTAACAGTACCTAACTGGTGTCACAACAGGTAACTTGTTTGTTCATCAGGCCTATAATTTTATATGTTCTTCTTATGTGTTCCTTTTCACTTAAATAGTAGCCTCCTAGTCTGATTGAGCGAACAATCACATGCAGCTCATCAAGTTTTATTTCATAGTAACATTTAGTAGGATACATCTTTCACTTACACCACCTCACATTTTCCTCTGAAGACTCCTGTCATTCTACTCATGCACAGAAGCTTAGCTAGTTATTTCAGAATCCCCCTACTCTCAATTCATGTCCATATGTTTTGCAGTATGACAAATATGCATTCTCAGAGTGAGAGCTTATTAATGTTTTGCATATACCTGTGGGTTGACCTTGGTTGGCCTCCAGGTGACCACCAAACTGCTCAATGACTTCCCTTTCCTCAGCAGGATGGGGAGAAAATACCATGAAAAAGCCTGCAACTCAAGGTAAGGACTGGGAGAACACTTACCGTTTACTGCATTGGGCAAAACACAATCAATTTTGGGAACATATTTTAATTTATTGCCAATTAATAACAGAGTAGGGTAGTGAGAAATACAAATTTATAATAAATAAGAATAAACCCACCTTCTCCCTTAGACCACCTCTGCCTCCCATCTTCCCAGGGTCAACTTCACACCCAACTAACTCCTCTACCTTTTGTCCCCTGAGCAGCACAGGAGGTATCTACTCCACTGTGGTCCTCCACGGGCTGCAGGAGGACCGCATGTGTCAGCATGGTCTTTGCCATGCTCTGCAAGGGAATGTCTTCTCCATCACCTAGAACGCCTCCTTCTCCTTCACTTAAGTTGGGGTCTACATAGTTGCTTCTTTCACATTTTCTAACTCCCCTCCCACAGCTGCCATGCCGTGTTTTTCACCCTTTTGTAGATACATCACCACAGAGACACCACCAGCACTGCTAATGGACTTGGCTTTCAGTAGTAGAGGGTTCATCTCAAAGCTGTCTGGAACCATTTCTGTCCACCACAGGGGTAGTTCCAGGTGTCTTTTCATGGAATCTACTCCTGCAGAGCATCCCACCNCCCCAACCTTGCAACAATACCCTGTACTTTCAGCGCAAAATGACAACTTATCACCTTTTTTACAGCTGCTGCACACTGGATCAAGAAGTTAAACACCCTTTTCATCTTCTCATCAGTTTCTGCTGTCACCCACTCTCACGTTTTCAGCATTTTTTCTGCCCTGAACTAAGTATTCTGAGATCTTTCACTTTCCATTCTCTGTGTAGTTCAATAAGGGCATTGGTTTAACCACTAATCACCAGTCAGTGACAGTGTCCTTGGTTAGCTACAGGCTCCTCCAGAAATGTTCTCTACTCAGTGACCTTCTAGTACTGCTTAGCATCCCTGCTGAGGTACCAGAGCAACAGTCCCTCCACAAACCCCTCATCCAGAACAACTACTCAATCACCTTTTTGTAAGGAATGTACAGAGTTGAAATGAGGATGACATTTTGCAGTACACTGTACTACTAAATCCCTAGTCTTTACCAGATGCCAACCTTCAGCTTGCGTGCAGTTTGCATGTCTTCTGTCTGCAGTTGTTGTTTATACACTTTTCTGCACAGGTATGGAGACACCAACCTTTTCTCAAGAAACATTAGCAGCCATTAGATCATCTGTTAATCTCTTCAGTAGTACAATTCCAAAGAAGGTATGGAGAAAAAACTGACCAGTAGATCCTATTACAATTTTTTATGGGACTTTAGACCTTTATACAACTTAAAACTGCTTGTAATAAAAATGAGGGATATATAAAGTAGTGTAAGATATAAAATGCTTACCAAAGGACATTAATTCTGAAATAACCATGAAATATATCCATCAAAGCTGTAGTATCTATAAACATGTGGTTGTTGTCTATGTACCAAACTCATTGAGCAATAAAAAATTTGGATGGCTAACGCAACAGGTATTTTGTTTATAATATGCATTTACATCATACACATTAAAACCAATGCTTTAAAACTTAATATTATGTACTTAAGTTCTTAATTGTAATTTGTGGACTTAGGAACACTACATAAGTAGTAGCCTTTGTTTCAGAATTTTACAATTTCTGAGTGCTGTAATATGGAATTTATTATTACATTGTCATATTTTTTACCCAGAAAAATCTTTTTCTAGGAACAGCCAATATTTAAGTATGCCTTTGGTGCTAAGGGTCAGAAAAAGGAGTTTTTCTATCTGAAAAAAAATGTCAAGGAAATAGATGGTGGGATGGAAATATAGCAATATCCCAATATCAGCACATATGCAGGCTTCATAGTGCTGCTCACAATTTATGTATAAATCTTGACATTTGGTTTCATTATTTGTTTGTTGTTTATTTATATTCCTCAGCAGGCTTACGGATGTTCTCTAGTGTATATTTTCATCAGCTATCTTTCTTCTTAACCTGTAAAAGCTCATTTTGATTCTCCTAGATAAAGCATCTTCATCTGATATCAGCATTCTCATATCAGTAATTCTATTTCCTTCTGTGAAGTGTCTGATGATCTGTCTACCTGGTAGCTACCACGATTATCTGACATATGCTGTATCTATCCTACTTCTTCATTGCTTTCCACCATTAAACTGGAGGGAAAGTGATGTCAGGAGACAAGAGGATGAGAGAATTATTTTGCATTAATAAAGCCTACAGTCATGACTGACTGATAAGGAACTAAGTGGTGATGGTGGAAATAAAGTTTCACTCTCTGGATAGATGGAAGGTATGTCTAAAAGTCATCACAGCAACTGCAATTGTCTTTATCAGGCATATCACTACGTGATTGAGTGGTTTAGTGAAATGATGAGCGATGAATCAAAATGGTCAACGTAGGCTTTGCAAATTTCATTGTTTGATTACATGTAGTTGAGAAAGACTGGCATTGAAGACCTTGTTCATCACTTCAGTTAGGATGTTCCTATCTCCTTAACCTCAGACTAAGCCAAAAATAATAAGCAAACTTCTTTTTTTATTTTTTAAAAAACAAATCAATAAGCCAAACATTGGTAATGAGAGAAAGAAGTGCAGGATTCCACAGGTTTCTGATAGACAAGTGAAGACATCTTTGCTGACTGCTGCAAGCAGGGCCACACACCTTTTTGTTCATATCAGCTATAGGAAGATTAACTTTACATGAGAACAGGAAGCCATCTGATGATAAAACAACAGTTTAGGGGTGGGGTGTTTTGACTTCTTTTTTCCTTGCTTGTTTTGATGGGGTATTTTGTTTGTTCATTTGGGGTTTTTTTCTTTGGGCGGGGGGGGGAGGGTGTGTGTGTTCTTATTACAACCAGAAATGGGCTCCACAAAATAGGAATTTGACCACACTGGCTATGCCTTGTGATCATGACGGGGGGGTTGACATACACATGGTCTGTAAGTAAGCTGAGGAAATCAGGACTGTTTGCAGTCTTGTGGACAGGTGTATGAACCTCGACCGTGCCCTAAATTCAGCTAAGTCAGCAAAGATGGAGACAAGGGAACATGGATTGCCACCAACTCATGCTTTGGTTAGGTCCCTAAGCTCGAGGACTGAGACCTGCCTTGACATGTGCCCTTCTGACTCTACATAGAGCTACTTGGACAAACTCATCACTACTTATGAGTTTATTCAGATTAAAATTTAAGCCATTATGATTTTATTCCCTTTAAAACAGTATTTTTGGCTGTGTGAGTTTTAGCAAAAAATGTGTTATTGTAGTATGTCATCATTCTGTAACTTTTTTTTAACAAGAGTTTAAAGCAATATCCACAATACTTTCTGATATATTCTCTTGCAGACTTATGTATATATTTACCATCTACTCAATTTCTGTTTCTTTAAGGATAGTAATAAATGTTTCATTACTTATACGAATAACTGTAGTGAATATTGAACTGGTGATTTGGGCAGTCTCTACTGAGAGTTTTGGTGAGAAAAGATGAAATCTCACCAGGAAAGGACATAAAGTAATGAATAAGTATTTACTTAAGAATAATATCTAGCATGTAGAACTTTTTAGGTGAGAAAAGCAAAGGAATCCAAAATAGACTGTTGCAATAAATCTATTCTTCTCATCTGCTCCTGGTTTAGCATTTTCACTTGACAGATTAACAGAGATGTGTAGCATATGGATTGCTCTGCTATGAATTATTGCATGCAGTATTCAGGCCTGAAGTACATAACTCTTTTAAAATTATCTACAATGGAAAATAGTTAATAATTTTTTCCTGCTCGGATCAATGCTAGTATCAGTGACAGGAGAATCAATTTAAGATTCGGCTAGACCCAAAGTTTCTTGAAATTCATAAGTATATGGCTAATTTTATTTGTTTAATTCTGCTTTCTCATTTCTGATGTTCCTGGTTACAGCTCATGTCAAAACAACCAAACAAAAAAGAAGTACCAAAAGCTGCAGAACCCATTCCTCAGTCCTCCAAGAAAGGCTTTTCACACACTGTTTATGGCTAAAACGGCAATGAAATGTATTTTCAATTAGACACAGATGCACACTGACAACACTATGATGACAGTTCAATTGCCATTACATTCAACACAGAGTGCATTTGTGAATTTGTGCCTTTTTTTTTTCTCAAATGACCCTACTGAGAGGTTCCATAAGTTTAAGCAATGTTTACCAAAGGTCCTGAATAGCTTTTACTAGTGGTTTTAGACACGTGGAGTGAAATTCAGGCCTTGTGAAGTAAATGCTGCTTTTACTATATGGGTATTAGCTCCAATGTCTGCATATTTCTATTCTCTCTTCGCAGTAGACCATAAAAGAGATGCTAAGAGCTTATAGGGGAATCAAGGAGTGTTCCTGACTCAATACAGAGAGGCTTTTGCACACTTGGTAATGATATTTTAGTTCTTTATCTTTAGAATCTGATTACTGGCCTGTGGCCTTGTGTCCCATATCACACTCTCTTTAATGACTGCAAAAAACCCTTTAGGTTAGGTCTTTATTTGAACTCTGAGGATCATCTTGTCTTTCAGCATTATCCTTTCATTTTACTAATTTCTGAATTTCATTTAACTATGTTTATCTCAAAATCAAAACTAATAAAATCTACTGAGTGGGTGGTTTGAGCTGTGTTACAAGAATTTTCCAAGCAAAGCCTATATTTAAAACTAAGGTTCTATAATTCAGTTGAAGAGAACAAATTTCACAGCTTTGAAAAATCCTTTTTTGGTATGACTCATGACCTTGATGGCAGCTACAGTCATTAGATATGTTTGCAACAGAAACGGGTATACACCTAACGTCACTGCTAATAAAAAGAAATGTGTAATAATACTTAAATAGTAATAATAATAATAATAGTAATAACAACAACAACACCTGTGAAAAATACCAGCCTTCTCATGTACTATTGTGGATTTTTAATGTTTTTAACCCAAATACATAAAAATCATATTATGTTGATGCCGAATACATTTTAAAAAATGTTTGAATAGCAGGGCAGACCTGAGGGTGTATGTTGCTGGAACACATAATTTTTTATCTAATAATTGGCCTATTCTGGGATATGCTATCTATAAAATCTCATGCATGCAGATCATCTGACTATTGAGAAGAGTATGGTCTCAGTGAGATAGCAAAGTATGTAACAGTTACTCCTGAGTGTCCAGGTGCGATGAAAGAAAACATAAGGGTGTTTGTTTAGTTTTTTGGTTGTATATAAGTTGAAAATGCATGCAGAATGCTTTTGCAAAGCCTTAGGTATGTTAATACCTCTATCCAAGTTAAGGTGAGTATGTTGTGTGAACAAGAATATCTCAAATAGTAAAAATTTTCATGGCTAAGTTCACATGCTAACATTTCTGATATTTTATTCATCCAATACTATCTCATAAACATTTACATTTAATAACTACCTCATAAGCATAATATCTTTCTGGAAAAAACCAGATTTTAGAGTATTAAATAACAAACAACAAAAAAAGCTTCAAGTCAACATTAATTATTTGAAGTGCTACTTGAAGTGGAATATCACACCCCGATATTATATTTATCTGTTGCATCTGAAGCGTGTTACAAACTTTGGAAATCATACATGCCTCAGCCATAGAAAAAATTTACTTTTCCTTTCCCCAAAATAAAGAAATTGGCTCAAATATCTTCTTTTTGTCATGCATTTCTTTCTTATAGAGGGAAATTTGGCTTATTTCTTACCAGTGCTGATAGTTGCCATCTCTGAGAACAGTTTTGCCTGGCTTTTTACAAATTCTTCTCACAGGCCTCATTGCTCTTCTATGGATAGACATATTGCCCATTTCTGACATCAACAGATGCAGTGCTTTCAGACTCTACAGAAAGTAATGGTGCCTGACATTTCTAGGGTGAAAGCGTCTCTTTGGTTTTAGTGCTAATGGAAACAGACTTTTTGTCTTCTTGAAAATCCAAAGCCAGAATGTAAATGGCTATGTAGTAAACAGAACAGATTCTTTTTTAATCCCAGAAAATAAAGGAACAAGTAAAATCAAACCCCCCTTACTGCAAAGTTATAGCAGAACTTTGAAAAAAAACCCCAACCATTTTATCTCCAGACCTCACTTTCTTTAATACCTATGAGATAGCCATTCATACTAAATGACAACGAATATTTATACTTTTTACATAAGGGAATTTGACAACTGCATGCATTACATCAGTGGCAAAGTCCTTACGAATGAGAACAAAACCCAGACAGATTGCCTATAGTGATTCACAGAACCATTTAATGCTAGGATGGGGTGTTCAGATGGCTCACACTAAATGAAAATCTCAGTTACTTTGAATTTGTCCTACAGCAGTTCTGAAGACTAGATTCTCTGCTTAGTGAAAGACACCTGATAAATAACATTTTATTTTTGCTCAGAGGGGCTAAGGATCTAGTGCAAAGAATTCTCTCTGGTGTAAAATGGGGAAAGAGAATATGAGGTATTTTAGAGGCTAGTTTAAAGGGCAGGGATGTTTCATAATGAGAGGTTTCCTAAGAGTGGTAAAAGACTCTGCAGGTTTAGCATCTGGAAAGTGATATTTCTTGAAAAATAACTACAGAACAATGATCCTTCGATATCATCTAATTTGTATAATAGCATATTTTCAGTGTATAGTATAACTTCTTTTGAATTCTTGCTTCAGGACAGAAAATCTGTGATATTCTCAGTGTTTGATGGCTATTTATGTTAGACTGAAAGAGTTTGCTAGAAGAGTGCTACTATTCAAGGGACTAAAGCTATCATACATATAAATTCTGCTTCATCTGTGTAAGGCACATACAACTGCATCTAATGGGATGCATCCATGCTCGATGTGAACTGCATACTTCACTTTTTGTCAGACAGGGGCATAAATCCATAGAAGTCGTTGATGGTCAAAACTTCAAGGTGACCAGAGAGTCTCAAGTTTTGTAGAGGTACTAGATTTTGCATGATGCACTCAACATTATGTCACTGAGATGTTGCTCATCTTTGTAAGCTTTGTCAAACTGTCTCATGGAAAAAATACTTTTTCAGAGGCCAGTCCTTTGAAACAAGAGGGTTCCAACATTCCAAAGAAATTCATCCAACTATGAGAAGGTTTTCAAATGAACTGTTTTAGGTTCTGGAGTTCAATGAAATGCTCCAATCGGGGCAAAGCAATTAGAAACAATTCACAATGGGATTGGAAAGCATAAAATATAATTGAAATATCCCCATGGAACATATTACTTTACAAAAACTGTGTGTTCTATCAGAAAATTGTTCTGTTGGGAATAAAATTGTGCAGGTCTCTTTGAAACCACCTCAGATGACATGCAAGATATTTCCTTCCAAGTTTTGACCTCCTAAGGAACCATGTATTGACACTCTAAATCAGAATCACACTGATGCTAGGGGAATAGTTTGGTACTATCATCAACTGTTTAGAGATAGGATTTTATTGACAGAGCTGTTGACTTCACTGAGGTTGGAGAAGCCTTGCAGAGAGACCTGGACAGATTAGAGAGCTGGGCGATCACTAACAGCATGAAATTTAACAAGAGCAAGTGCTGGATTCTGCACCTGGGATGGGGCAACCCTGGCTACACATACAGATTGGGGGATCAGATGCTGGAGGCCAGTCATACTGAGAGGCATTCGAGGGTCTTATTCAATAGCAAGTTAAACGTGAGCCAGCAGTGTGCCCAGGCAGCCAGGATGGCCAGCTGCATCCTGGGGTGCATCAGGCATGGTATTGCCAGCCAGTCCAGGGAGGGGATTGTCCCACTCTACACTGCGCTGGTGCAACCTCACCTTGAGCACTGTGTGCAGTTTTGGGGGCCACAATACAAGAAGGATGCAAAAATATTGGAGAGTGTCTAGAGCAGGGCAATGAGGATGGTGAAGCATCTAGAGAGGAAGTCTTATGAAGAGAGGCTGAAGTTCCTTGGTTTGTTCAGCCTGGAGAGGAGGAGACTGAAGGGAGACCTCATTGCAGTCTATAGCTTCCTGATGAGGGGGAGTGAAGGGGCAAGCACCAATCTCCTCTCTTTGATGACCAGTTGTGGTGGTTTGACCCCAGCTGGAGGCCAGATGCCCACCAAAGTGGCTCTATCACTCCTCTATTCAGCTGGACGGGGGAGAAAATTTTTCTGGTAACGTTGATTATGTCAAGAAAGCAAGGAGCTAAGCTCAGCTAAGTAGCTTCTTCTATTGACACACACTTTTTATGCATGCACACAAAGTATACAGTAGAACAAGAACAGGAAAGTCACTCAAAAAGAAATCAAACTCCTGAACACAGTCATTAATGCAGAAATTTGTCGCCCACAAAAGTTTTGGTTTCGATCTGAGTTATGTTGGCCACTTCAGCTCTCAGTCTTTTTGCCTGATTAGCTTGCATGTGGCAGTTAATTGTTTTCCACTGACTTGGAAAGTTTGCATTTGAGAGTATTGCATTGTGCCTTTGGTTGGGGTTTTTGTTGTTGTTGGTTTTTTAATGCTCTGATGAAGTTTCACCAAGGGATTTCATATAGCTGTTTTCTGTTATCATCTGAGCACAGACGTCTTCAAAGTCAACAACCATCAGCTGGGCATAGTCACTTCAGAGCTCAGCAGGAACTGTGATTCCAGAGGGTGTCATGTTCTTGCTGTAAAATGAACACTCAAAGCCAGAATGAAAGGTTACAACTAGAAAAGAACTCACAACATAAAAATATATACACTTACACATATATATTCCCCAAATGGTCACACCACCTTTGTGCAGCTTGAATCAATGGAAGTTGTAACTTCAATGCAATCTTATGTTTTATGTGAAAAAAGCATCTTCTCCAACACTTGACAAGATTTTCTTTTGTATGAAATGACCTTCAGTGGTCCCAGAGTGATGTGAGTACTAAACACTCAAGCATTCCAGTACTTTCAGGGGAACAGAAAGGCAATCAGGGCCTTTACTGTGGCAAAGCACCACAAAATATAATGGCTAGGAGTTAAGTGTTAAAGAGAAATTAGAAGCAGGACAGTATTTTTAACACTGAGGCAATTAATTTCTGACACAGACTACTAAGAGAAATAAAGATTTTGAAGAGACATTTCATTCCCTTCCAATTAAGATTTAGTATCTACCTCTGGAAATGTGGAATGTGGAAAACATCCTGTGCTAGATTCAGGACCCAAAACAGGGTTGTCTAATGCTATCTGAGATGCTGTAGAAGATGAGACCTGGTGGCCAGGTGCTGTGCAAGTACACATTTCTCTTTACAGCAGAGTCACAGCTGCTTGTCCTGGGTGTGTGTCTCATACCCTGGGGCATTTAAACTGCTTATTCCTGAGCACCTTGTACAATAGGAAATGAAGCTGATCTGTTAATAGTTGGTCTTCCTGTACTAATTCCGATCATTTCCAGAAGGAAATGAAAAACAAGATGGCCATTTCGTTTTTCTGCTCTGTAATATCAAGCTGGCAAATCCATGGAGAGAAACCAGTAATCTTATTCTTGGAAATTTGCAGGAAAGCATATGAGTTTTCTTTCTCTGAAACATTTCTATATGGGTTTATTCTGTGCTGCTTCATAACAGAGGTATGTTCATGTCAACAGCAAGCAATCACTTAAAACTTTGTAGAATCCATACGCTATTAAATTTAAAATGGACGTGCACATGAAACTGTTTCAACCCAGCCTTTGTGTTTGTCTTCCAGGATGGATCAAAAATCCCTACCTAACTAGCTGTTTAACAAAATAACTAACTGACTAAAGATCAAGAAACAGAGACATTATTTTCCTGTTGCAGTTCTTATCTGGAACTTTTATTCATTTCTGAGTGATGTTATTCATCCAGGAGAGTTCTGTGAAAATATAAGTGTAAGTGCTAGTTACTGTGATCCAGGAACAAAGAGGGAAGCAGTGGATTCAAGGCTTTTTTGGCTATAATGTGCTGCTTTCTAGATAATGGGCTCTCTTGGTGTTATAATGAAAAGCAAACGTATCATTAAGAAAGAGCTCTGTAAAAACCGCCTGTCATATATCTTAAGCTTCATTAGTTTAGATTAATGACTTACTTGATATACATGACAAAAGGTGAAGCAAATCTTTGTTTATTTATTGACAATTCAATGTAACTGTGACATGCATAAACAGGCTTCCTCCTGATTAGTTCCATGTTTAAAAGTAACTTTGTGTTATAAAACTTGTTAACTACAGTATCATTTTATTGAACTCTGCTCTGTGAATGATGTGATCTACATTGAAAGGTGTCAATATTGTAGCCATTCCTTGCAGGCACTGGAGCATTATGTGCACAGATTGTAGTAGATACTTCATTGTACAAATCCACAGACCCAGAAAATGTCCAGTTATTGAGACTGCACGGAGAGGACAATGTTCTATTCATAGGATCTGCACTGCAAGGTCAGAGAATGAAACCTGAACTAAGTGTAAGGTTCAGATTAGTTTCACGGTTTTGCAGAGGACCTCCCTGAAAGTTAGGACTCGGAAAGGGCCAATCCTTTCCCAAAGATTCCTGGCAAGGGTTCATAGCACACAGTGTAGCATTCTTATGAATGTGTAGCTGGGGAGGGATTTCCAGTGTGAAGCTCTCGTGAAGCTCTTGTAAATCTCAGCGACAGGGAGAAAAAGCGAGTGGTAGGAAGGAAGTTATATGAAAATGCTTTCAGGGTGACGATACAAACATGTTGGTCCTTGACATGTTGGGGTTTTTTTCTTGGGCAAAATAATTTGTATTTAGAATCAGTTACAATTTTGAAGCTATGGTCCCATAGCACCATTGACATCCAGTGGTTTCCCCCTGTGAATGCTCACAGCTAGAAATAGGTTTCTTTAACAGTAGCAATTTTAGGCAGAACCGATAGTGTTGTCTCCTACTTTGCCAGTTTCATGCTTCTCATTACAAAGATCTATTTTCAGTGACTTCTGAATTTGCGAACATTTCTGGGCTGATTTTTTAAGTCTTGAATGTTGACTTCAGGTTGCAATTCTTGGAAAATCCCAACGAAAATAGTTCAAGTAAGCTGACATAAGGAACAAAGGTCAAGGTCAAAGAAGGGGTCCAAAAAGAGAGAAACATGAAAAAAAGAGTCTTTGCCCAGTATGCACACTGCTGGGTGAACACAAGTGTCCTGACTGTCGCTATTGTTCTGCTGCTAGTAAAAATGACAATGCGATGGCAATCTGTGATCTCAGGACTCCATAGCTGACCTACAAGAATCGCATTGGTGCTATCTGCTTTCTGCTAAACCCACCAAAGTTCTTCTCCAGCTCTGTCATTTGTGGCCATGGGACAAAATGACCTCCAGTTACTTTTTTTAAAAAAACCTTTAAAATTCACATATAAATCTCCACACACAGAGGAGGAAGCTAAAAAGGTAGGAAAATGAAAACATTTTTCTCTTCTGAAATGGGAACAAACCGCCTTCCAGATAGTATGAGGGTCCAATAGTTGATAAATTTATTCACTAAAATGATGCTATTGCAGAAAAAAATAATCTTAACATTAATTCCTTGAGTCAACATTTATTCCAGAAAAGGTCAGAGAGATTCCTACTGCAGAACTATTCTTTTCCAGACAATAAGCATACAGGATTGTGTCCCTCAGGAATTCTTAAGCAACTGAAATAAGCAACTGCTGAACTATTAACTGTGAATAATAAACTGTCATTTAAACAAGTTGTGTTACCAGAAGAATGGAACGTGGCAAACATGACACAAGTATTTTACAATATTTTGTAGATTAACTCAGACAATTACAAACTGATAAATTACATTTGTATAAGAGCAAATTTGTAGGAAGATTCCATTCTGTGAGAACAGACGGAGCAATAAAATAGCCAAATATGGTATACCAGGGAAAAGCCTAGATAGCCTTTGCATAGAGGAGTCGTGACTCATGAGTCAGACTTCTATAGGGGAGCCACTGAGCATATGGTTCAGGTGATGTAACATCCAGGCATTTTAAAAAAAAAAACTTTTGACGTCTCTTTGCAATATCACTGAAAGACACTGAGCTGTCATGGGATAAAAGAGAATGTCCTGGGGTGGATTAAGAGTTTGTTTAAACATGAGAAACAGATGGTAGGAGTGGGTAGTTGGCTTTCAGATAGGAGTTCAAACATATTCTACATATGAAGAATGTGCCATTCAACATATTCTTAAATGGATATCACTTGAATGATGAGGCAAAATCTGAAAATGATACAGAATTATTTGGGATAATGTAAAGCTGATTGTGAGAACTTGTCAAGGAACTCAAATTTATAAGTAGATTAGAAAAAGGTAGATGAAATGAAATGTTAGAAAGTGGAATATAAAGCCTAGGAAAAGAAATAACCTATGCGTATTAATAGATTATGGCCTTCACTGTAGCTACCATCGTTCAGGGAAGAGATCTTGAAGCCACTGCAAACTGTTCTTCACAACAACAGCTCAGAGTTCAGCAGTGTCTAGAAATGTGGTTAGAATTTGAAGAATAATTAGGAAAATAATTAGAATCCTAACAGAATGCATAATCATGTCTCAGAGTATATTAATCATCTATTAATATTTCAAGATTTCATTAGTCTAAATTTAAGACATGGAGCATGTGGCCCTGGGCATGCCATAGCAAAAGAAAAGGGTATAATAGAATTAACATGACTCCAGACAAAGACAACAAAATAGAGATGCAGATTGTCTTTCATACAGCTACAAAGCAAATAAAAAAATAATATGAATTTGGAACAGAAAGGTGACAAAGAATATGAGAGAGATTCGTAGAAAAGAGAAGATCAATAGCAAACAACTCCAGTGCAGGTAACACCACCAAATTAAATTGTCAAAGTGGACTTTGAAAGACAGGAATGGTACAGTTTTCATGCACAAAAAGTATACTTTTCTAAATGAGGTTTAGAAGGAGATCAGAGAAATTCATGCAGGCTAGATCCACTGTTGGCTAATACACATGATGAGTTGTAACCTCTAGAGTAACAAGTCAGCTATTGATGAGGTTGACTCACTTTCTACACCCACTCCCCACTGGAGACATGGGGCTAGGCTCACCTTTGTTGTCACCCCTTCTGGCAACATTTACATTCAACAATCAGAACTAAGGAAACTGGAAACTTAACGGTTTGAATAAGTGTTGTAACGGGTATCACATGCTGTTTTGCCCTTTTCGCCTCCTGAAGTGCCCTCCCATCATCAGTACAGGTCCAGGAACAATTTGGGAATGAAGCAATGCTGTGTACAAAGGCAGCTCTGGCAGAACTTATTTTCACCATATGCGGTTGTCTGGTGACTGACACAGGGAACTGAAAGAAAATATGAATCCAGTAAGGCCCAAATCCCTTGAATACAGCCTGGAGAACACTTTCCCACAGTTCCTTGACTTGTGTGATCATGCTGCAGGCGGGCAGCTATCTACTGTTAGACAGCACCACGGTTTCCTTATCCTGCTCCCTGCTTGTACACTCAAACCCTTTTCTTAAAGGGGAACTTAAATCCAGACCATTTGGACAAATGTAGGCTCCCAACCAAGAGGACAGGTAGCTGTAAAAAGACAGGATGACACATCAAATTTGAATTTTCACAGCTCATCACCAATGTTTACTGCAGTACCAGGGGATCTGCTTTAGAAAAGTGCTAGGAACTCACAACTTCAGCTGGAGTCAATAGGATTATGTATGCTGCTATAGGATGTAAAGTGCTCTGAGGAGCCTGATCTTCCTGTGTCTCAAATTCTGCATGCTAATCAGTGGAAATATTTTTTTCACATATGTGTTCAGGCACTCTGGCTATAAAATAATATTCACGCTGCTCTTCAGCTCACAAAGATGTTGTGAAAATAAATTAATTAATATTTATGTGTCACTCAGTTGTGGAAGTGATGAGCGACACTAAAAAGAATTCATTTTTCTGTCTTGAAGCCTACATTTTAGCAAAAAAAGCATGGCCTGAGATGGCAGACTGAACAATAATGGACATCCCCCCCCCTCCCCGCCCCCAGAATATCGATGATATTAATCTTGAGACTATTTTGCATGCTGAAAGAGGTAGGTCATGTGTGAGGAACTATTTTGTAATTGTATAATTAAAGACAATAATAGAAAAATGTGCACACAACCTTACAATGGCAACCTTAATTCTGACATTTCCTAACTACTGAGGGCTTGCTTTGAAAACCTGGCTTTTTTAACATATGATTTGTGTGTGTAATACATACCACGAGGCTTATATCAGCATTGATTGTTAGAAATGTGATATATATATATATGTATCCATCCCACTCTTTTACTGTAACATTTTTATATAATATTTTAAGGCAATTTTAGAAACACTCACATTTTATGGTTTAGCCAGTCCAGAGTAGGGCAAGATTTCTGCATAATATCATCATATTCCAAGGAAATAGGGAGTTTGATGGTGGATGGGCTATTGCAGATTAGTGAAAACAGAAAGATTGGTTTTCCCCTTCATATAAGGTCTATATTTAGTAGAGTGTGACCATGGCATTGCAACATACAGAAAATATTACAAAAGCAAGGCTCTACATCCAGGCCACTTATCTTAAAAAGAATTTACTTTCTATTATACCAAAGTGGTGAGGATAATGTTGTCTGGGGATTTTTAATATTTGTAGACTATATATCCATTTTCAGTCTCTTGGGCAGCAAAAGCACATACTCTGTTTTAGCAGGTAGAGTCTGAATAATATTATTTGTAATTTAAAAAAACCCACAAAAAAACCCAGATACTAAAACAATCACAATAGCCCAGAGGAGAAACCACAAAATCTGCTTCTAATTCACCATTCCCCACGAGGAATTGGCTTCTTCATCAGGGGATGCAGGGGGAATCGGCCAGCCCCTTTTCGGTGGTCTGTGGGGATAGGACAAGGGGCAATGGCTGCAAGTTGGAGCACAGGAAGTTCCGCACCAACATGGGGAAGAACTTTTTCACAGTGAGGGTGACAGAGCACTGGAATAGGCTGCCCAGGGAGGTGGTGGAGTGTCCTTCTCTGGAGATATTCAAGGCTGGTCTGGACACCTATCTGAGTGATATGTCCTAGGGAGCCTGCTTTGGCAGGGGGGTTGGACCCGATGATCTCTTGAGGTCCTTTCCACCCCCTACGATTCTATGATTCTATGATTCTTTCTGTGACATCCTATCAGAACCTAGCTGAAATTTTCAAGAGAAGGAGATTAGGACATAAAGTTAAAAAAAAATGATCATCAGTTCCAAGATGCAATGAGAAGCATGGACATCTGCTGCCTTTACTCCTTTTATGCCATGCTGATCTGAAGGAACTCGAATTCTTAACACTTCTAAAGTTTCTCAGGGAGAATAGAAAAACTAATAAAAATCCATATACTTCTGTCCTTCATACGACAGTTCTGGAGGGAATTGGCTTATCCCTGTAGGAGATTCTTAATGAACTTGATGGAGGGGCAGTGAACATGAATTTTTATGTAGTGTGTGTAAGGTTTTTTTTCTTAAATTAATAACAGCAATTTATCCTTTCTTTCTCTAGCCACCATTTATGTGGTTGCTAGCTATTTTGTATCACAAGCATCTGGAAGATAAATGTTCAGAGCATGAAATATCACCTTCATCTTCTATCCATGCCACAGATCATACATTCAGGTTAATGTTAACAAAATAATCTGTAGGTAGAGTCAGGGAAGCAATCAGAAGGAACTACTTTCAGGTCAGGAACTGATAGGTGCAATTTTCCTTGAAATTTTTATATGGTGAAGTGTTTCATCTCTTCAGGATGGGCACAGAGGTCTTTGTCCCAGAATTCTTGGCTTTTCCGAGTTGCACTGATTACTGCCCAAATCTGACGTGATGTGCTGTTTGCCATATAGCTGTCTGTCCTTTTTTTAGAGGCAAAATGTGAACCGATTCCCTTCACAGAGCTGCTGGTTTCCTTCAGCAGATACCAGCACCAGCAAGAAGGCATAGAGCTCCCCACGTGGCAGCAATGCGGTGTCTCTGTCCAGAGGAAAACAATTCTTTCTAGTTCCAGCAGCTACAAATTTGCTGATCTCAGAAGCAGTAAGGTTTATATCCCTTTCTAACTTAAAACAAATCCTGTTTAACTGAATTTAAAGCACACTTACTGCCAGTATAAATGCATGATCTTTTTCAAATCCTACTAAATCACTGGTCTCAGTGATTTCCCTGGCATGGGAAGAGCCAAGGGAAGCTCAGCGCAGATTAGAGTGTGGATCCCTAACTGTGAAAGAATGATCTCAGGAACCAGGCAACTGAGACAGACACGTGTTATAAGGTCTAGTTCTCTCCCTATCTGGTTTGGAAATGTTTCTGTTCCAGTGCGGCACAGGGGAAGAGATTTAGATATAGCTAGATAGGTATTTATAGACAGATATTTTGCCCTACATGGTCCAATTCCAGACAGGCAAACCAATTTTCCTTCCACTTGATAACCCCACGTGACAGGATCTTCATGGATATCCTCTGCACTGAAAGGAAAGCAGAGGTTGGAAAGCTCAGCCACATGGAGGTGTATAGGCACAGCGAAACTTTGTAAGGGCAGCTCTTCACTCATTTAAATCAGCATAGCATCAGTGCCTTCAAGAAAACAATGCCAATTTACATCAGCTGAGGTTTCAAAATCTAATGATATATTGAAATTAAGGTTGTGCAGAGGTATTTTGTTTATGTTATTTTGTTGTTGGGTTTTTTTGTTTGTTTTGGTGTTGTGTTGTGTGTCCTGTCCCCGCCCCGCCCAGCCCCATCACTCATGTTCCTAAAACAGCTATCAAACTGGGAGAAAGGAAAGTCTTCCTCTCAAAGGGTGACAGAATATGAACCTGACCCAAACTGCGGCCTGAAGGAGACCGTTCTTGTTCCTTCAACACATCTCAGTGAATCCGGTCTACTGCATGAGATACATGTCCTGGTTTTCACCTGGGATAAAGTCAGTTTTCACAAGAAGCTGGGAGAGGACACAACCAGAACAGCTGACCCAAACTAACCAAAGGGGTATTCCATACCATATGAAGTCATGCTCAGTGTATAAAGGGGAAAGCTGCTGGAGGGGGGCTGCTGCTTGGAGCTGGGCTGGGCATTGAGTTCTGGGTAGTGATCAAACTACACTGTGTATCACCCTCTTTGTATATTCTAAGTACTGGTGGTGTTATTTTCCTCTCCCTTTGCTATCCTATTGAAGTGCCCTTATCCCAACCCACAAGTTTTACCATTTTCTTCCAATTCTCCTCATCCCACTGAAGGGGGTGGGAAGGAGCAAGCAGATATGTGGTACTTGGTTGCTGGCTGCGGCTACATGATAGATGCAGTAGCTACCTAAAGCTGAAGGGGTTGAATTGTCCCATAAAGGAAGGTTTTTAACTGGAAACTATGTTAGAACATCTCCTTGGTCAAAGATGACAAAAATATACATCAGCCAAAGAAAGATCCGATCTTGTAACCTCCAATCACATGAATAATCATGCTGAAACCTATGAGGCCTGCAAAATGGCCTACTGGATAAAGACCCTCATGTTTAATAAATTTTATATATATTTTTTTCCTATTAAGAAAAAAACAATAGAACACATCTCATTCATTTCAGTTTGGAAATGAAAGAATGACTCAGCACCTACCAGATGATTAGCAAACAGGAAATGGAGAAAGACCTCCCAGTTGTAATTTGGAGACAATACAGTTAATCTTCATGAAAAACAATGGAATCAGACTTTCATATTAACTTGTCATTGTACTGCAAAAGGATCTAGAGAGAACAGTAAGTAGTATCAGTGAAATTTAACTAATGACACTTTATTGCTGCCAGAGACTAGATATTCAGAGATGCAGCAGACAAAGTAAAATATTCTAGATTTTCTTACTAGTTATCCTGCTGCAACATTTTTATAGATTATACTGTAAGGTAAAAATTGTGTCATTTCACATTTAACCCCCCCCAATTTTTGTAAAAACCCTGTTTAGCTTTGTTGTGTGATCCTTCACTGCTGCTGAAATAAATCTCACTGTTGCTCTTTTCAAACAGGATGCTCAATACCTTTCACTATGCTATTAAAACACACTGCTGCTAGAACTCAGACATGTAAGAAGTGTGAGACCCTCAGAACTTAATCTAAATCATTTTAAACCCTCCTTACAGTAGTTTGAGTTTATTAAAAATATAACGTTTCTTTTATAAAACAACAATTAGTAGTCTAATATAATTTAAATTACCCCCTCTAAATAGGATGTTAATAGAAAAATACATCATTCCACTGAGATGGTGAATAAAAACAAAACTCAACATAAGAACAAATGGAGGTATTATCTCATGAGAAAGAGTCTTCTGAATCGATCTATTATTTCTCAGCTTGAAATGTGCCACTATTGTGCTTCCACTTGATTATGAGTCTTGTTATCACTTCCTCCAGTTGATCCAAATTGAGTGCTTCTGACATTTGCAAAGTTACTCACATATTCCGCTGCGCAGCAGGGAAAACCTTGTTAATGAAGCTATAACAAGCAGAAGAATTGAATAAATATTTAGTTGATTGTAAAGAGGTACAGTTGCTGGTATTTAAATGCTGCAAATAAAAAAAAAAACAACCCAAAAACCAACAACACTAAAACCAACACACTTGCTCATGTCCTCTAAAAAGGGGTGCTAGTGTTTTTTCTCTCTGTGCCACAGGGCACTTTCATTTCCTGATTCTATTATATACTAAGTGGCCACCTGAACCTGCCAATGAACTTGTTCTATTGTGTTTTTCTATTTTTAATCCAAAAGGAGTAAACACATTTCTCATCAGATGTGTCACACACTGCTCTACATGGGTGAGATTTATGAAGGTGTCACCAAGTTATTACAGAGCCATTCATTTATAAATAGGTGTCCATTCTTCAGGAAATCATAAATGATAGGAGTATTTCCACAATATCACAAAATCTGTCTTGTAAGAAGGGTGCCCATTTGTGTTTCTCTCTGACTGCACTACAGTGGTGTAATTTGTTTTTTGTCCCTCCCCCCCTCCCATTACTTCAAGGCTTTCTCTCTATGATTATGTTTAGCTTGATGCATGCATTGGATGGGTAACAGTAGTACAGCAAGGAACATAACTATTTCAGTGCTCATTTACAGACAAAAAAAAAAAAGAAAACCCAAACAAAATAAACCCAAAATCCCCTCAAAAAATCTCTTTAACCAGCCAGGCTTGCAAACTCTGAGTCAGCTGTACTGCTGTATGTATGATTTTTTTCCCCATGGTCTTCAGAAGATGTTGGGGGGATACTCTTTGTAGATATTCATCATTAAACACCCACCTAGTCTACCCAGGCGTGGATGTGAATGCATCTACAGCCACTTGACAATGACATCTTTTATGATCTTCAGTTGTATTTCTTCCTTAGGAAGAAGCTTTTTCTAATATATCATTAGTGACACTTTAAAGTAACTTGAGCAAAAAACCTTTTCTTGCTAATCATAAGGAAAACCAGTCTGATAGGAGGGTTGCTCAAGAGACATGAGAAGCGAAGGTAAACTGTAGAGAACAATATATGTGTTTTAAAGAGTTTGTGAAAGGTAAGAAAAGGAGAAAGAAAAACAAAGTATCACCATCATCAGATTTACAGCTCTTCTAAGTATCACATAGGTCTACCTAAATACCATTATGGCAATGTAATTAGGTTGCATTAAAAAAGACTGGAGCACTACTTCCTGGCTTCTTAATCTTTCTTTAATGTTGATATGGCACGTTACACATCCTATCACATTTTTTGCTATTCAAATATTATTTTGACAATCACCAGCACCACAATCCAGAAGAATAGCTTTTGCCTAGTGGGTTGGGTGTCACCAGGTGTTGGGTATGCCACTTAACCGCCTAAGCGAAAACGAACAGTCACTTTCTACACTGTGGGTTTTGTTTTCTGCGTGTGTGTGTGCTTCATTTTCAGTGAAAGGGTCAGGGAAAAACCCAGAAAAAACCCCACTTACTTTTGCAGATGTCATCTAATTTCCATTTAAAAATAGACGGATGAAATGTTAATTCCCTAAATTTGATTTTATTGTAATATAGAGGAGTAACAATAGTACCTTTTAACAACTCGTGTCTGTCATCCTCAGCTATGTCCTCAGCAAAGTTAGGAATTTTTTTCTGACAACAGGAGCTTTGTTACACTTTTGAAGTCCTCTTTCATGCATATAGATCATTGTGTTAGAAAAACAAATGCCTTCACTCTGGCACCAAATTTAACAGCCAAGAAATAACACAAAATAACACCAAAAACCACGTACAGCAAATGGGATTGATTGACAAGTGTTTAAAATAGATCTATTTCTGTGCTGTAACTGATTTCTACACCCAGTCTTTGCAACCCAAGAATCCAGGAGTGTAAAGTCTGTCTGCGCTCCAAAAGGAGGATAGTGCTTGCATGTGTGGTGTGTTAGATGAGAACTTCCTACTCACCTTTGTGATGTACTACCTTCAAGTACAGAAGGATCCTCACTCCTTACTCTGAGCTGCCTTTATAAACCACTGCAAAGATTTATGTTGGCAAATAGCTTCCAAAAATAGAAAAGTACCCTGTTAATCTTCTGCAAGCATATTGGGTGATAGAGGTTCCACAGACTACCTGACAGCACAACTAGAGAAGAAGCCACTCTCCTCTTCAAGTCTTCCCACTTCCCATTCATTGAGGAAAGTGTAGCTCTCTTCTCCCCTGCTGCACTGCCCTGTCCCTATGCCTCTGATTTCTCTGCTTCTCTCAGTCTCCACCTTCACATTTAGTTCTAAGCATTTCTATCCTTCTCCCTTTTGTGCATTTTTTTCATGTTGACCACTAATAAAGGGGCTCCTTCTCAGCCTTGTACATTAAAATGTTACTTTTCCTTTGCTCATGTCCCTCAAAACACTCATCTCCTGAGCTGCCTAACAGAGCTGTCATTTATCTGTTAAAGCAACTCAGCCATTTCCAATGGAAAAGTGCACTGGCACAGCTTGTTCTCAGCTTGGGCTGTTGGTCAGCATCAAAGAGAGAAACCCCACTACACTTGTCTCTCTTTTTTCTGTCTTTTTCTATTTTGAAGACAAGAAGGTCTCCACTATGAATACCAGACAAAAAAAAGAAAAAAAAAAAAAAGAAGAAAAAAAGGACAAAGGCTCCTAAGCATCACTGCATTAAAAGAGTAAGCTAGTGGTACCTTTAGCCTGAATCCAGCTCTTAATTGTTTCATGTTGTAGCAGGGAATAGGTTTTAATAATATCTAGATCTACGACTTGCTTTTCCAGCAGAACATGTACCAAGCTCCTTGGGGCAAAGACAAGTTTCTTGTTCTGTATAGATCTGCTCAATAACTAAATAATAAATGGTTCGACCCAGGGGCATTAATGGCAATCAATGCTACCCTACTTTTAATGAGATGATATCAGCTATGTTGTGATACTGAGTTAGAGATGGGCAAATGTCAGAGTTTCTTATTAACAATAACTGATAGGTTAGGCTCTGTTCAAATCTGCTCATATCTGTGAAAAAGTTGACCTAGGGTTTTTTTGTGTGGAGGATATGACATATCTGAGTCTTAGTCTGTGTTTCAGTATCAGGCACCTGATGTACCAATCCCCTCAAAGTGGTTGCTCTCATTCATTATTCCTGTACCTAGCACCAGTTGCATCTAGTGAGGAGATGGTGATAAGAGCGTTTGTGCTTGAATTTTCCCTCCTGACCTTTGAACTTCTTAGGAAAATGAATGACTTCCTTTACTTTATGGAATAACACCATTCTATCTGACACAAACTCCCTGGGGGGAGCAGGAGGAGGTGATTGCAGCACAGGCCAGTTTTCATCATGTGGTGCTGAGCCCTGAATAGGGTATCTTTAGTTATTATAGCAGCATACAAACCCAATGATCTGAGTACAATAGCTGTGACCCACAGATTGCAGTGACAAGGAATTTTTCCAGAATACAGTGAAAACTGTGTAACTAGCAGTGTCTTGCTGTGCCTGCAGGCACACATAAAACCTTGAGGGTGTGACTTAACAGAACTAGTCCATAGCTTGGAGAATTAATCCAGATAATTAGAGGGCAGGGTACTTCTGCCATGTCACATTCCTCTGTGCAGAGGGAAAAATGATATTTTAAAAGATTACCTGTGAGAACAGAATTCACATGCCAAAGAATTGCAGGTACTCTAGGTAATGCCTAGCTATCTTTGCAGCTTCTGTCCACCATGTTTAGGAAGCATATGATGTATGATGTGTGGGGAATGGTGGTCTTGCTGTTTCTTGATCATTGTCTGAAGACACAAACCTGCAGAAAAGAAGCTCAACATCCATATTGATGATACCATGCTATGGTCCAGTATCACTGGCAGTAGATGATCTTATGTCTGCAGAGTGATGGTGTTGCAGAAATCACATAGGAGGGTTGCAGGCCACCCGACTGCTTCTCCTTTGGTTTGCATTTGTAGTCCTGGACATTTTCATTAAAAATGACATTCAAGTGAATGAGCAGAGGATTTAAAATCTCATGTTAATTTGTCCCATTCAGAAAGAACCTTTGGTGTTCTTTCTGCTTACAGACTCTTGAAACTGCTCAGAAGCAGGGGCAGAAAGGGAGGGAATACAAACTAACTGCAGGTTGTGGCAATGTAACAGCAGGGAGCACATACTTTGTACTGCAACGTGGCCCCAGAGGATACTGCAGCATCATCCCAGACGCTGTGGGTGACTCACGCAGAGTTTATGGACATCTAAACTATGTACATTTTAATTTATTGAGGAAGTAAACCATACAGCTTACTGAAAAAGAAAAAAGTCCATTATAAGAAGTTTGAACCTGAGGAGCGTTGGGATAGAGACTGAGCAGCTGGCAAGATAATCAAATGTGTAGTTCCTTAGGTCATCCACAATTCAGGTGTACAGGGGTCTACAGAAAGTTATACTCTGCAGAAGTAATATATACTGTAAATAAATCAAGCCAGAATAAATTATTTAGCCTCTTTCTGATATTTAGCAGCACATTGCCCATCAAATTTAGTGGAAGCGGCAACTGCTCAGTCTTGGAAAAAGCTCACTCTTCTCTAGCTCAGCTGAGAGACTAACTGTATATGAATTTATATGTATAAAACCACATACACCCTTCCCCTCCCCAAAGAAATAGTCTTCACCTTACATAAGAAGCATCTTGAGTGGAAAAAGTCTGAGTTTAGGAATTGCAGGCTGGGCAACAAAGCACAGCTTTTTTTTTTTTATTGTTGTTGGTTTTGGGTTTTGTTTGTTTGGGTGTGGGGTGGTTTTTTTTTTTGTTTTGTTTGTTTGTTTCTTTTCTTTTGGATTTTTTTTGCCTTAACAGGACAGGAGGACATAGGCTGCTTTGTTCAAGCCAGGTTCTAGCGGGCCACTGCTCAGTGCCTGCAGCCATGGGCCACTTACACCCATTTTTTTGCTCTGTGATTGAAGGGGTCCGTAGGGGAAAGGGGTTGATGAGATAATGCTGCCATCTGGTGACCACTGCCAGTAAATTGAATCTCGAGGAGAAAACCCAAAACCCTAACAAATGTAGGATTTAACTTGCCGGTGGCGAGGGTGAGGCTGGGAAGCAGGGCCGGGCAGCTGCCAGGGCAGGGGCAGCGTCAGCAGCCGGGTGCCTGGGCTGCCGCTCCTTGCCTCACAGGCCATGAGAGAGAGGTGCCGCGCAGGACTGGCTTTAAATTTAATTGGTGGGAGAGCTCATTCATTCAGGCACAGAGAGAACCTGAATATGCAGAACATAGGGTTTCTTTTTTTTTTTTCTCTTTTCTTTTTTTTTTTCTTTTAAGAGTGGCTTAAATACAGTTTCCATGGCAGTTAATCCAACTTTGACCCAAATTAAATTTCAACGTCTAAAAATTCATTCAGCTGGAGAAGGACAATGTTAGCTCGCTGTGAACCAGGCATGGAGCTGTGTGAGACCATTTCTGTTCTCCTGTTTTGCTCTTTGCAACAGGAACCTGTACGAAGCCAGCTGATGCTGCTGAAACACTTTCCCCGAGGAGCAGGAGGCAGCCCGGTGATCTTCCTAAGGATCCTGCTCCCAAACACAGCCCACTCAGGGGCCAAGGGTTTGGTGGCATATGAGACCCACAAGCCAAGGAGTGGAAAGTCAACCATTCGAAAATACCTTATCGCTGTAAGACACTTCTGTGTTCAAAATGAATGTGTCCTTCCGAGAAAATAATATTCTCATTGATGTTCACCCTCATAAAACACTCTTTATTTTATGACACTATCAGTACAAACAAAGTATTTTAGATATTGTAACGGTATTTTAGATGATACCTAGTATCAAAGACTCTCTCACCATAATGGTGTTGAAGCACAATGGAGGTTTTATAATACAAAAAGTACTTTCCCTACCTGTTATCATGCTGATGGGGACACAGTCCCTGTTTCGGTCCTGCCCGTAGTGGTGAATTACTTTTAACATACTATATATTTCAATGATATCTAGTTAAGGTTTCATTATGACATCTCAGTATAAAATATAATGCGCAATTTTTACCATGTTTTCCTAAAACATTACTGTGGGTGAGATTTTTCACATTAACCACAATTGCAGAAATGACTGATGTTTAAATCTGAAGACAATTTTAGTCATTATTAAACTTCATTATAAAATAAAGTACGTGGGTGGAATTGTGGTTTGATGCTTTTGTAATTTGCTCTACCTTTTCAATGTACTTTTCAGTTACATTAACTGAATCATTTCATCTTATAGATGCAAAGATGAAGGAGAAGAACAAAAACATGCCCATTAACTGAAGCAGTGCAAATGTGCATAGTTAATGGAAACCATTTTGACATTTTGTATTTGATTCCATGGTGTGTCTACTCAAACAATTTCAATGGCATATTAGAACAAAATGCTACATTGTACTCTTCACTAAGAATGCAAGTAATAGACTTCAAAAATTACCTTTTGACTGAAAGTATTATCTGTTGGAAATGAAGAAATGTTTTACATTATGAAAGGCTAATAGCAGTAAGGGGGAGCGACGGGCTGTAATGAGAATTCAGGCAGAGAGGGTTTTTTGACCCTGTGTTTCCCAAATGCATGTATTTTTATAAGTTACTGCAGAATTGCTTAGATAGTGACATAAACTCCCGTGTTTAATGGCAATTATTTCACTGTGTTACAATTAAAGGCTTCTTAATGCAAGATCATGTTAAATATTGTGGCAATATTTTTTCTGTCACAGAACAGATAATTGATTGCTTTTCCAAAACCTGCTTGGGTTTTTTTTCTTTCTTTCTTTCTTTTCTTTTCCCCATGATTGAATCAATTCAAGGACCAGATGTAGTCCAAAATATATTTCCACCCTGATGCTAAATCAAGGTTTACCTATTAAACAAATTCTGTGTTTCACCACAGGATAATTTATCTGTTAGTAAGCATATCATAAATAATTTTTACATGCATTTAAGTCTGATTGATGAAAGTATTTCCATTTCTTGTCATTTTCAGGCCAGCTAAAAATTGCTGCGTCTTAAATTTCACATTTGAAATTTCATAGAGGTACCATTCTTCTGATTGCCTCAAAAAATGTTGCCTTACAACTGCTTCTCTGTGGCAATACACCCAGCATACTGAAGAACAGCCGGGCTGTAAGTCCAGAGTGCAACTAGAAAAACAAAAACCTCTGCATATGCATTTCAGCAAAATGCTGGTTTTGGCATCTCAGTGAAATGTTTGGCTACAGATTTTTGCCTCATTCAGATCCACAATTGAGTGTTTGGCTGATGGATAGACTGCAAGCCTCTACAAGCCAATTCAGTTTAACAAGAGTTTAGGCTATGCTTGCCTTCCTTCTGTCCCTCTGCCTGCTTTTCTGTGTCAGGTTTTCTTTCCAGGTGATGTCTGGAAATTCCACAACTGGCATCAAAAACTTGTTATAATTTCTAGTTGTTATCCTTGATTCACTCCAGGGAAGAAGGTTGTCACTTTTTGGCTTCACTTGATTGCTCTACCATATACGTACCATTTCTGGTGACTATTGCAATCTTTCACAAGAACGAGATATCAGAATTTCAGCACTCCTTATGCATTTCAAAAGAGAACTAAACCTCATTCCCTTCAGCTTCATACTTAGTCTTCTCTAGTTCACTGTTACTCAGTCTTTGCCCTGTAAGTCACTTGCGACTGACAGATATTCAAAAAGTGAAACTACTGCAAATTATACTGCAAATACCCCTCCCCCTTCTATACGCATTTACTTCCACGCAATAAAGGAAATAAGCAGGTTGAATGAAAGAAAACAGAAACAAGAGACAAACACTTAGCTTTTATGGAGCTGAAAGGTATAGGTAAGAGCCAGACACCGATTCTTATCAGTACCTGCTTGCAGGCAGAGATGCCTTACTTACTAATTAATTTTTTTTCATGGTGTGCATTTAATACTCATAATGCCTGCATAATGGTAAGTATTTTTACTATAAAATATTTGTAAATGGAATTAGTATCTTGAAAGAAAGAGGAGTGTTACATCTGCTTACAAAGCTAAGCATGTTATCTACCCTCTTCAGCCCCATCACCCTCAAGATTGGGATGAAAGAAAGTCTATTAATTTTTCCCCTAAAAAATTAAGTTATTCTTCAGCTTAAAAAAGCAGAAAAAATATCTGCTTTGCTTCTTACAGGTAATTCACATTAATTGAAGATATTGTTCTCAGTTTTTGCTGGCTGCTTACTTCTTTTGTATAGTTTAAGACTCTGTGGAAAACATAACCAGGAAGCAAAGCATCACATATTCAAAAGGTTAAGGCAGTGCATCAGCACGACTGGTGCTTTACAGCTTTTGTTCTCTCGATCTCTGTGTGTGTGCGTGTAGGCTACTGGAAATATTACAAATCTTGTGTCTTACAGTCTTAGGCATCCTGATTATAAAAAGATTTGAAAAATATAGGAAGAACTAGCTAATGTACCTGCACACAGGGGTTACGATCTCAGAGACTGATCCACCATGGTGTTATTCACATCGGACTCTACTGAAATTCTATTGGCATAAAACTGGACTAACAAACAGGAAAATTAGGTCCTCAAACTCTTTTTATAGAAGCTGAGCTGCTTTGTTGTGTTATCCTCCTATCCAGAGCATAAAATATGTATGAATAAGGCAATTTCTGTTGAGTCATCGTGTTGAAAACATTCTGTTAACTCCAGCCAGCATAAAGATTTGCAATGTTTCCTGGGCAAAGGTGGAAGTTGGGGTCAGGACACAGGTGGGCTTGTAAGAAAAAGACTATAAAACAATGTTTTTGGGAGAGAGGGAAAAATCTCACATTTTTCTTGTTACTGAAGTGAACAGCAAAGTAAAATTCAAGTAAAATTATCAGAAAAATAATCGTAATACAGAATGCAAGTTAATTTTACATTAAACTGCTTGGGATAACTCTTACTCAAGCCTCAGATGCAAAGCTGCAAAGAAATCCCAGTACATATGAAGGTATGGACATCATTGCCAGGCAAATACATGTTCAGTGCAGGGCCCTTCTTTTGTTATCTAATTCCTAAAATGAAACAGCTTTATTGCAAGAATGCATGTTGTATGAACTTGATTTGTCAATCACTCTCCATGTCAATTATTCCTAAACTTTACTCTATTTTTTTTGTAACCTTAACCCTAGCCTAAAATTGTAGCCAGTCTTAACTAGCAGAGGTGAAATGTCCTTTGCGGCTTCTGTTCTTTCCAATAACTAGATTTTTCTGTTTTCTTTCTTAAAATGTAAAAGCTTTAAAAATTATTTTTATTTTTAAATGTTCTAACATTATTAACTAAACAAAATCTCCAACGGTCTGTTAGCTTTTTCCTTTGGTTTCCTTTTTTGCTTTTCCTTGTTGCTTTTTGGTTCAGGATCAACCTTTGGTTTTGGGATCTTTCTTTGAGGATTTTTTTTTAGGCAAATAGCACAAGGTGACCTGGATATACGACTTATTCTTGTTGATACTAAAGGATCAGAGCTTTAAGGCCATTTGAGGTTATGCCAAAGTTCCTGGAGACAACCATACACACACACACACACACACACACACACATGCATGGATATACATACATACATATATATGTGTATAGATATATAAAAACTTGCTCACAGCCCATGTTCCCACCATCCACTCCATTACTGAACTAGGCGGTAAATCACCCTTTGGAAAGTAGTGCTTGCAGTCCTGTGACACATGAGTTTAATATTGATGAGTCCACCCCTGCTGTACTCATCTCAGAGGTGTGTAATTTTACATTT
>VZTU01025235.1:6090-40523 GCA_013400835.1 Zapornia atra | reverse complement strand
CCGCCACTGGCGCGGGACGCGGTGACGCCAGGGGGCGGAGCCCTCTCCCCGCCGGAGCAACTTCCATTTTAGGTGCGGGAGCGGTGCGTGGCGTACGGCGCGGCCGGGCCTGACTTACGGACCGCTCCGTTACCGACCACACCGGCACGGCTCGGCCCACCGGGACCCGGGCCGCTGCGCGTAGCTGCCGCCTCTTTTTCGGGCGGCTTCCCTCGCTTCGCCGCCGCGGCTTGGCCTCGCCGAGCGGGCTGGGCGGCTGCGCCGCCGCGGGGCGGGACCGGGCCGGACCGGATCCCCCTTCTCTCCCGCCCCCCGCCGAGGAGCACGGCCACGGTAAGTTCAGCTCTCGGCGTCGGTGCCTGCCGGGGGGGGAGCCGGTTCGGGCTGGCGCCTGCTGGGCGCCGCACGCCCCCGCGGCGGGGCGAGGGGTGGAGCGGGCCGGCCCTCGCCTTCCCNGGCCGTGCTCTCCTGCCGTGGCCGGTTGGTACCGGACCCCTCCGGTTTAGTTGCTGCCCGGGAGCTGAGTGCCAGGCGGGGCCGCGCCCCGCGGGACCAACCAGGGCGGCCGTGCCCGGCCCTAGCGGGGGCGCTGGAGTAGCCCGACCCGCCGGGAGTCTTCGTGGAGCGACACAAAGGCGGCTGGGTCGGGCGGCCGCACCGCTCCCCGCCCGGTGCCGGCCCGCCGCCTCCGTCGCTCTTGCTACCCTGAACAAAGACAGCCCGTGTGCCAGCTTCCCGCGGCCGGCACCGGCAGCCCTCCCCACCCCGTGGCTCCCTTCGTGCGGGGAGGCGGACCAGTTTTCGGTACCTCCGTGGGGGTGTCTGCCGGTATACGGCCTGGGTCTCCAGCTTTGCCTCGGCCACCTGGGCTCGCCTCTGCCCGGCTGACGGGCTTATTCTCCGGTGTGTAATTCGCCGGTGCCTTTGTTCTGGCGGGGAAGGGCCGGTGTGGCCGGGGAGGGTCAAGCGTGCGGGTGGAGCAAGCAGCCCCCCCCTCCCGCGGCATGCTCCTGTGGAGTAACTGAGCTCGGAAAGTCCCTGACAGACCCGTCCGGCTGAGCCGAAGGTAACAAGTGATACTGAAACGCTTCCGGGCAGCAGCACGACCCTGCTTGATCGGACTCGGGGTCTGGGCTCAGCTGGCTGCTTTTCCCTTGGGTCCCTATGGCCGTGCTACCATGTGGCAGCAGCTCAGCTGCCCGCCCTGCTGCCCAGCACCTTCGTGTGAGGAATGGGTGACCTGCAGCATTGCCGTCTCCGGGCATCACCCCGATGCAAGAATCTTGTTTTCCAGTAATGTGGACACTTTCTTTCCTCCTCAGAGTGTTGTGGAGAAGGTACTTTGCCTGGGGTAGATGCATGACAGTTTGGGTAGCTCTGTGTCACGAGGGCTTCTGGCATCTGTGAGGTACAGGCAAGCTTGCCTGCAGGGCTTCTCCGTTATTGCTCTGTACTTTGGGTGAGGGAGCCTGGACAACAAAGCTTCCTCTGACTCTTGGACAGGGTGGATCTCTTGGAGGTGCCTCCCTCCTGGGCAAGGGCTTGGTGCCCAGGCTCTTCCATGGAGCCAGTGATGTGATGATGGTGGTAACAAGGTGTTATTGGGGAGGTCTGAGTTGAGCTTTCAATGGGGAACCCGTGGCAGGACTGAAGGCTCCTGGGCTTTGGCAGCCAGCCTTGTGCCGGCTTCTGCTGAGCAGCCAGAGTGGAGCGTTGGGGTGGGTGCAGGATTTCCTGGGCATGTGGAGTGACTAGTGGTATCGGACCTCAGCTGTCTGCAGTTCATGTGATGTCCCCCTGTGCTGTGCAGGTATCTTTGGATTGCTGCCCTATCCTTGGTGTGGAATTGAAAAGACGCTTGTCCTCAGCTTTGTGGTGAGCAGGGAAAGCTCACCACCTCCAGGACCCAGGCATGCAGGAATACCAGTGGTTGCGGCTTGCACTTGAAGGCTCTTTCTTACCTTGCCCTTCCTCCTCGGAGAGGCTCTCCTGGATGTGGCGAGGTGGGGGTGAGCAGCTGGCTGCTGACTTGCAGGCTTCTGTTTCTGATGTTCCCAGCATGTGTGATGGATCTGCAGAGCCTGCCGGAGGAGTAAGGGTGGCATCCTCCAGTTGGTGGGCAGCTGTGTGCTGGGAAGAGCCCAAGCAGAGGAGTTGTTAGTCTTCCCACAGTTACTCGCCTGCTCCCAGCACTTTCTGGGAGCAGGTTCTCTTACCTGTCAATGTTTATTTGTGCACTTTAAAGATAAAACCCCCAAACCAAACAGTTTTTTAAAGAGCTGTTCTCCTTCCACTTGACTGAACTTGGCCAGGACTTTGTGGCGTGCGAATGATTGTTCTTTGCAATGTGCAGCTTGCTGGAATCTTGCACGGTGCCTTCCTGGAAGGGGTGGGAGGATGAAAGTGCTTGCTTAGTAGAGCATGCTGGGCTGCTGTGGAGGGGTGAGCCTCCTCCCTTCCTACTTGGAGGTCAGGCCCTGATCTTTGTGGCTGAGGAGCCCTTGAGGCCGTCCCTTCCCTAAAGATGGGCTGGGAGTCAGATGGATGGCGAGGCCCAGACTGCAGCTGGCATCGCTGTCCCTGGATTGCCTCTCGTCTCTTCCCTCTCTTAGCCACTGGCAAGGAGATAAGACCTTGGTCCATTGTATCTGTGCTGGGGGGTGGCTTTAGGACACCCAGAAAATAATAGCATGGCTTGGGCAATGCCTGGAAGGCTGTTGGCTTCCCAAAATAGCTTACCAGTGTCTGTGACCTTAGGGGAGAATGCTGGTTAAACCTCTTCGTTTCTTTTCCCAACAACCCCTCATAACTGTCTTTTACTGCTGGCAAGGACAGAGCCCTGTCCCAGGGCTGCAGTGGCACTGTCTTCAGGGAAGCACAGAGCTCTCCTCCTGACTCTGAAACCCTAGGTTACTGCAGTATGTGTGGTGGATTTCGTCTGCTCCTGCCTCTCTGACAGTGAGAAGCAGAACTGCAGAGCTGGTTTGGGTCCATAAAAGGCAACAGGTGTTGCCTGGATTCAGTGACAAAACCCAAACCTGTTGGGTGGTTCAGGCGGCTCCTCCATGCGTGACGCAGAGCTTGGCTGACAGAGGAGGTTGTCCTCTGGCACAGAGTGCAGGAATGCATCTCAGCATGAGGCTGTTGGAAAGGGCTGTATTTATGGGCTCTCAACCAAAGTCCTTGAGTTCTCCAAGGTGTCCACAACCTTCTCCTTGCTTCTTAGTGTCTGGGAAGGCTGTGTGGGAGCTGAAGTGTTTCTTAAGGCTGGTTCTTGTACTGGAAACCCCCAGCAGCAGGCCAATGACTCCATCGGGCTCCTGTCTGTCTTGTGCTTGTTACTAATCTTGTCTTCCTTCCCCCCAGGAAGGCTGCTGGCGTTGTGCTGCCTCTTGCTGCCCTGGTTCGTCGGAGGCGTGCCGCTCCCTGTGCTTGCTGTGTCCAGTGTCTGCTGTACACATGGGCTGACCCGTGGATTAGTTCTCTCTGTCGCGTTTCTGTGTGACATCAGCCTGCTGTGCTTCTCAGGGTAGCAGTGGGTGCTGTGTGGTCCTGTGCTGCTCCTTGTCCCTGCAGAGGAAGCAAGAGTGTTCCCTACGAGGGACACCGCTTCCTTGCTGTGGTCTGTATGGAAACCGCATGGCGTGGAGGAGGAGATGAGGTGGCTGCTGGGTGTGGGGGAAAACTGGTGATTAAGGATTACAAGATGCCAGGCATGATGCCAGGATGTGAACCTTTAACCAGGTGGCCTGTCACCTGCTTACAGCTGCTTTTCAGCCTAGAGCAGCTGGAGGTTGGCAGTGGGATGCCTAGCATGCATGGACCTTGGACTGACGTGAGAATGAACAATCTTGGCTACCCTGCAGCCAGCCTCTGTGGCAGCTTCCTCTGCCTTCAGGGAGCCAAGCTTTCCTGCACAGGGGTGGTGACAGGAGTACTGGATGCTCAGGAGATTGTCCTCATGTCAACAAGCTTGTCCCTAACCTTGCGGTGCAGGTCTGTGGTGACTTTGTGCTGCAGAGCTCTTGCCTGCTGCAAAAATCTTGTGCCGAGCATGGGCCTGAGGGCCTGATCCAGGCTGAGCACTTCCCCGTCTTAAGTTTAATCTTAAAACAGTTCATTGCCCAGATGTTTGTGCTGATGGGGGAGGAGGATTTCTTTTGTGAAACCACAGCCCTGACCTCTTATTGTGGCAGAAGGTGGGGGTGGCTCTGACTTGAAGAAGGAGTGCTGCTGGGATGTTGGTAGGCATGCAGGCATCCTGGCTGGCTACGGTGCTTGGCACAGCAGTTGATGGGGTGCTTATCCAGGGGAGAGACTGGCTTCCCGGCACATCTGGGAAAGGGTCTGAGTGAGTCAGCTATGTAGGGATCTGTGCCCTATAGCCTGGCTGGCATGGTGGTGCAGCCCTGGGAGCGCTTCTTAAGCATCTGCAGCTCCATGGTTGGTACGAGGGCATCCCTTTCTGGAGCAGCCCTGGGTGGGCTGACTTTGGTGGCAGAGCGCAGTCATGTGTGCAAGGGCAGGAGCTGTTATTGTGCCTCCACGCCAGCCCCAGCAGCTCCTCTTCTCTGGGCGTTGGCTCCCATTATAGCGAATGCCGCTCAAAGTTCTGCGTTGTCCTGCTGCTGGGCCCTCGTGGGCGAGAGGGCCCTGGAAGCAGCACAAGCTTTACCTGTACCTGCTTCTGATGTATCTGGGAGAGCTGGCAGCTTGGAGGAGGGCTGCCTGTGCTGTGCTGGGGGTGGCCGGGGGAGAGGAGTGGAAGGCAGCTGGGATGTGGGGGAGAGCAGGCAGCAAGAGCAGGTCTCTTGTCTCACAAGGGGTTTGCAAGTGCAGAAGCACCTTCTGGGTAGGAGAGTGATTCCCTGGAATGAGGTGGCCCAGTGCGGGAGTTGGATAGCCTCAGAGTAGATGAATATGGAGAACCGATTCCTGCCCTGGCCAGGAGGAGGAAGGCATTTTGCTGTCCTGAGCTGCCGTGTTTTCCTCTTGCCCCCATCTCACACAGTGCTCAGACTGGCCTTTTCTATGAAGGGCTACCAGATCTCTTGGCTACTCTGCCTGTGGTGCTGCTGGCTCCTCTCCTTGCCCAGTAGGAAAGGGGAGCTGGTGGTACTGGGCAGCTTGGGGGTGTGGGTGGCTGCTGTGGGTGGGATGGAGTGTGTCAGACTGCAAAGACAAGTTTTTCCAACCTGTAAGGGTGGGTCACCGGTCGTGTTTGCATGCTGCTGGCAGGCCCCTTGGCCAGTGGAGTAACGCATTCTTGTGAGCATGTTGCTGCACGTAGCACTACTTGCCACGCTTGACTCTGGCTGTGGGCAGGCTGACTCGCTTGATGGTGGGGGGTGGGGGGAGTGATGTTATCCTTCCTTGTGCTTACCAGGGTCTGATGGGGGTGGGGGGAATGGGGAACAGCCTGGGGGTTCCTTCTGGGAGAAATCCTCTCTGACGCAGGCAGGTTGCCTGCTCCAAGCTGGCTTTGTAGATCACCTTTCTCTCTGCTTCTTTCCCTGTCCCTGCTGGAGAGTGCTTCTGGGCCCCTGCAGCTCCCTCCGCCCCTCACCAGAGCCCACTGGAACGGCAAACTGGGAAACCAGCTCTCCCTTGATCTCTGCCCAGTGTCTGTCTCCAGCATCTGGCTTGGGTGGAAAACCATTTCCCTTTGCTGTTCTCCTTCCTTTGGTAGTAAGAGGAGCTGTTCTGGGCAGGGCAGGTCAGTGGCTGTGGAGAGTGAAGCTATGTCTACAGTCCTATCCTGCCCTCAGGACCCTTGGGAACACCAAAAAGTGTTGGGTGTCCCTGTTGGTGTGTGCCTGTTGGCTGGGGGAGCTGTGTGGGTGAGGACAAGGTGTGTGAGGAGAGGCTGGAGAGCTGCAGTGCATGCTCATGAGCAGGAGCTGTGCTAGGGTTATGGTGTTTGTGCTCCCTCAGCTCTGTGGATAACAAGCTCCTCTCAATAGCATGGTGGACACAGCCACTTGTGGGTTGTCAAACATCTTCCACCTGCTGCATGTACCACCATAGATGAGGAGCCCTTGTATGTGTTCTTCAGAGACAGCATGCTTCCAGCAAGGTAGCTGGTCTCCTGGTTGGACTGTGCCAACTTCCTGGCTGGCGCAGGTGGCTGAGGCTGTGCTGGTGATGATGCCTATGTGTGGCATTCCCTGCCTGGTTCCAGGGTGTCTGCATGTAGGCTGGGTGCGGTGGGGAGCGGCCCTTGGCAGGACGTTGTGTTTAGAAGCTTACGGGAAAGGGAAGCCACGATGTCATCTCCTGCCTGACCAGGAAACGCAGGTTTCCTTCCCTTTGGCTTGCACAGGAGCCTGGAAAGCCACTTCTCAGCAAGCAGATTGTGGGAGCAGTAGCCAGATGTGGCACTGTGATTTGGGCAGGGGTGCTGCGTCAGGGTGAAGTCCTGCTGTCGTGTTTGTCCCTTGCTGTCATGTACGAGCACTGGCTGGTGCCATCCCATGTGTGCGCCTTGCATGGACATGGGCACTGAAGGGACTGAGTACGGCGAGGCACCTGCTGCTACCCTGTCACAGTCCATCAGCAGTGTAGCAGCCTTGTTCCCTGCTCCCAGCTCTGTGATTCAGTCCGTGACGCTTGCCTGATGCTTTTCTGGTGGCTTTCTTTCACCCTTTCATTACTCCTCTTGGCAGTGCCCTCCGAGCTGTCTCTGAGCACAGATGCACACATGCAGAGAGCAGGGCACCTGATGAGGTCATGCCAAATGGAGCTGGGGTTTCTCAGCCTGACCCTGGGTGATTTGTGCTGTGACTCAGCCTGCTGTCCACCCATCCTGCTCTGGAGTCTGGGAAGGCTGGGGCTGGAGGAGTGCAGGGGGTCTTTCTTCTGCCAGCTGCCTCAGGCCGTCCCTACAAGGGCAGCTTGACTTAATCTCAACAGTTCCCTCCTTGCTGATCTCATGCTGAACATGACTTCATCACCTGCCTGTTTGCTCAGCCTGGGGAGGGGAGAGGTGTGTGGCTTGGCTGGGAGGGGAAGGCTGCCCTGTCTGCCTGGGGAGGCAGGGAGACCCCGTGTGGGGTTGCTGTGATGGGTGGGGACCCTGAGCTCCTGCCTTTCTTCCCTTCCTGGTCATGGTTCCTTGGTGGCTTTGACGCTCCTTGCCGGAAAGGTGGATGACCCAGGCTGGCCTCCTGGGCTGGGTGCTCTCTGGATGGGTGCTGTGGTTCCCACAATGCTTCTAGCCCTCTGTGCTAGTTGGAGCAGAGCTGGAGCTGCTGGAGCTAGCACCCATGGCCTGACACCCATTCCTTAATCCTGCTGGGAATGCTGACCCCAAGGCTGCCGCTCTTCTGCTTGGGGGCAGCTGGCAGCAGGTGCAACCCTGCAAAGAGCTCAGTCTGCCCTGGGATGGGGTACCTCAGCAGCTTCACCCCATCTACCTTGCCTCTTGTCCCTTCACCCACACTGTGGGGGGAGGAGAGGCAGCTCCCATGGAGCTGCAGCCTCAGAGTTAATCGAGGGGGACTTTGCTCCCTGGGCTCTGCTAGCACAGCCCTTATCTCGGCAGAGCCAGGCTGGTGTTTGTTTTCCCTCTGGGAGAGAGGCAGCTGAATGGGAAAGTTCAGCCTGGCCATGGGTGGGGGGAAGAGACGGGATGAAGAGCAGGGACTGGCGTGACTGGAGCCTGGGCTCAGCGCTGAATCCTCAGCACATCACGGGGGTTCTGGCCGAGCCCTGTGGGCATCGGGGCACCTCGCGTGTCATCTGTCGTGTGTCATCCGACCCCCTGATTCTCTCCTGCCCTGCGGTCTGGCCGGCTCACCTGCCGCTCCTCGGCCTGGGGGCTGCTCCCTTCCCCCCGCGGGGCCCAGGAGCTGCTGGGGTGAAGCAGGAGCCTGCTGGCCGCCGGAGCTCGGCCTGCCCCGGGAATGCTCTGGCCCCGTTCCCAGAACCCGGCGCTGGGTATTTGTTTGCTGCAGCGCTCCGAGGTCTGGCGCTACTGTGACAGGAAGCGGGAACGCCGGGGGGAGTGGGGGCGGGTCGGCGGAGTGGGGATGTGCATGTGAAATCCCTTTGTCCCCGCTGAGCTGCACATTCCCACAGAGGAGAGAGAGTCGCCTTTGTGCTGCTGAAGGGCTCCCAACACGGGAATCTCCTGGGCTTGCGGCTGGGGTGCGAACTGGGGCTAGTGCCTGTTTGGTGTGGAGGGGGTGGCAAAGGGACCCCTGCCTTGCTGCTGTCCCCAAGGTGGGGGGACCCACACAGTGATGCCCAACGGAAGCTGGACTGTTTGGGTGTCCTGGGGTGGCTGGATGGACTGGTATGTTGCTGGCAGGAAGGCTCTTGTCCCTGGCCATCCCACTCGGGGTTTGTGGGTGGATGGTGCCTTCCTGGAGCCCGGTGGCTTGGCTGCCCTCCTGCTGGGAGGGATGCTGTCTCTCCTCCCCAAAAGTTCCAAGGGAAGCCTGCCTGGAGGCCTCCTTCCAGCCTGGCGGGAAGGAAGGAGCTCCTCCCATGCTGTGTCCTGGCTGTGCTCAGGAGGGGGACAAGTGGCCCCTCTGTGTCCCTGGGTGGACAGCTGCCCCACCGCTGAATTGTTGGCATACCAGCAGAACAAGCCTAGTGCTCTGTGTCTGGTGATCCCCTCTCCCCTGGCCCTGCTAGACTGCCTCTCCCTCCCCATCCTGCTGGGGGTGGGGAGGGGAGCAGCACTTGTCATGGTGACCTCAGCCAGCCCAGAGACCAATCCCTTCCCTAGGGGATTGCCCACTGTGCTTTGCAGCCCTGGGCTGTGCCCAGACCCTTCCTTCAGAGCATGGTGTCTGAAGATGGATTTAGGAGCCCACCACCCTTGCTGAGGTGGGGGTATGACACAGCCTACTTCCTGCCCTGCTGTGTGGCCCCACCCTGCCCTGTATCTCTATCCCTTATCATCCTCTGCTGGCTGCACACCCGCTCCCTTATAAGGTGTGGTGCTGTGTCCCTGCTTGCATCTCCACAGGTAACTCCCCACAGAGTTACTCCCTCCGGCTTTCCCAACAGAGCTATGTGGCCTTTGCTATGTGGCCTTTGCTACGTGGCCTTTGTCCCTGGCACTGGGGGCGGCAGGCAGGGCAGGGCAGGTGACGATCCCGCTGCCAGTCCAACCAGTTGGGCGTAATGGGTGGAGGTGAGCAGCTTCCTTCCCACTGCCACCCTGGGTGGCTGCTTCTCTTGCCAGGGCTGGGTGCCCGAGGCATGGTTCCCCCTCCCAAGAAAGGCAGAGCTGTGTCAGGGCAGGTAGGGGCCTGAGGTGGTGCCTGACCCCCCCTGTCTCAGCAGTCCCTTCCTGCCTGGGGAGGGGTCTGGCTGCCCCAGGTCTGCCTGTTCAGAGTCTGTTGTACCCAGTAACTTACTGGGGGGGGTGTGGTCAGGGACAAGGAGGTGGCTGAAACCTTTGGCAGGAGATGGGAGAGCCTCTTCCCTAGAGGGGGTCTGGCAGGGCTGGGGAGTGGGAGCGAGGTGGCATGCACACCCTGGGAGCAAGGATGTGTCTGCCCAGACAGATGGGTCCCTCCCTAGTGTGCTGCTCTGTGGTGGAAGCTGGCAGCATGGCGTATGGGCATGTTCCTGCCACAGCCAGAACTCTGTTGCCCATGCAGGGATGTGGGAGCTGCTGCCCATCATCACCTGTCCTGCTTCCCCTGATGACTGTCGTGCTCTTCTGGGCTGAGCACAGCAGCAAAGATGGGATGAGCTCGGGCCTGTGGGCTCTCTGCACAGTACTCTGCCAGTTTGCTGCACTCCGCTAGCTCCAGTGCCTGGCACCTTGGGCGGGTTGCAGCTGAAGGACTGGTGTGTGTACCTGGACCCTGCATTTGGGGTGGAAGGATGCCAAAGATGTTGGCTCGCTTATTTTTTAGCTAATTGAGGCTGATCAGAAGCCTGTGGCGAATTAACAAGGCTGTGAACCTGTGCAGAGCAAGCAAGTGTAATGCGCTGCAAGTGCCTGGACGATTGCAGGCTTGAATTATTGATGGAGCTTCTGTTTTTTCTAAGTGCATCCTGATAGGCAACTGGAACAGGAAAATTTGTTACTTCCTCTTTCTTGAGGTTTGGAGGCTGGTGCTGAGAGCTGGTGATTGTTCACTCTCAAAGGGCGGGTAGCCAGCCGGCTCTCCTCAGAGTCCCTCAAATTGACAGTGCAAGGTGAATTGAGTGATGTGGCTATTTTCCTTGCCTAGTTGGTGCTGGGGACTGTGCTGGAGCAGGAGCGAGTTACTCGGGCAGTGCATCCCTTGTCAGTCTGATGGGTGGGTATGGTCTGGTTGCTCGGAGCTCCTGCTGTCCCTGTGGAGCTCGGCCAGCCTGGGCGAGGGCCTGGCTCTCTTCGGGCTGTGGCCATGGCTGGTGGTCATGAGCAAGGGAAGGAGGGTTGCTCTGTTCGTGCCTTGCAGCAGTGGGGATGTGGGGAGCTGCAAAAGGCATTTGGCCACAGTGACAAACCTTGCTGCTGGCTTAATGGGTGCTTGGGGGACATGAACAGTAAAACTGCCAGAGGGGCCAGGATGTGACAGTGTAACTCTGTCCCCTGCTCTGTAGCGGTGGAGTGCTGTTGGGAGTGAAGGCCTGGTGTGTCCCATAGCGGGTAGCTGGGACAGGGCTGACGTGTTTCTGGCTTTGAAGGTCCTTGAGTTGGACTTTGCCCCAAACCCTCCCTGCCAAGGGAGGGACCTGAGCTTCAGTGATCCTGGGACTGTTGGGTGAGAGCTCTGAGCCCTGAGGGCGTGGAGCAGGTTGGTGGAAAGACCCAGAGGGTTGTGTGCTGGATCCCCTGTGCTGCAACAGGTGCTGCTTGTGTCTGATCTGGATCTTGTCCCTTCTCCCTGGCCTGTGGTGTACAATTCCCCACCTGCCAGCTGTGGAGTCCTAGAGCTCCATGGCAGACAGGGAAGCACTCCTGAGGGGAATGTTCAAGGCTTGAACTCCATCCCCTGGCAGAGGAGTATGTGGGTGAACTCTAGGTATAGCTGTGGTTTGGGCCTGGAAATTATTTTTCCAGGCAAAAGAAGGGCAATGCCCCTGAGAAGCAGGAGCAAAGGCTCTTGGTAAAGAGTGCCCTGTCAGTGCCTCCAGTGGAAAGGCTCTGGAGGGCTTTGTCGGTGTTCAGGGTGTCTTCCTGACTACTGCCAAGCTTTCAGTCTGACCAGGAAGATCACGGTGGGTACCTGTGGAGGGAAGTTCACTACATGCAAATTGGCTAGTAGCTGCCAGCAAGGGAGCTCTAATCTGAAGGCATTGTGTGTTGGCTGTCTCTCTGGTAGACCTGCTCTGGCTTCAGGACCTCTAGGCACAGCACAGGGTGTCTGGAAGTCAGGGAATGAGGTAAGGCTGGAGGGATTTGTGTTAAGGCTTTCTGGGTAGCTGTGTTGGTCCCCAGAGTCCCCTTTTGCTGAGAGCCCCGGGGAACGTGCTCTGGTGCTTCTGCTTGGGGTGTGTTTTGTCTTTCAGCTTTTTGTTTTGCCCTGAACCCAGCCAGCTGAAATATTTTTGGCTTGGTGGGGTTTTTAAGTAACGGGTGTGTCAGCGAGTGCCTCTCGTGATGAAAAGGCTTTCATGCAGCCGTCCTCAAAGATGGTCAGGGTCTGGCTTTGGAAAAATCCTCTTCAGAGGCTGGGGAAGAGGAGGGGGGAAATGGGTGCAAAGCAATCCCTGGAATTTCACCCTTGCAGCACCCAGCATGCTTGGCTTTGAGCTGTCAGGAGCAGCTTGCTCACTGGCTGGCAGCGTCAGGCTGCATAACTCAGGCTCTCCTTACTCTTCCCTTCCCTCCCTGGGTTGCTCTGAAGACAGCCCATGCCCACAGCTGGCATCGAGAGACAGTGAGGGGCTGTCCTGCGTGCCCTGAAGCTCCTGTCCCCGAAATACTCCTGTGTGAGGTGCTGCCAGAGGGTTTTGAGGCAGATTGACCACAGTTGGGAGGGCATAGGGCTGAGTGGCTGCCTGGGGTTTGTGTTGGCCAGCTGTAATGGCAGGGCTGTGCTCCAGCCTGCGGTGGTGCTGGCATGTGTCTGCAGGGAGAGCTGGGGACAGGGCTTGCAAGCCTCTCTTGTGGTAAGTTACGGCTTTAGTCCTGCATCAGTGAAGATCTGGTGGCTGGAATAAGAGTGGAGGGAGGTGGTGTGTTCTGGCAGTGGTGCCCCCAGCAGAGCTGGGAGGAACCCAGCGGGTGTCCTGTTTTCCTGGCACCTCTTCGACTGTGCTGGAGCTGTGGCCGCTCTTCAGGGCAGGAGTGACAGCCATGCGGGCTCTAGACACTCAGAGTTGCTACCCTACTACCTATCATGGCCTTGTCCTGTGGAGAAGACCTTCAGGTGGCTACACTTGACCATGAACCAGTCAGTGCTGATGGGTATGTAGAGTTGTGGGCTTCATCCAGCCTGGGCCCATAGCTCATCCCCCTCCTCTGGCTGCCCTGATGTGACAGGCTCCCTGGAAGCCCCTTGGCTGCCTCCTCTCCCTGAGCCTCTCTGCTCTGTCCTGGGGGTCCTGTGCATGTCCCCACACCTCCTTCTGCCAGGGCTGGCAGGGCACTTGAGTGCGAGGGGACAAGGAGAGCTGGCCGGCGAGGGACCTGATCTGTTTCTTCCCCCCGCTGTTGTGCTTGCTCCTTGTGGAAGGGATGGGAAGGAAACAGCCTTGCAGCTGCTCTGGCCCCTTATCTGGGGTGTGGAATGGCCCTGCAAATTTCATTGTTAGGTTCCATGTTCTCTGGCAGTATTCCCAGGGGCTGTGCAGAGGTGGGGACGTGGGGTTAGGGGGGCATTGCTGGCTGTGTGAGGCCTGCCTCCAGCTAGACAGTGCTGGAGATGTCTGCCAGGGTTGCTGTCTCTTCTTTACATCCCCAAAAATCTGCTGCTTGTGTGTAGAGGAGACTGAGGGCAAGCTGAGGAGCTGTTCTGTAGTGGCATGGCTACTTGGGCAAGGTCATGTCATAGAGGATCTGTTCTCTGCAGGGGTCTGTTCCTCTCTTTAAAAGGGCCTGTGAGATGAATTGTGACAAACCAGTGGGCCTTCTGGCTGGGGTTGTAGATGCTCCAGTTGTATAGGGTGTCTGGGTGGTAGGACCATCCCCTGACTTGCTGGAGAAGTCTGGGCTGTGGCAAGGACATGCTCCCCCTTTGCTGGGCCAGAAGGACCTGGTCAGTGGTCCAGGCTCCCTTCTCCAGCACCTGTCTGGCTGCGACAGCCTCCCTGTGGTAGATGGGACTACACAGGGTTGAGCTCCGTATCCACGTGGACTGACACTGACCTTCAGTGAGTCCCAGAAGGTGGAGGGAGCGTGTCCCTGCTTGAAGGGGCTGTATGCTTACCAAAGATGGGGAGAGTTTGACTCAAGGATGAGAGCTGAGATGCGTCACACTGTTCCGAATGGCACCAAGCCTCTCCTTCAGAGGCTGCAAATCCATGAGGCAGGTGAGACCTTAGAGCAACAAAGGTCAGAGCCATCCCATCTTCCCTACAAGGCTTGGGGAATGAATCTGTTGAGAAAAGCCTTAGGGCATAGGTGTTGCAAGGTGGGAGGAGTGGAAAGCTGCATTCATGAGCCAGGAGTCATGCCTGGGAGCTTCTGAAAGCCTGCTCGGGTTCTTGAGCAGTGGGCTGCATTCCTCCCAGGGCGCAGACTGGTTGGCAAGCATGCCAGCCCACATTGATCTGGGGAAGGGTGCTGGGAGCTGGAGTGGTCTGGAGTGTGTGTGTGCATGCCTCAGCTTCCCTGCTTGCCTGGCACTGTGTGAGCACAAATGGAACAACTATATTTTTATTGATGAAGGCAGATTACAGGGTGGCAGCAACCAGTTGTTCAAATGAGCTAGAGGCAGCCTCCAAAGCCCTTTGAAAAGATCCACCATGCTCTGCTGGGCTGAGCTGTGGTGGTGCCACGGTGTCTCTTCAGTGCCAGGGCTGCCTGTGTCCAAGGGAAACTTTTTTTTTTTTTGGGGGGTGGGGAGGGTTGCAGAGGTACGGGGCTCCTGACATTGGGGGAGGCCTTTCAGGGAGGGTTTAATCAAGATACACTTCAGATAGTGTGGGGAATTAAAAATAATAATTAAAAAAAATAATTAAAGCCCTGCACTGAGCTCCTGTGAACCAGTGTTTGCTGCAGGCTGGGACTGGAGGGGCAGGGCTGCTGTGGAGTTGGGGACTGTGGGACAGGGCTCTGCAGAGGGGCAGCACTGCTTGTGGTCCCAGGTTGCTGTTACAGCCACACCAGAGTGGTGGCACTGGAGGAGTGAGCAGAGCCAGTGCTGGAGACCGTGGGAAAACAGGTCTTGTGCCGGCTGCCTGGCTCAGACAAGTCTCCACATGCCTGCCATGAGTGTGCAGGTTTGGGAAAACCTCTGGAAGGCTTGCTGGGACTTGGCTGGGTGGGGGGCGGAGGACTGAGCTCTTGCCGCTCTGCGCCTCTCTGTTGGTGGTGGACAGTCAGAGATGTGGGGGTCTCTGGGGTGCTGCTCTGGGAACAGCTCTGCATTTGCCACGTCATCGGCCCACTCCAGACACTGCTCCTTCCCTCAGAAGAGGGAGTGAGGGAAAGAAGCCTGTTTCCCTGGTCTGCTGCCTGCCCTACCTTCTGTTTTGAGTTCACTGGTGTGATTTGTTTTTTGACCTCTCCTGCTGTCCCTGCAGCTCTCTTCCCTCCTGCTTCCTCACTGTGGTGGCTGGGCTGTTTCTCCCATGATTCTCTGCGTCTAGAGCTGGCTGTTCTGTGCCTTTGCCAATCAGACCCGAACTTCTTCCTCTGACAGGTCTGTATGGAAGAGTATTGCCTTTCTCTACCAAAATATGTTGTTTGTGGTGTGCTGCTTCTCTGTTCTGGGGCAGGGAGGGGTGGGGGTAATGGTGAAGGGGTCAAAGGCAATGCCTGTCCTCACATGGGTGGGCTGAGGACCTCCTGGGGTGGCTGCAGCCTTGAGAGCCCTTTTGAGACTCTGGAGGGTGGTGAGCTTTGGCAGCAAAGGGCTTCATGGGGTCCCCTTTAAGGGGATCTGGTGCCACTTCATCCCCTTTCTGGGGCGGGAAGGAACTGTGGGGCTGGGGCTGTTTCCCCACTACCTTACTGCATTGGGATGGAGATATAGATGACATGGCCCTCTCCCATAGCCCTTCCCTGGAGGAAATGAGGGAATGTAGCTTACCTCTTGCTCTGTGGGAGAGTGTCTCCTGTCCTGCACCAGGGATGTGCCCTCCCCAGCTTTCCTTTGTAGGGGGTGTTCTGCAGTCTGGGAAGGCTGCTGTGGGAAGAGGGAACTTCCTCAGCACACAGAAGCTCTTTCAAATGTGGCTCAGCCAAGTGGGGGGAGAACCTTCTGCTCCCAAAGTGCTACTTCCCCATGCTTAGTGCTGGGATAGGGGAGTGTCTGAATCACGCCTGGGGCTGTGCTGCCCTGAGACCCTCTTGCCAGCTTGCTCATGGTGGGTGGGAATGGGTGTTAGTGCCAAAAGATGAATTTTTTTTTTCTTGTTCTGAGAACCTGTCTTAACAAAATCAGCCTCTTCTGACTGCTCTTCTACTTTCCTCCCCTGAATCACATGCAGTGAAGAGAGGGGCTCCTGCCCTTCTGGGTCCCTTTTCTTCCCCTCACCTTGACACCAAGCTGCCTCTGCTTGTGCCTCCCTGTGCCCTCCACCCCTGCCCTGCCCGTCCTGGGTACCCATCATCCATGGATGACTCGGAAGTGGAGTCGACTGCCAGCATCCTTGCCTCTGTCAAGGAACAGGAGGCACAGTTTGAGAAGCTGACCCGGGCGCTCGAGGAGGAACGGCGCCATGTCTCAGCCCAACTGGAACGAGTCCGGGTCTCCCCACAGGATGCTGGCTCGGGCTTGGCCAATGGCACTCTCACCAGGCGGCACCAGGTAAAAAACCCCCCTCAGCAGAGGTGGGTGTGGAGGCTCCCGGAGCCCCCATCTGTGTTGGTCCTGCCTTGGTGGGGCAGCACTGGCCTGTTCTCTTCCTTTGGCCCTCCTTGGGCATGTGAGGTGGAGGAGGGTTGGGCTGACCTTGTAACACTGATGGTGCTGTGTGTGTGCTGGGGCTGAAGGTGATGTGGGGATGTGCAAACCTACCTCAGCGGTTGGGGTCGTCTGGGGAGGAGGAGCCAGTCTGGGGGGGGTCTTGCTGCCAGATCAGCTCTGGTTTGGTGTTGTCAGTGTTGGAGGCTGACTGTATTCATAACTGGGTATCTCTGTTCCCCATCCCACTCAGCTTCTTGGAAGGTGGCTGGAATGCAGGGTTTGGTGTCTAGCTGTCGGGGGAGTGTATGTGTCTTCCTTGTGTGATAATGGGCAAGGCCCTGGAGTCCCGTCCTGTCTCCCAAACAGCCAGACCGGGGCTGGGAGAGATCCATTTTGTCTGTTGGGCTGTAAGTGTGGTTTCACCTGCCTTGGCTTGAGGTCTGTCTCCTGTTACCACTTTTCCAGGCTCTGTTTTGGGTACGGGTGCTTGGAGGGCTGGTGTGTGGTGGTGTGCAAGAGGCAGATCCCTTTCCAGCTGTGAAAGGTGGTGCTGCTGGGAGAGACATGTGGATTGGGGAAGGGTGGGCTGGGTGTAGGGGGATAGCAGGAGTTAAACTATGCAATCAGCCACTGAGCATTCACATAGTTCCCTTGTGGTCCCGAGGGCCTTCTGCGATGTCACTTGTGGCTCCTATGTCAGAAGATGTGGAAGGTCTCCAGGGCTGTGCCTGGGAGCAGGGAGGGGTCTTGGCCTTTCCATCAGGAATGTGTGGGTGTGTCAGAGGAGCTGGGATGTCCGGAGAGGAGTGTGCCCTCCAGCTCTTTCCCAGACTGCAAGGGGGGTGGCTTGCTGCATGTCACACAGACCCTGGGGAGCATGCCCCGCCTCCTGGGACGGATGTGGCATATGCATTGGGTGTTTGGCAGGTGCAGATGGCCTGGCAGGGATGTGGATACATAGATTCCCAGTGGTGGGATATCAGTCTGGTAACAGGTCTGCTCTGGTGTTGTGTGTTTCAGAATGGCCGTTTCTTAGGCGATGCTGACCTCGAAAGGCAGAAGTACCCAGATCTGAAGCTCAACGGGCCACAGGTAAGGGGAATGTAGCCCTCTGGCTGTGGGCAGCCTGTTGGCCGGGCGGGGGGTGCAGGGGCAGGGCTACAGTGTCCCTACCTGAGCTGGGAGAGGAGGGCTTGTGTTTGAAGGGGCTTTGTGTGTGGGGCTGTTGCTACCCCTACCCATGCAAGAGGGTATTGGAGCTCCTGAAGAGGTGAGACCTCTTGTCTGGCTGACTCTAGGGAGGCCTGTGTTGGCAGTGAGAGGCTGACTGCCTGTCCCTTGCTCCTCTCAGGACCTCAGCCACCTCTTGTACAGCACGATCCCCAGGATGCAGGACCCAGGCCAGATTGTGGAGGAGACATACACTATGGAGGAGGACCCAGAAGGGGCCATGTCGGTCGTCTCTGTGGAGACATCGGATGATGGGACGACCCGGCGCACAGAGACCACTGTATGGGCCTGGGGAGTGCAGGGAGGGACACGGCTCTGGCCAGGGACCCTGACAGCCAGGGTGCTAGAGCCACGATGTGTGCCAGCGCTTTGAACAGAAACGGGGTGTGAAGTTTGTCTGCAGTAAGCTGCTGGGCTGGGAGGGGAATGTGGGCACGCAGGGGTGCGGTGGATTTCCTGATGGGAGTGTGCCCTGCATCTGCTCCTCTAGGTGAAGAAAGTGGTGAAGACTGTGACCACCCGCACGGTGCAGCAGGTGCCAGTGGGGCCGGACGGGCTGCCTTTGGAAACGTCCCCTGTCCCCAGCAACTACGTCCAGACCATGGACAGGAACTTCCGCAAGAATGGCAACGGAGGCCCTGGGGGCTACCTGGGCCAGCCAGGCACAGCTACCCTCCCTCGAAACTACCACTACCCCGATGGCTATGGTCGCCCCTATGAGGATGGCTACCCAGGCAGTGACCACAACTATGGCAGCCTATCACGTGTCACCCGCATTGATGAGCGCTATCGCCCCTCCATGGACACCTATCGTGCCCCCAGCCGTCAGGACATCTACGGCCCTCAGCCTCAAGTGCGTGTTGGGGGCAGTAACATGGACCTCAACCACTTCCACCCTGAGTCGTATGGCCTGGAGGATGACCAACGCAGTGTGGGCTTTGAAGATGTGGACTACGGGCTTATGTCTGACTACGGCACAGCCAGGCGGGCAGGGACCCCATCTGATCCGCGACGGCGGCTCAGGTATGTGGCAGGAGGCGCTGAGTAGAAGGGTGCTATGGCGTCCCTTTAAGTTCATCCCTTTCAGAGGAAGGAGGATCACAGAGAGAAAGCCATGAGCTGAGTCACTCATGCAGGAGAATACTTGCATCCGCTTCTAATTGTCTGCTTAATTGGTGGTTAAAGCTCAGTGCTAATTGAGCTGGTCATCCTGCAGCAAGGAGTTCCACTGGGCGGTTGGATGTATCTCCAGGCCCTTCTCTCTCTTGAGCCATCTGCTTAGCTAGTGGGATGCAGGCTTGTCAGTGCCCTAGCCTGGCTTATCCTGCTGGGAGCTGTGCCTGGCACTGGTGCCGTGGCATGTCCCCGCATCCAGAGTAGCAGCTGCTTCCTGACAGTGATCTCTCCCAACCTGGAGCAGCCGGGGGAGCCGTGCTCAGCCCAGTGCTGGGGTAAGAGGCTCAGCCCTGCAGCGCCCTGGGGAGTTCCTGCAGGGCAGGGTGGGAGGAGCTGCTCAACCCGTTCAGCAGTAGCAGCTTCTCAACATCTTTGTGGGTGGTTGGTGGCTCCTCTAGCCTGACTGCTGAGCAGCTGCCCTGGAGCGGCCACTGTCCTTGAGTGGTCAGAGCAGAGCTATGACTCCCTGGAACTGATGTCTTGTGCCAGGTCTACCACCTGCGCAAACATGGCTGCTGTCTGCTGAAGCCTCTCAACCTGTCTCCTGGGCTGTCAAGCAGGGTTTGGGGGATGCTGGAGGAGAGCTCAGAATGCTGAGTTGGGAGCAGAGCAAAGGCCTGAGCCTGGCTCCCAGAGATGGGCCCGGTAGGGCTGGGACAGTGTCAGCAGACTAGGACAGATGCACATCTGAGTGTCCTGGGATGGGACAGGTAGGGCTGAGCATAGGCTGCTTGAGCTCCCAGAGCATGAAGCAGAGGCAGGAGGGAGAGATCTGAGGGAAGGAAGGCCCTTGCAAGCCCCCGCAGCCAATCTGCCTGTCTTGAGGCAGGTACCATAAATCCATGGTAGCTCCTGGCTGCTGAAGGGATGAAAGGAGGATCTTTGTTCTTCTGGCTTGTGCCAGCACAGGTCTGTCTGTCTTTCTGTTTGTGTTGAACCAGTTGGGGCGGTTGTTCACCCAGATTGATTTCCCCAGCCTGCCTTGTTTCCTGAGGCTTGTGCTAGCTAGAGGAGAGTAGGCAAGGCCGCTGCCTGCAAGCAACGTCATGGCTAGCCTCTTGGTGAGCAGCTTGGCAGAAGGGGTTAAACAGACATGCATGACTGAGGCTGCTTTGCTCCAGCCTGGGGCTGTGGAGGAGCTGATGCTGGCTGAGACAGAAGGCCTGTAGACTTCTCTGAGTTCATGTCCTGCCCAGCATGTGGGGGCAGGAGCCCTCCTGGATGGCCCAGTCCAAATTGCTTGGCCTTTGAGACTAGGAGTGGGGTGCTCTATGCGTGGGTGAGATGGTGTCTGTGCTCCTTTTGTGGGACAGGTGGGTGAGACACCGTGGTACTTGGGTCACAACAGAGGGAGAAGGTCTCACTTCCAGGCATGGCCAAGGAGCAGGCTTCCCCTCCCCAGACAGATCCATAAAGATTGCAGCAATTTCTGGAATCCAGGTGCTGCTGAACTTGGCTTATCCCCTTCCTTTTCAGTTATGTCCATGCTCAGCCGCCTGGTTTGTGGGAATGGGAACAGGCAGGATTAGCATCCCCCCCTGCCTCAGATGTTTGTCTTGAGCAGGGGCTGGGCTGTTAATGACTTCCTTTGAGGAGGCAGCTTGCCAGGCACCCGGGGATGGAGGAATGCATCGAGCAGAGAGATGAAGCTCATCCTGGCTGCTGCCTGCCACGGAGCACATAGGTCCCCCTCTCCTGTGGCCCTTCTTGGGGCTCAGTCTCTGCAGGGGAAGAAGGAAGGGATTCAGGGGTGGCACGGGGTGTGCTTCCGTTCCCTTACAGCCTCTGGAGGGGTGGGGGGGACCAAGCACTGCATGACCCTCATGATGGGCCAGAGGAGCTCCTTTCGGGGTGAGTGAGTCTTGGCATGGGAGTGAGGTCAGCCTCCGGCTGCGTTGACAAGCATCGGGTGGCTTGTTTGCAGTGCTGGCCCAGGCTGCATCTTGCCTTGTCCTGCTGTGGGGACAGTGCTGGTGGCTGGTGTGGTGTGCTGAGCGCTGCCCCACCACGGTGGGGAGCAACTCCCTGACCTGGCTGGCTCCTCCACATCTCTTGGTAGCTAGGCAATATGGTGGGCAGCTCGTTTTGCTGCTGGGGTGTGCTGAACGCCTTCTGCAGTGGTGCTGTGCAGTAGCACCCGAGGGGAGGTGGCTGTGAAGGGTCTGCCACTGAAGCCAGCGGTTTTAGCAAGTCCTGTACCAGAGGCCCTAAGGGACGTAGCAGTGTAGGGAGCATAACCTGCTGCTGTCTTGTACTGCAGTTTCCCCTGCCTACAGCTGGCTTGGGATCTCAGAAGGTGCCAGGGTGGATGTGAGCTAGAGGATGCTACCCCATCCTGGGCCCTGTCTCTCTCCCCAGCGGCCAGGCACAGCGGTGGTGATTGCAGTGGTCGGGCCCTTCCACTGAAGTGGAAAGTCCCCTCCCATCATCACCTTCTGCTGGAAATGCCTGAATTCCTCTGCCTGGAGGGGAAGGATTCTATTGCTAGGGACTCCAAAAACAGAACAGAGTCCAGGAATTGGTGTGGTCTGTGTTCTGGGTGTGTTAAATGTCCCCTTGGTACATAGGGGGCTAGTTGCACTTCTTTGCAGCTTATGTGTGCTTGTTGGGGCTCATTCCCAATGCCACCAGCTCTGTGGGTGAGCTGCCCTTGCCAGAGCAGGGGGTGGGACTGCAGCTCTTCCCCTGCCTGAACTGGGAGTAGTGATGCTGCTCCCAGGAGGCCGGGTGCCTTGATGCTTGACTAAGCCTTGCCCCTGGGCAGCAGTGCAACTTGCATGTGTTGCTGGGCATCTGCAAATAAAAGGGTTTGACCCCCATCCTGGGTTAAACCTCTTTGTTTTTAGCCATGATGCTTTGAATTCACATTGGAGGATTGGTCTGGAGGGTTGGTCTGGCAGCAGCTCATGTGGCCTGGTTTTGCTGGGGCGATGGGGGCGCAGTGTTGCATGCGGGCTAGAGCTCAGGTAGTGGAGAACTGCCTGAAGCAGCTCTGGGTGCTGGTGCCTTGGTCTGGGGGTACTCCCAGTGATCTGTTGTGGTGTGAACTTGCCCTCTGGTGGCTGCAGCACTGGGTGGTGTCTGTGTGTCTGCCGCAGCTGCACACAGACTAGCGCCCAGCCTCTGATCTGCAGCGAAAGCCAGCGGGTGGGCAGGGATGGAAAGCTGTTGAAGCTGCCTTGTCCTGGGGAACAATCGCCTGCTTCTTGGGGATGGATGGGGGTGCTCCTGTGGCCGTGGACTGCTCCTTTTTTGGGATAGGTGGGTGGGACACCAGTGGGACACTACATGGGGAGTAAGAAGGTACCCTGGCACTGCTCTACTGTCTGGCTCCTGGCCCTTGATAGGAGTTGTGGTGACTAGATGCTGTGTGCACCTCAGCCCATCATCTGGTGCGTTGTGGGGAGCTCGCTTCCTGCCCTCCCCCTGAAGGGCTCCTTCTGATGCCTGCTGTCTTCTCTCCTAGGAGTTATGAAGACATGCTGGTGGATGAAGTGACTCCTGACCGGTACTACTGGGCCCCCCTGGCTCAGCATGAGCGGGGCAGCTTGGCCAGTCTGGACAGCCTGCGGAAGGGAGGTCCAGTCCCAGGGAACTGGCGGCATCCAGAACTGCCGGAGGTGATAGCCATGCTGAACTTCCGGCTGGATGCCGTCAAGTCCAATGCAGCTGCGTACCTGCAGCACCTCTGCTATCGCAATGACAAGGTGAAGACAGAGGTGCGCAAGCTGAAGGGCATTCCGGTGCTGGTGGGCCTGCTAGACCACCCCAAGAAAGAGGTGCACTATGGTGCCTGCGGAGCCCTCAAGAACATTTCCTTTGGCAAGGACCAAGACAACAAGATTGCCATCAAGAACTGTGACGGGGTACCTGCTCTGGTACGCCTGTTGCGGAAGGCCCATGACATGGACCTCACAGAAGTCATCACAGGTAATGGCTCCAGGGTGGCAAGGACAGGCTGATCCTTTGGGTGAGTGGTGCACAGTGTAGGTTTTTAATCCTACATGTTCTGATCAATCGCCTCTTGCTTGTGGCATTGCAGGAACGCTCTGGAACCTGTCCTCACATGACTCCATCAAGATGGCTATTGTGGATCATGCACTACATGCCCTGACTGATGAGGTTGTCATTCCCCGCTCGGGCTGGGAGCGGGAACCCAACGAGGACTCGAAACCCCGCCATATCGAGTGGGAGTCTGTGCTCACCAACACCGCTGGCTGCCTTAGGTATGGGAGGGGGCAGAGAGCTGGTGTGTATCAGGGCTGCTGGAATGCTCCTTCCTGGCTGCTCCCATTAGCTTTCTGGGACTGCCAGAGGAGGTCTGTTGGGGATCTCTTCTGCTAGGACAGCTACAGGTGATGCTGGTCTTTGAGGTGTTTCTCTCTGTGGAGGGAAACTACAGGAGTGTTTCTGGTTTGAGCTCTGCTGGGTGTGGGCTGTTCCTTGCCTGCTCTCAGCCATCTGTCCCATGACTGTGTTCTGCCTGCCAGGAACGTAAGCTCAGAGCGGAGCGAGGCCCGTCGGAAGCTGCGGGAATGTGACGGGCTGGTGGATGCCCTGATCTACATCGTCCAATCTGAGATTGGTCAAAAGGACTCAGACAGCAAGGTACTGCAGTAGGGGTGTTGTCAGGGGCACATGTAGGGCTCCGCTCTTGTCAGCCGTCTCTAGTTGCTCCACAGAATTGTAGGGCTTGGGAGGAACCTCCAGAGCTCGAGTCCAACCTCCCTGTCAAAGCAGGGTCCCTAGGACAGGTCGCACAGGTCAGCGTCCAGATGGGGCTTGAATATCTCCAGAGAAGGAGACTCCACACCCCCCTGGGTAGCCTGTCCCAGGGCTCCGTCATCCTCACTGGGAAGTTCTGCATATTGGTGTGGAACTTCCTGTGCTCCAACTTGAGGCCATCGCCCCTTGTCCTGTCCCCACAGACAGGCTCTGGTAGCTGAAGCTGGGTTCATCCCAAGATGGATGAAGGATGCACGAGGGAGGTCTTCACCAGGGGGATGAGAGCGTGTATGGAGTGTGATCTGGGTTCCTTTGAGGTAGAAAGTGTCAGGCACTCAGCCTGCAGTTTGCGTTAGGAATGTTGGCCCTACAAGAGGCATCTTAAGGTGCTACTCACTGCTGCACCAGTACCCCCTGGCTCAGGGCTCCCCAGTCTGGCTTGAATCTTCCTTGAGACTTCTCTTGGCCCTTTTGTGCTTAAGGCAGAGGTCTGACCCAGCAGAGTGAACTCATCTGAGCAGAGCTGGCCGTGCCTGCTTTCGGATGAGGCTATGCTCCACCTCCATCTGAGACAGAGCTGTATATCCTCCAGTCCCCGTTTAGCCTCCTTTAGCCTGGCTCTGAGTTGCAAGCAGTGGTGGGGCCCTTGCTCAGAGATGTGGCGTGGGCTGCTCCATGTCAACCTATCTGGCTTTCTTTGCAGCTGGTGGAGAACTGTGTGTGCCTGCTGAGAAACTTGTCCTACCAAGTGCACCGTGAGATCCCACATGCTGAGCGCTACCAGGAGACACCTCTGGCCCCTGCCAACAACGCCGGGCCCCACGCTGCAAGCTGCTTTGGTGCCAAGAAGGGCAAAGGTTCGTTGGGTGGCAGCAGCGTGGCGGGAGGTGGGATAAAGATACTTAGATTACAGTGGAGCTTGAGGGTGGCCTGGGGTCCCCATGTTCCTCCTCTGGCACCTCTTGTTTGAAGGCTAAACTGCAGCCTTCTCTGGAGGCACAGCGGTCCATGCCTCCCCTGGCTTTGGGATCTGCTGCTTGGCCTACCCAAGGCGCCTGACACCAAGCTAATGAGGGGTTTCTGTGGTGGTGGGATGGTGATGGACGGATGTCCACTAACTCCACCCCTTCCCTGTTCTCCCATGTCACCCCTTCCCTTTCCCTTTGCTTTCTTGCCAAATGATCTGCCCCATGATGCTGTCGGCACTTCTTTCCTCCTGCCTCCCCTCTCTCCTGTCCTTCTCTCCGCTTCGCCAATAGACGAATGGTTCTCCAGAGGTGAGTGTGCTCTTGGTTTTAATTTTTCCATGGTTTGATTGGGTGCTTTCTCTAGTTGTCTTTGTTACCCCCACCGCTGGGCACGAACTGCCTGTGGTCTGGCTAATGCCTGTGGTGTTCCCTCCTGGGACATGCAGGTAGCTTTGCTTCAGCTGACCTCTGGGCTTGTTCTTGTAGCAAGGGGCAAAGAACTGTTGGACTGAGATGGGTGTGGAGATGTTTTACGCCTCTGCTTGCCCTTTAAAGGTAAAAAGCTCCCAGAAGATGCTGGCGCTGATACAGTGGATTTTCCCAAAAGAACAACTCCAGCAAAAGGTATGTTCCTTGGTGCAGGGCTTGGGTGCACAGGATTGACTTCCCATTGGAGTGAGCTGCTCAAGTGGTTTGGTGTGGAGGGGAGTGTGTGTCAGTTTCCCAAGTGGCTGTTAAAACACTCCGCCACAGGCAGTCATGAAGATCCTTATTGTGCTGGGAGGAGATCAGCTTTGTCTCAAGGCAGTCTTCCTGGGGCTGCAGGGGGAACTACTGCCTTGGGGACTGAGGGACAGCATGGTGGCACGGCCCCAGGAAGGGTCCTCTGCTTTGGTGGTCTCAGACTTCTCAGCACAGTTGCCCTCTTGCCTCTTCTCTCTTGGGTGTGAAGAGCAGATGGGATTTAAAGCAAAAAAATGTGACTTATTGGTCTCCAGAGGGTTCTTGGAATGACCCATGCTTGTGCTGGAGAACACTAAGTGTCTGCCTGGATGGCTGTGCATTGTAGCTGGACAAGCAATGGGCTTGTGTTGAGCTGCTCCTGCGGCAGAACACTCTGTGGTTCACAGGAGGATCCTGGTGCTACCAGGGTAGAGGGAGCCAAGCTAGAAGGATCTTAAAGAAACTTAGGATAGACCTGTGAGAACAGCTCAGATATGTGAATGACATACACAAATCCATGGGACCTGATGAGATGCATCCCAGAGTCTTGAAGGAACTGGCTGATATAGTTGCCAGGCCACTCTACATGATACTTAAGTCATGGTGGTCAGGTGTAGTCCCTAGTGATTGGGAAGAGAGGAAACAACATGGCCACTTCTCTCTAAGTTGGAGAGATGGATTTGATGGGTGGACTGTTCAGTGGATAGGGAATTGGCTGGATGGTTGCATCCCAGAGGGTAGTGGTCAATGGCAGGTGGAAGATGGGGACAAGCAGAGCTCCTCCAGGGTCTGTGCTGGGACCAGTGCTGTTCAATATAAAGATATTGAATTAATGATACTGATGGTGGGATTGAGTGCACCCTCAGCAAATTTACTGATGACACCAAGCTGAGTGGTAAAGACAGGCTGAGAGAGTTGGGCTTGTTCACCTTGGAGAAGAAACTGCTCTGGGGGAGCCTTGTAGTAGCTTTCCAGTACCTGAAAGATGCCTAAAGGAAAGCTGGGAAAGAATTGTTTCTGGGAGCATGGAGTGATAGGATGAAGGGTGATGGTTTTAAACTAGAAAAGGGGAGATTTAGGTTGGATATTAGCAAAGTTAGTCAATATAGGGCTGGTGGATCACTGGCACAGGTTGCCCAGGGAGGTGGTGGAGGTCCCACCCCTGGAGGGTCAGGCTTGATGGGGCTCTGAGCAACCTGTTCTAGTGGAGATAATCCCTGTCACTGCAGGGGTGGGACTAGATGGCCTCTGAAGGTCCCTTCCAACATAATGAATTCTATGTGTTGATGGCTGCTCAGACTGGCCTGGGTGGTGGGAAGAGTCAGCACCCCTGTCTGGTGGAAGCCTGAGAAACCACCTGCTCTGTCTTTGGGGCTGGGGACATCCTTCACCACAGCTTTAGGCAAAGAGCAGTGGAAAATCTGGCCTTGCAGCCTTATTGCCTTAAAGGCCACTGCTGGGGCTGTGCTTGCATGGGAAAGCTGGCTGGCTTGTGGGGGTAGCAGAGAGCTGGAGGCCTGGTGCCTTCAGAGCATGAGCTGAACCCAAGCTGCTTTGGTGTGGGGTTGGTGGCCACTTGCTCAGGGTGTTTCCCCTTCCTCCTACCGCAAATGCAGGCCGAGCCTTTGGCTACCACAGCACTGTGCTGCCAGCTCTACTGTCCCACTGTGTTCCCTCGCCTGTGTTGGGTGCCTCTCAGCCAGGAGTGGTACTGAAATGGAGGTCTCCAAGCTCCTCTGAGCGCTGCGGCCCAGACTGGACCTCTTGTGAGCTACAGCAGTGTGCTGGGGCTGTGGGCAGCACCCATGGCGTCCTTGATCAGGGCTGGTGCTGTGGGCCAGGCTGGCTCCCTCAGTCCCAAGGATCCATTTGGCTGAGGGAATAGCAAGCCTGGGGAGAAGCTCCTAACCTTGCCTGCCCAGCTGTGCTTCTTTGGATGAGTCAGATAGTAGCAGAGCCCTTGAGTAAGTTCTCTCTACCTGTGTTCTTCTGGCAGGCTATGAGCTCCTCTTCCAGCCAGAAGTGATCCGGATATATATCTCCCTTCTTAAGGAAAGCAAGACTCCAGCCATCCTAGAGGCTTCGGCTGGAGCCATTCAGAACCTGTGTGCTGGCAGTTGGACGGTGAGTGCCTCGTGGAGCTGGCTGTGTCTGCCTTTGGTCGTCTGCTGTGGGGAAGGGGGCCTTGGGGAGTGGGGAGCATCACCCTTGGGATACCAGCAGAGCTGTAGGTGATAGGAAATCTCATTTGCCTGACCTGCTCTGGGACTTTAGGGCAGGAATTGGACCTTTGCAGTCTGAGTTGCTATGGGCACTTGGCTCCTGAGATGAGGGTGGGTGGGGAAGGCTCCTGGCAGTGCCCCAGGAGCGGGGAGAGCCTGTGCCTGCCCAGTTTACACCGTGGTGCTCTGCCTCTCGCCTGTAGTATGGCCGGTATATCCGCTCGGCGCTGCGCCAGGAGAAGGGACTCTCTGCCATCGCTGACCTCCTGACCCACGACAGCGAGCGGGTGGTGAAAGCAGCATCCGGAGCCCTGCGCAACCTGGCTGTTGATTCGCGCAACAAGGAGCTGATAGGTGAGGGCTGTGGAGGAGCATATATGGGTAGGGCAGGAACTTCCTCCTGGTCTTGCCAGACGAGGAAGTGTGTGGGTGTCAGCCCAGCATCTGCTGCTCCTCTCCCAGAGGTGTGCCGAGCTCCACTGAGAGGGACTTCAAAGTTGTCCCAGAGCCTTCTGCAGTGATTTTTCCCTTTAACTTGCAGTCCTGTTCCTTGTTGCTCATGTCCATTTCTTCCCCCTTCCTAGGTAAACATGCTATCCCCAACCTAGTGAAGAATCTGCCTGGAGGCCAGCTGACCCCAGCCAAAAACCTCCCTGAGGACACAGTGGTGTCAATCCTAAACACCATCAATGAAGTAATTGTAGACAACCTCGAGGCTGCCAAGAAGCTGCGGGAAACACAGGGGATTGAGAAGTTGGTGCTGATTAACAAATCTGGGTAGGTTCCGCTTAGAGCGTAGTGAGGGGGCTTCTCCAGGGGCTTTCTTGAGGTGCTGGGTATTTCCAAACATCTCATCTCTTCTTTCTAGGAACCGCTCAGAGAGAGAAGTCCGAGCAGCTGCCCTTGTCTTGCAGACAATCTGGGGATATAAAGAGCTGCGGAAGCCCCTGGAGAAGGAAGGCTGGAAGAAGTCAGACTTCCAGGTACAGGGCTGCCCAGTTGTAGCTGGGGCAGCAGGTGGGGGCCCTGCAGCGGGGAGAAGGGTGTTCCTGGAGCTCAGCAGTGCTGGATTTCAGCTCTTGCTAAGGAAGCACCACTCCATAAAGCTTAACCTTGCGTCCTGTGTGCAAGCATGCAGATCTACGGGCAGGAACATTTGTGGTATTGAAAGCAACCATGATGGTGCTGAAGGAACGGTGTTCTCCAGGGCTCAGTTTCTTCCCCAAAAGCTGAGACTGTCCTTCAGTGCTTTGTGCTGCCCTGACCCAGTCCACGCTGGCCACCACCTCATGTGGATGCAGCGTGGGCTCTGGTTGCTCAAGGGCTGTGGGAGGGTCCCTGGGTCTGCTGGTGCTGGGGACTGGGTGGATGGGGTGTGCTGGTGGGGAAGGAATATCTGGGCTGTGGTGTGAGCTGTCACTCTCTGATGCTCCAGGTGAACCTGAGCAATGCCTCTCGGACCCAGGGAGGCAACTCCTTTGATGACAGCACCTTGCCTCTCATCGACAGGAACCAAAAAACAGGTATGTGCCTTTCCATTGGCACCCATCCCCCCAGGGGTCATCCCTCTGCTGTACAGCTTGCCTTCGTGTCCCCTCCCCCCTCTTCAGCACTGCTGCAGCTGTTTGTGCGAGGCCATGGGTTTGGGCTTTCAGATGCATTCTCAGGGCTGCAAATTACCTTGGGTCCTGCAGCATCTCAGGTCAGCAGTGCTGCGGCTGGGCTCCTGGCCAGCATAGGCAGTGGTCCCACTGCTGCTCAGGTCTGACCTGCTGCTCTCCCATGCTTGTAGATAAGAAGTCCTCCCGGGAGGAGATCCAGATGAGCACCATGGGACCAGGTAGGAGAGGGACCAGAGGGGAGGCACCTTGCCTCCTCGGCATGCTGGGAGAGGGCAGCACTGAGGATGGTGGAGGTGGTGTGACTGACTGTCCCCTCTCCTGCTCCAGACAACTACTCCACACTTAATGAGCGGGACCACAGCAGGACACTGGACCGGTCTGGTGACCTTGGAGATACAGAGCCGGTGAAGGCAGCACCATTGATGGTGAGCAGCTCTTCCTAATGACCGGGACAGGGGTGCGGGAGATGGTGTGGTGCTGGCCTGAGGAGGGGAGAACTGGGTTCCCACAACTAACACCCCACCCTGTCCCATCGCCCCTACTAACCCATGTGTGTCTGCAACAGGAGGAGGGGCAGGAGTCGCAGCCTGAGGTAGAGGAGGCAGAGGAGGATGCTGCTGTGTTTTCCTCTGTGTCGGTATGTCCCGCAGTGCCCTGCCCAATCTGAACAGTGGTGACAGGTCCTGTTGCACTGTTAGGGGTGCGTTGGCTGGCCAAATTCTGCTCTGATCGCTTCTGCCTACGATTGCTGCCTGATCCATCGGGGCTGTGATCCCTCCTCCACTGCTTCCTCGTTCTCTGGGCCTCTTAATGTCTCTCCTTCTCTCTCCACAGCAGAAGATCTAGCTGCCATCCCCGCCTCCCCTCAGTTTGGGTTGATAATATATTATATATATAAATATATATATATAACTCTTCATGGTGGAATGGAAAAAACCAACTTTTACCTTGTCTTACTTCTGGATTTTTTTTCTGGACTGTTTGTGCCAACTAGCCAGCCGAATGACCAGCCCTGGTCCCCTGGGGACAGCCTGGGCTATGCTCTCGCCTCCTGACTGCTGCACCTCCCTCTCTGGGGACACCGTGACTCTTTGACTCTTCTTCCCAGTCCTCCACCAACTTCTTCCTCCAGAGAGTAAAACCCTCCTGCCTGACTCTGCCGGACTGACCGGTGTGGATGCTGCAAAAGGACTCTGGANCTGCAAAAGGACTCTGGATCTCTGCCTTGACCAGGAACTGCCTTCTCTCCTGCGCCAGAGACTGGGACCTCACTCACCGCCTTATTTTTGTTCAGTTTGTTTAGGATATATTTTTGTGCGGGATCAGTTTGTAACCAGGGCCACTGGGGACAAGGGGAGTGTTCCTCCCTGGTGGCAGTGGGACCAGGGTGAGGGGGGCTGGAGATCACAGTAGGGTGAGGGGAAGGAAAGACAGCAATAACTTCTCTTGCTTTGCTCTAGATGAGGCTTTGGGGGGGAGGGGGCGGTGNTCTGGCTCTGGATCCTGGGGCAGGCTCTGGATGTGGCCACCACTCCCCACCTGGTGACTGTGGAAGGAGGGATCCTTGTGTGGGGAAGATGGTCGGTGTGGGATGGCTTGAGATGGGCCTCCCCACGTAGGAGGGAATGGGTCAGTCCCTGTGGAAGGAGGGGAGGGGGGGGGGGGTTTGGGGAGGGGCAGGCGCTGGGTGGGTAGAGCCAGGATCCCCTCAGCCCTTTCGACAGTGCCCCTCTGACTTCCTCTTGACATGTGCCTTTCTTTTGCCACTGTGAAATAGCTCTTTTGAACTGTACTGTCTGGCTTCCTTCCTGGGAAGGGGTGTTTCCTGGGCTCACTGCAGGGCTGAGTGCCTCCCTTCCCTGCCAGCAGCGTAACTGGCTGCACTGGGGCCAGAAGCCTCTTTTGGGGGGATTCCAGCCCCTCTGCCCTCACTGCTAGGGTACATCCTCTCCTGGGGAGACTGGACCGCCACAGGAGCTAGGACCTACACCACCACCACCTTCTCTCTGTTGCGGTGGGGGCGGGCACACTGATGTGCTGTGATCTTTTGGGGAGCCCTTGGGCTCCCTGTTCAACTGGAAGCCTCTGCATTACGCTGCAAAATGGAGCAGGAGCCCTCCCCAGCCTGGGGTCTCCCCAAAGCTGGGGGAGCAGGGAGGCTGCAGCAGGCAGTGCTGGTGCCTTGCTCCTGCCCACTCCTCTACCCCATGCACCTCCCAGCTCCTCCTGAGTGTCAGCTCAGTTTGGTTTTGGTCTGGGTCTAACTCTTCTCTTTCCTTTAAATATGTAAAACACTAATTCCTTTTTAATTCCAAATGAACCAAAAAAAAAAAAGTGCTTCTCCCCTGCCTTGGCCTGCTGGGGAGGAGGGGACCATGGAGCATCAAGCCATTCCTTATCTGATTCCTGTGCACACTCTTGTAACGCTTTTAAAACAAAATGATTTTTTTTATATAAATAAAAGGTTTTAAAGTGTGTCTATGTGCCTTCCCTGAGTCTAGCTCTATTGGGGGCCCGGGTGTCTCTTCTGGGGGCAGGGTTTTGCATGGCTGCATGTGTGGCATGAGTGACAGTTCCTCATGTTCCTAGCAAAAGCTTGGAGGAGAAATAAAGCCACCAGCATGTGAAGCAGAGGCAGGGCCAGGTTTTTTATTGCTTCAAGGACTGAGGATGATGCTTAGGACATGCGGCTTAGTAGAGACTGGGAGGAGAAGGATGGCTGTAGGGCAAGGATAACACTGGGGCTGTCTGGCTCAGCACCACTGATGGGGAGGATGGAGGGGGGGAGTGGCTGGCTCAGCAAGGATGATGCTGGGGACCCTCAGGCAGGCGGGGTGGCTGTGGGCAGGCTGGGGTTCAGAGGAAGAGCTTGGCATGGCAGGCCTGGCAGTACATCTTGTTGCCGTGCTCGTGGAAGGTGCCTTTCTGCAGCTGGCCCAGGCAATAGGCGCAGATGAAGTGCTCTGGGTGGTACTTGCGCTCCGCAGCCGTGATGCAGCGGCCGGTTACTGGGTGGCCGCAGCCGTGGCAGATGTTGCCCTGGTGCTGATGGAAGTGCAGCTTGCAGTAGGGCTGACCATCCAGCTCGAAGAAGGAGCCACCATCGAAGCTGCTCAGACACTCCTTTTGGGAGGGAAGGAGAGGAGGAAGGCTGGCACTGCTTCAGGGATGTGCTTACCTATACCTATATCCCCGCTGCCTGCTCACCGTGCACACGAAGCACTCAGCATGCCAGACACCTTGCAGGGCTGATAAGTAATTGTCTGTCACGGGGCCCTTGCAGCCCTGGCATTTCGGGGCAAAGATGGCCAGGAAGTCCTGGCGGCAGTACGGCTTCCCATTCCGTTCATGGAAACCTGCGGTGAGGTGTGGCAGGCTGGGTATGTGCTTGGGGTGGACTGGGGGTGCCCAGGATAGGCGGTCAAGAGCACAGCTGTGGAGGTGTCTGATGGGGCAGTGGTTGCCAGGGCTAGGCTGGGGGTGGGTGATACTTGTTCCCAGGCACAGGATGCCCCCCCCTCCACCCCCCTACATGTTCCTGGGATGTACCATCATCTCCAAACGTCTTCCCACAACGGGTGCAGAAGAAGTGCTCTGGGTGCCAGGTCTGGTCCAGGGCTGTGAGGACTTTCTGGAGGAGGAGACAAAGTGAGGTGGCAGGTGGGGGGGCAGCACTGGGTGGGGCAGGGGCTACTCACCTCCCGGATAGGGCTGGCACAGTAGGCGCAGCGGGGGGAGAAGGCCTGGTGGTAGTCCTTCTCACAGTATGCTTGCCCATCCCGCTCAAAGAAAGGCTGGCTGCCCAGCTCGTCCCCACAGCGGGCACAGGTGAAATGCTCAGGGTGCCAGGTTTTACCCAGGGCTGTGAGTGCCTGTGAGGGGGTGGGAGAAAAGGGGTTGGTGAGAGCAGCTCTCAGGGCTGCCGAGGGAAGAGGGTGGCAGTGCTCACCTTGGCAGCAATGGGCTTGCAGCAAGCTGCGCAGATGCCAGCGGGGGTGGCTGTGATGCCCAGCTCCTGCAGGTCCCGTGTGAGGCTGCCTAGCATGTTGTCCAGTGAGGCTTTGGGCTCCAATGACTCCCTGGCTCCCCCCTCGACTGCCACCAGCTGCCAGGAAGTAGGAGGGTGAGGGCTGGGTGAGCACTGGGCCCTCAAACCTTCCCCCCAGGGACAAGGCTCACCTTGCTCTGCATGTGGCCCAGGTCAGCCAGGAGCTCGTCCAGATGTTGGGCAGCTGCTGTAACCAGCTTTGAGGGGAGCAGTGGCCGTGAGACCCCTAAGGGGCTGCTAGGAAGGGCAGAGATTGGGGGATGCCACAGCTTCCAACTTGCAGCTGGAGGGTCCCCGAGACTGAGTCCCCTCCACCTGCAGGAGAGATGCTGCCCTTTCCCCATGGGATAGAGTAGGGGATAGGGGACCTCCCTGGGGACATCCTGGGAGAAGGGGGGACAGGGTGGCCACATGCAGCATGGGGCGGGGCTGCTGGAAGCCCACCCCTCAGCCTAGCAGGGATGCAGGATACGCCCCCTGCCCCAGCCTGTGGAAGGACTTTTTTTGGGAAAAAGCAGGAGGCCTAGTGACCCCAGAGGACACGTCCAAGTGATGGAAATGGCTCTGTCCCCCCCTGCCATGGCTATGTTTTACCTGTACTCTGTTGTCAAATCCTCTTCTGGAGGCTGAGCCTGAGGTGGCAGTTGCACCTGGAAGGACAAACCCTTGCGGTGGAGCCCCCAGGATCCTCCCCTGGCACCCCTTCACTATCTGCCTTGCATCCCCCACCCCTGTCATGAGCTGAGCAGGATCTGAACTGCCTGTCCCACTGTCCTGTGATGTTACCTTCAGGGCCACGGAAGCAGCTGGCTCATGGCCGTGGGCGTCTGGGGGTCTGGCTGTGGCCGGATCCTGCTTGCAGGAGATAGATGCCTGGAGCCTGGAGTCCTTGGGTGTCAGGCAAGAGCTCTGCTCCAATTCTGCCAGCAGTGCATCTGCATGGAGAGAACTGGGTCAGGGACCCCAATCCCTGGCTTCCCCCCATCGTTCTCCCCACCCCGACAATACCTCTTACTCCCTGAGCACCCTCACCCAGCCCCCCTCTCCTCAACACAGGATATGCCCACTGTGCTGCACAGCCTTCCTGAAGCATGGAGGGCTGCCGGAGCAGGGGTCCTGCTTCTTCCTCTCACTGTCTCTGCCTTACAGAGAAACACCCAACAGCTGTTCAGTACACCCTGGTGCAGAACATCGACCCTTCGTGCTTTCTGTGCACCCAGAGCTGCGCTTCCTGTGGGGAGAAAAGAGTGCTTTCTTTTTCTGCTTTTACCTTGCTGTCCTGGCTGTCCCTAGGCATCTTACTGCCTTCATATCAGGAAGCAGGGGGTGTCCCCCTGTGGTGGTTTAGCCCTGGCTGGAGGCCAGATGCCCACCAAAACCAGTCTTTTACTCCCCTTTCCAGGTGGACAAGGGAGAAAAGATATATTAAGAGGCTTAGGAGTCAAGATAAGGACAAGGAGAGATCATTTTATCAGCGACGATATGGGCGAAACAGACTCAACACAGTGCAGGAAAGAACTATTCTAATTTATTACACTACACTAGAAAGAACAGTGAAGAACCGGAGTAAGGAGTGCAATCAAATCTTAAAACAAATGCAACCAGATCTTAAAAACACGTTCCCCCCACCACTCCCTTCTTAGCAGACTTTAATCAGAATCTTGCTCCCTTCTTCCCCCCCGCTCGCAGTACCGGGGGGGCAGGGACTGGGGAACGATGGGGTTCTCAGTAGCACCTTCCCCCCA
>VZTU01025233.1:206327-264455 GCA_013400835.1 Zapornia atra | reverse complement strand
CGCACCGAGGTGCGCCTGGGGGGCCAGGCGGCGCCCCCCCACCTGCTCCTGGGCAAACTCTTTCGCTGGCCCGACCTGCAGCACCCCGCCGAGCTGAAGCCCCTCTGCGAGTGCCAGAGCTTCGGCGTCGCCGACGGACCCACGGTCTGCTGCAACCCCTACCACTTCAGCCGCCTCTGTGGGCCAGGTGAGGAGCGCAGGGCTGGGCCGGAGCGGGGAGGGGGGAAGATTGGATGGAAGGGGGGTGCTCGGGGTCCTTTTTCGCCCCCTCACCGATTCGGGGGTGTCCGGCCCCTTCCTCGCTTTATTTGACCCCCGTAGGCAGCGTGCCCTGGCCCCGCGCAGCGGCGGGGGGGTGCCCGGCCGGGATGCGCCTGGCCCCGGGGGTCTCCTTCCCTCCCTGGGCCGGTATCGCCCCCTCAGCCGAGAGCGGTTCCCGGTTGTGCTGACAAAGCCCCTTCTGCCCCCCCCGCCTTCCTTCCCCCTTCCCGCCGAGGTCCCCCTGCTATTTAGGTGCCGAAGGGCCGATAACGCGCCGTTTGCATACTGCTGGCGCCAGCCTGGCTCGCTGTTTATCGGAACGGCCGCGGAGCCGGGCAATTACCGCCGCCGGCTTAAAGCCACAGGGCCCCGCCGGACGCACCGGGACGGGGGGTGCGGGGGATGCCCTCGCCGCCTCGGGGGAACGCCGATCCCGCCTGGGAGCGGGGGCAGCTCCCGTGTTTCTCGGGGTTTTCTTCGTGGTTTGGGGTTTTCTTTCTGCTATGGACAGGGAGGGAGCCCGGAGGACACCGGCGCCTTGCTGCCAGCCGCTGTCTGGGCAGGAGCTCCGGCTTTGAGCTTTTTATATTTATATACTATTATTATTTTAGCTCTGTTTTGCAATCCGGGATCCTGCCTCGCTTTGCATCACTTGCTTAAAACAAACTTGTGTGTTGGGCGTGCTTCCCCCACCCCCGTGTGTCGTCGTCGTCCCCCCGTCAGCCTCCCCCCCAAACAGCGCCAAGGGTTGGGAGCAGCTTTTCCTTCCCCTTCAGCTCCTCCGCGGGAATGGGCGTTTGGTTTAGGGACGGACAAAAGGTTCCTGGTGGCTTTGCCGGGGCTGTTTCCCCAGCGGCGGGTGACTACGAGTCCCGTGCAAGGAGGAGTGGAGAGCAGAGCTTTTATCCAGCGGCTCCTTATCATTTTGATAGCGGGTGTCTGTGCCAGGGCCCCGCCCGGGCGCCGGGAGCCCGGGAAGGGCATCCATGCCCTTTTCCCCAGCCTGGCTCCTTGCAGAGACCGCCCACTTTCAGTGCATGTTCGCCTTTGTCACCCACTTTATTATGGCGGGACGTAGTTGAGTGGGGGTGCTTCGAAGAGGTCCCCTGTGGCAGCAGGCATGGTGCCAGCGTGGGACCAGCAGCGTGGATTGGGATCCTGCATCCAGACTGGGATATTGGCACCAGTTTAGTTCTTTGTTTTGTTGAGTTTTTTTCACTTTGGGGGTGTTTCTGCCAGAAAAGCATCTTGCTTGGGCAGCTCGCTTGGTTTGGCAGAGGAGGAACCTTAACTTTTTTCCTCGGGAGCAATAAAAGACCACAGGCCACCCCGGAACCATGACACGGGGGATGCTCGTGTTTGTTCTTGGTGAGCTCACCCAAACCGAGCGGTGGCTGTGGGGCTGAGGGCCTCTGCTTTTGGATCCACACAGGAGCTGAGGAGCACACCCTTCTAACAGTAGTTTGGGGTCAGTGTGACACTGATGACTTTGTGGGACAGTTTGGTGCTGAAGTCAGCCCCTGCTCAGTGCCGGTGCCGTGATAGAACCCAGCCAGCCTCTGCATCCCTTAGTTTTATTAGCAAGTTTATAACTCAGAAGTGCATCAATGCCATAATTCCAAAGGAAAAAACACCCCTCTAACCAGTGTGCAGAGATGATGGAGGACCTTAGCCAGCCTTTCACATGGTCTTGACTCTCAGAGGCCAGACAAGAGCCGGTTAGAGGACTGGATTTAGCAAAGCACCTCTCAGGCCTTGAGCTGATGTGCTGCTGTGTAAAGCCGAGCGCGTGCTGGGGAGCTTTGCTGAATCAAGGTCAGGCTGAAGCGGGATCACAGGAGGCCCCTGCTGCTGGGCTGCTTGCATGCCAAGGGCTTTGTTGGGATGGACCATGGTTAGTTTGGTGGCTTCTTGGCTGAAGCCAGCCTGGGTGGTGGTGTTGGGCTTCATGTGCCAAGAGAGGAGTGTCTTCATCACCCAACACCCTTTCTTGGCCCTTGTGTTTGGGGAGCTCTTTTGAGGCTTTCTGTGTGTGTTGGAGCCACGGCTGGAGGTTTGTCTCCCAGCACAGGTGGTGAAAGCATCGTTCTGTGGGAGCAACATGGTATTTTTGTGTGCTGTGGGTTGCGGGTGTTCATGCAGGGGTGTGGGACAGAACTGCGGTGGTTTTGGCAGTAGAGCCCACTTTGAGAGGTCAAGGTGGACCCCCTGGTCTTCAAAGATCTGGAAGACTCCTGGTCTCCATTTGTTCCCAAGTGGATTTTTCATCCGTTGAGTACTTAAGAACCTCGAATTTCAAGTTCCTACCCTGAAGGACAAAGCTTGAGGGTTTTGTTGATAAATGGAACATGGCACTAATGTAAAGTTTTGTTTTTTCCAGAGTCTCCACCACCTCCCTACTCTCGGCTGTCTCCTAATGATGAGCAAAAGCCACTGGGTATGTGCTTTCTCTCCTTTTTCATGGTGTAGTCCCAGTGTGGGTGCTGAGACACCCCCACACACGCGTCAGGCAGAAGCCAGCAGGTTAGGGTTTTACGGCTGCTCATTATTTCTGAGCAAGCATCAGGTGACAGGCTTTGAGAAGTGACTGGATGTCAGTTTATCATACCAAATTACTGAGCAGACTCTAAGAGTGTTTTCCAAAATAAGCGCTATTTTTAATGAAGGCGTAATGAAAGGTTACCAGACGTCATGTTTTCTCTGCGTGTGTAATCTGTGGGATGATGGAGTGGAGTGGGAGCTCCTGGGTACCATTTCCATAAAGCCCCAGCACCATGGAGGAGCCAGCTATTGACCTTCCTCTGGTTATTAAAAGGAGATCTCGGCTCTCTGAAACTTGGGAGCTGGTTTGAGAAGGCCAGTGAAAGTGGCTTGGGTGTACACAGGCTGGGTGGGAAGCAGAGGCTGCTGGAGAGACCAGCACGCCACAGCCTTGGAGCCTGGTCCTGCATGACACACGTGGGCTTGAGGATGTTTTGAGTTGGCATCGTTGCGTCCTGACCATCGTTGCTCAGTGCCCACTTCCCACTCAAGGGAAGGGAGAAACCCTGAGTCCCTCTTGAGTTTCTTGCCGCAATGGGTGCATCTGGAGCATGGGATTTCTGCCTTCATCCCGCAGTTGGTGGCTCTGATTTACAGAGTGGGTAACCACCCAGGCAAGCTGCATTTGCTCCCCGTTGGGCAGGGACAGGGAGGAGACGAGACAGGATTTGACAGGGTAATAGGAGTGGGACAGGGGTTTGCTGGGGTGATAGGATCAGGATAGGGCGATGGGGCAGGGCTGTGGCGCAGGGCAGTGACCGGAGCATCCCACAAAGTGCCATTTACTGAGCATAGTTTCATTGGGTGGTTTTTTTCCCCTTTATTATTAGCAAAAAAAAGGTCATCATCCCTCCCTGCACTGCCCCTTCCAAGCTAATTCCCTTCAGAAACTGCTTGTGCTGCAGGGAGATGATAGCGAGCGACACGTGATGTTATTAAAACATCAGCCAGGGATCGAAATTTGCTTCACTGGCTTGTTTGATTGGAAAAATAATAGTTAATCTGCAAGCAAACAGTTGAGCACTTAATTAGAGGGGTGTAAGCAAGAGAGAATAACAAAGATTCTTAACTTGTTAAAACAAAGTTTCCTTTGCTTCAGCAAAGAGGAAGGAAGGAAGGAAGCAAGAATAAACAGCTTCAAGAATTTTAATGGTGATAATTAAGTATAGTAACGATGAATTGTTTAGAGGCTTAATGTAACTTTATCCAGTAAGCACCAAGTTCCTACTTGTTTGATCAACTTAACTGCAGTTATTTTTGTGGTCGAAACAATTCAAACTTTGTATTTGCATGGTAGAGGTACAAAGTTAATCCTTGCTTTCTGGCTCGATGGAGAGCTTCTGCCAGGGAGGCGGTGGGGAGCCGAAGAGCTGGGGATGCTCATGTGGCATTTGTGAACACAGGAGGACAAAAAACCCCCTTTTTTCCCATTTTCTTACTTTTTTTTTTTCTTTTCCCCCCTCCAGATCTATCAGATTCCACGTTGTCTTACACTGAAACAGAGGCTACAAACTCACCCAATGTCACACCTGGAGACTTCTCAGGTGGGTAAATGTTTGTACCACCTTCCTTCACATGTGGTCTGCGCTGGAGAGCTCGTGGCTGTGGGGAGAGGTGGGGGGGGTTTGTGGTGCTGCTGATTGGTGCCCTTGGTGTGAATCAAAGTGGGATGCAGGGTGGGGGGAAACAACCAGCGGCGACTGGAGTCGATGGTTCAGATGCTTGCAACCGCATGTGTTGCAGTAAGATGCCGCTCGTGGGATGAACGTGCTGGGACGAGCAGGGGTGGATATCTGAAGCCACCCAGACCTGGCTGGAGCCCCCAGGGGTTGTGGTGTGGGGCTGGGCTCTCTGCTGTCGCCGTTCCATGGGGTGGGGGGGCAATGAGGCCGTTGCAAACGACATTGCTGCTGCTTTGTGGTGGTTCTCGACGAGTCCGTCTGGCTTGTGTTACCTGTTGGGTCCCAGCCCTGCGGTGCAAACCCGGCTTTCATGAGCAGAGCTCCCAGCTATGGTGCCATTGAAGCTCCTGAACAAAGCTCTGCTTAATTAGGTCTCGGTTTTAGCTCTGCCCCACCCCTGCAACCTTCCATTCATTTCATGGCGTTCTGTAAGGCCTTGGGGTGGTTTTACCTGCAAGCAGGCATCGGGACGTGGATGTGCTCGGGATGTTGATTCTCTTGGCGTTGGGTTCTGGTGATCGTTTCACGTCCTTTCCCTGCGGTCCCGGGCTGGGGGCTGGCTGCGCAGGGGCAGGAGGGACCTGTCTGTAGGACCAGGTTTAATTTCCATGTAAGAAGTGACTTAGTTAATGATCTGAGATGAAGATGGACGAGCCCTTTGTCACAGTGAAACCCCATGTGCAGTTGGAGTGGGTCTTGTGGGGAAGGATTTGGGCGCCTCGGTGCTGAGTTGCCAGATTGCTGAGCCCATGGACAGGGTTTGCTGCTCTCTAGGGCTTGCCCAAAGTTGTTCTTCTTGCTCAACGGTGGTGGAGGGGACCCTTGGGGTACTGCTTTGTTCTCCATGGCTTTTCTCCTCCAGTGCTTCTGCCAGAGTTCATGGCCGGTTTGGCGAGACCCTCAACTTCCTTGGGATGCTTAAGCCCATTCTGACTCCCGCAGCACTTCAAAGAGCATTCAAACAGCACAGCACCACAGCGTCACAGTATAGCAGCACACCTTCCCTCCGGGGACTCTCCCTTCCCCTTCTCCTTTAAGGTTCTCCTGCCACAGTCAGTTTTGTGACCGAATCCAGCGCGCCAGCCCTGCGCTGCTTTTGTTGTGCTGCCAAGTGTCCATAGCAGGGGAACAATTGATAGCCAGGAGTCGGATCCTTCAGGGCTGTGCTAGAATAAGTATGCTCTTGCAATTCCTCATAAACCTTCCCAGGGCTGGATGCGCATCCGTAAAGCTCCCCATGCCCATGGCTTTTATTGTAACTCGATAATTGCCGTTAATTACAGCTGCCGAGTTAGAAGACCGGGGTTCCTGAGGATGTGATGGTTTAGCTTCTCTCACAGCTGAGCCTTTATGGGACATCTGGTGGGTTTTCTGGAGTAGAAGAGAGACTTTAACTTTTCCTCGAATGCCCTAATGACAACACGTGACTGAGATTGTACTGAAATAGGATCCCACCTCTCCCCCCGTGCCGGTTCCAACGGTGAAACTTTTAATAAGAGTCCGGGGCTGTGTGATTTATTTTTCCCCAGTGCTTGTGATTGCTGAAAGAGGATAAGAGCTTTGCTGGAGTTAACCCATACTTGTCATCACAGGGAAGTAAAAGCTGGTGGTGAGGGGAAAACCCCAAAACACTTAGACTCCAGTCCATCTGCTATATTTTGGGTTGTTTATTCTCCATTTTGAGTAATTTAATAGGTCTTTTGGAAATGCCGCTCTATGTGAGCGACACACAGAGCACGTGGTCCCTTCCCTGCCTTTCCCTGCACATACCAAAGGAGCTCGCTGCTTGATTAGGGGAATCAGCTTTTTAAAAGGGTAGATAATGGCAGGACAAGGGCTAATGGATGAAAGCTGAAGGAAGGAAGGTTTAAATTAGATATTAGGGGGAAGTTTTTTGCAGAGAGAGTGGTGAGGGGCTGGAACAGGCTGCCCAGAGAGGGGGTGGGGGCCCCATCCCTGGGGGTGTTCAAGGCCAGGATGGATGGGGCCCTGGGCAACCTTGTGTAGCTCCAGGCCTGGAGGTTGGTGGCTCTGCCTGTGGCGGGGGGTCGCAACTCTCTGATCCTTGGGGTCCCTTCCAACCCTGACCATTCTATGATTAACTCCTCTTCCAAAAATAAGTGCATTTTGGATCTAGCACCAAGCCACTGCTATTTATTGCTTCAGCTTTGATAATCTAAAAAGGCCTTTCCTACTAAAATAGCAGAATTCAATTTTGGATAACAAAGAGGCCCGTTCTGTGGCTGCTGTTTCTTTACTTGATGAACTTTTAAACGGGAAGTTTCATGTGAAGTCAAAAGATTCTTGTCCATGAGTAGAAACCCCACAACCCCTTGCCTTGTTTTTGAAGCAGACCTTCTTGTGGTTATCAGAGAGCTCTTAGAGTAGGAGAAAGTCTTCAGTGAACTCTCAGGCTTGCTGTAAAACTCGGAATCACGGTCAGTGCTAAGTGGCAGCACAGGTTGTGAGTGGTCGTGGATGTGACCTCCTGTGTCATGAGTGGGATCAATGGGCAATGCCCCTGCAGTCTCTTCATCTGTGGTTCAGAGCGTTTGAGTCGCGAAACAAAGGGTCAGTCCAGGCACAGCGTTCCCCTTGGGCTGGGAATGCTCTTGAGGTACAAGGGCTTGGGAGGATCTGGGTCGATAGGAAGAGGTACTTTAAGGTGTTGGATCACGAAGTTTCCATCGTCTGAGCTCAAGCAGTGTCACATCCAGGCTTGTGGGAGCACAACGAGGGGCTCCGTCTCTTCCCGGTTAGATTGATTCCTTCAGCTATGTGTGCCTGGGGAGCGGAGATGAAGCAAACCCACTGTTTCAGGAGCCATCCTTCAGGCCCAGGCGGTTCCCTGACCGGCGTCGTGCTGTCCCCCTGAGTGTCAGCAGAGCCGTGACTGGTGCCGGCGTCCCTGCAGCTCTGGCTGGAGCTGGGGAAATACCAGGGAAAGGGCAAAACCCAGCAAGGCAGAAACAAAAGCTCAGCCCCGTGACTCATAATCGGTGGAACATTTGTAGTAATTTTTTTTCTCTCTCCCTTCCCCTCAGACTTGGCTCCTCCACCACATGCCAAGAAGCTGCTGTACCCGTTAGACTTGCCAGGCTTGTAGAGGGCTGCGCTGCCGCTGCAGAAACTGGTTCAGTACAGTGGGGACGTGCTGAAGCAGATTGCGTGGGCTGTGGGCTTGGGGATCGCCTTCCCCATAGCCCCCTGGGGACTATCCCTCCCCTTCCCCAGCAAAGCCCCTCTTAAGGCTTGAGAAATAGCTGTGCTCCTCGCTGCTCCCCTGGCACAGCATGCTGCCTCCATCTGTCTTTCTAGGTAAAAAAGCTTCATGAGTTCCTGCAAGTAGCACCGAGGGTTCTCGTTAGCGGCAGCATTAAATTGTGGAGGTCCTAAGGATGGTGCAGGAGGAGAAGGGTTGAGCACAGACAGGAGGTGATGCTGCTGTAGGAGGCTCCCGTAGCTCTCCGTGCTGACTAGAGTGTTGCTCATGGCTGCTGCAGGTCTGGAGCAGCTTGTCCATCCTCTAGGAGTCTGTGGAAACGTCAGGGCATCAGTTTTCTTCAGAGCGATAATAAATCAGGATGAGTAGCTAGCTGTAGGAGCAGACAGGTAGTGATGGGTATGACTCTCTCACAGAATCCACAGCTGCTGCCATGGTCCAGTGCTGACTGGGTGTCAGATATGTAACAGTGGCTTTGCTGTGGCAGTCAGTGCCAAGCTCTTATCATGGCTGGTTTTTCTCAAAATGAGCCATTCATCCCTGGAGCTGGTCTTGTGTGTGGCTACATCCCTGCTTGTTACTCCTTGCCTTGGAACATTGCTTTGTTCCTATAGAAATGCTTTTGTGAACCGATGTTGCCCATGAGGCTGGAGCCGTGTGTGTGGCAGGGTTTTCTGGAGGGAAAAGGCAGAGTGTGGGTGTCTGTGTCCAACCCATCTCCCTTCTGTGCTTCAATGTGCAGGAGGACTGCATCCCGTGCATGAGGTTAGGGGATGCTCAGCACCAAGGAATGAGGGTGGCTGGGCGCTCTGCACCAGAGCAGAGAGAGGAGGGGGAGTGAGTGGTACGTGGGAGATGGGCAGGAGGGGAGTGGGGACAGCAGGAGCTGGCGAGAGGGGTTGCGCCAGCAACTTTAGACTTGGGTATCAATCAGCTTTCTCTGTGCTGGAACTCTTGAAGAGTTTTTATTGAAGAGTTTGAGCTCTGGTGAACGTGTTTGTAGCTGGGAATGTGCATCCGAAGGAAGAAACCGGAGTTGGTGGTTTGTTGGAGAGGTGATGGATTCCTCTCCGCACCCCGGCGCGGTGGGGCACCGTCCCCCAAAGTGGAAGCATACGTGTGAGTCTGCTCTGAGCAGCTCTGCTGAAGCCTGGGAGATTCTGGGCTCCATGTGGAGATGGGGTCTGCTCCGTGACTTCCTCCATGTTACCCCCTCCAAAGTTGGCAGAGGATAATTGTGAATTAGCAGAGGAGAAACAAAGAGAGACTGAGCTGGCTGGAGCTTAACCCAATTATTTAGGATTGAGTTTTTTTTTCCCCAAGGCTTGGGAAGGTGGAGGAGTTGCTTGTGGGGTGGCAATGAGACTTCAGGGTGTTGGATTTTGGGGAGCAGGATCCCCATCCATCCCAGCTAATGACTCACCCCCGCTGAAGCAACACCACAGCTCCAGAGCTGGAGGGTTTCTTTTTCTCTGCTTCCAGCGCTTTTTAGGATGAACTGAAGGAAGCATATTTTAAAACCCACTGAATGGAGAAAGTGAATTTGTCTCTTCCTCTCCCCCCCCAGAAATAACAGACTGTGAGGATTTATGTTAACAAGAAAATTTATGAAGATCCTGTGTGTTAGGAGTAGGAAAAAAAGCAAAAAAGCCTATAAATATGTAAGGCGGATACGTATGGAAACTGAGCAAACACGGCCCCTTCCAGATTGGGGGAGAGATTGGGAAACTACCTGTTAATAGAAAAGGAAAGGGGAAAAAAAAAAGACTTTCCTCATTAATAGGGTGGCAGTTTCTTCTGGTGCTGAAATGTTGGTTTGGCAGCTCTCTGAGGATCGCCTCTGGCTTCGGTGCATCCTGGCGCCGCGCTCCCACCGCAGTCGTGGGTGCGGGTGACAGGGCTGTGGGATGGAGCTTTGTTTTGTCATCCTTTCCCTCCCCCTGCCCCATCCTATAGTAGAAACCAAAATGCATTGTTAAAAAAAAAAAAAAGGCAGAGCATATCTGTGCATCCAGTTTAATCGCAGCCAGATGTTTATTTGGGCCAGTAATGGTTTTGGTTTCCTTTTTCTTTCATATTTAAGGTTAGGTTCGCTGGCACGTCTCGCTCTGCGCAGTCTATAACAATCAGGGCTTGGCTAGAACCTTACCTTGTCGGGGGAGCGAGCCTGTTGCCAAGAGCTACTTCTTTGATGCAAAAAAATACATCCTGGAGGTGCTTTGTCAGATGTTTTTATATTAAACATTTTTCTTCCATAGTTTTTAGGTTGCCAATGGGAAATAAAGCGCATCTATTTTCCAGAGAGGATTTCTTTGCTCAGTGCAAAAAGCTTTCCACGCATGGCCGTGGACTGATGGGAGAGCGTGGCCAGGTGGAAGCATCCTTCCGCCGTGGCTGGGAGAACTCCAAGCAGTGATCTCCCTTTGCTTTGGGTTGGTTTGTGTGCAGCTTCTGGCTCTGCCTGGGGTTGACATCAAAGGCGGCGCTGCAAAGTGCAGGGTGAGTCATGGAATTATTACCGGACAGGGAAGGTGGGGAAGAAGCTCATGGAGATGATGTCCCCAGGCTTTCAACGCCTTCCCCATTTGGAGAGATCCTGATTTACCCTACAACAAATGTCTTTCTGAGCTGATAAGTCCACCAGCCCCTGTAGATCCACAGGAGAATCCCAGTGTGGTTTTACTATGTTTGTGCTTGTTGCAGCAGGTAGCTCAGGTGCTGGAGTTCAGATCTTTTTCTCTTGAGAGCAGGAGGGGAAGGGATGGGATCATTCATCCTACGTCCTTACTGTGTTCAAAGCCTGCTGATGGCTGTGCTTCATCCATGAGCAACGTAACCCAGCAGCTTGGGTTGCCAGGATGTCACTTAAGATGTTGGCCGAGCATGAAGACTGCATCCTTGTGTACCAGTTGAAGACTGGTACTTCAGTCTTCAACTCCTTCAGTCAAGGCTGGGGATGATATTCCCCACATGGGGCTGTTTCTCCATTAAAACCATGCAGAGCAAGTCCTGTTGGGCCACCAAACCCAGCAGTTGCATATTGATATCCTCAGGAGGTTGTGGATGACCATGCTTTGGTGAACATGCACCTTCCCCTTGCCAACTAGACCCAGTGTCCTGTCTGGAGAAGCAGTGGAGGTGCTGGTGACCCATCCGTGCAGATCTTCTGGAAGGAGGATGAAGTTTTGGCAGAAGGGTTTCTAAAGCAAGCGACACCTGCTCGTAAAGCTATCCCCACGGATCATGAGCTTGCTGTACAAGCCTTTTGGTCTTGAAATGAATTCAGAGCTGAGTCAGGTCAGTCACATGGGGAGGGGATATTTATTTTACGAAGGATGAGGAACCACCAGGGGTTTTGCTGGAGGTGGGAAAAGAGATGGTTTGTGCTGAAGGCAGAAGGAAATACAGATTGTTTTGAAGCTTTGCATCCTGCACACCAAGAGAGCATCATCACTGCCCTACAGAAGTACTGCCTTCAGAAAGGAACGCATCTTCTGGGCTGGGAGATGGGGAAATGTCCCTTCATTATTAGTTGTACAGGTGCTTCACCAGATCACTGTTACTGCCTAGTGGTGCCAAGTGGGGAGGACAGGAGGGAGTTCCCGCAGCATCCTGCCTACAGCTGGGGCGGCAGTGTCCCAAGGACCTCCCTGCCCTGAGGAGCATCTTCAGTTGAGACCGCTCCAGTGATGTTCTTCATCTGAATGATGAAATGGTGGTGGACTCCCTTATTCCCACGTGTCCTTCCCTGCAAGGAGCCAGGAACTCTGTGACTTCCCCAGCCTTGGTGGCTTGGCAGTAGCAGAGCTGTGAATTGAGCCAAAATCCTGTCGCCATCCATTGCTTGCATCACTTCACGTGAAAGAACACCTTCTCCCTTCAAGGTGGCCGATACTACTACTTTAACCCTCCAACACAGTCAACATTTGGAGAAACATGGACAAGAAGACCTTGTCCCTAGTCCAGAAGAAGGAAGGGATTAAAATAAAAGGAGGACAACTGCCTGCCAGAGCCTTGGGTTCGTCTGTGTGGAGTAACGCACGCTGCCTGATGTGCAAGGGTTGGAAGGGGCTTGGTCTTCCCAATATTTGGCAAGGATTAAAGCAGCTTTGCAGGTGATGCCCCTGAACTTGTGTGTGTACACACAGCTCCCTGGCTCTTGAGGAGAACAGGCCATGGTGGAGCAGGGCAGGACATGCCCCAGAGCAGCTGCACCATGGGCGGTATTTCGTTGTGGCTGAATTTCTCAGTATGGATGGAGGGAGAGTTGTTCTTTTCTCTCCCTTCCTTTACCTGGAACGGGGATGGCTTTTCACAGCTCACTGGGATGTTTTCAGCCTAGAAGTTCTTGGAGTAAGTACAACACCCAGATAAAATATGGTTTTTTGTCTGTGGTTCATTGAGTAGTTATGATGTTTGGCCTTGAATCACAGAATAATCACATCCCTCACTTCTCCAAGCACCTAAGCACATCTCACTTAAAAAAAAAAAGATCAGGAAGTAAGCAAGTTACTTAAAAGTAAATTAGTTTAATCTTTGTAGCCAAAACATTACATTCTTGCACCCTATTAGGAGTTGGATAGGGCTTTCTAGGTAGTAAAAGTTCTTTTGATGTGACTCTGGTTGTGTCTTTTAAACGGCTTGTATCTGATGGGCCGGCTTTGTTTGAACTCCACTGCTTCTCCACTCCTGTGTTTTGCTTTTAAACTGGATTTGCTGAAGACTGGACATAGTGTATTTATGACCTTTGAAAGCTGTGGATGTTTTGAAGGAGGAATTTTGGCTTCTTACGGGGGGGACCTGTAGAGAGAGGCTTGTGTTTGCAGTTACAGTAATAGATATTTTTTTTCGTGGCACTTTGATGAGTGAGAGGTGTTTATAGGCTTGATTCATAACCCAGTTACTAAGGTTTTCCACGGAAATAACTTATTAAATCTGTGGCGCTCACTGAAACGATTGAAGTCTGTAGATTCGCTCTTCATCAAAGGCAACTCCTTTCCTGGATTCCAATACCTAACTCAGCATTTTACCTCTGGAGGATGCTCAGACCTGAACTGGGTGTGTGGTGTGGGAGCTCGAGACATGTTTTAGTAAGAAAGAAGGAAAAAAAAAAAACCCACCTAAAAAATACCCCAAGACAAACTGGGAAGGGGGGTGAAAAAAGAACCCTTCAGGAAAAACATCCCCCGTTGCTCAGAGCTGCTGATGGTTAAACCTGGTTTTCTGGAACACTGCTTATTTGTGTGGATTTGACTTTGCTGCTCAACAGCTGAAAAGTACATCCCTTTACTGGTGCTGGCTGGGCTGCTGCAGGCTTTGAAGTGCCTCGAGCCCCTGGAACCGCAGGTTCAATTTACTGGCAAAGGAGACTCGGCTCTTTGTCCTTCCAAAGTGCTTGGGATCGGAGGGGATTAAGCACACGGCTGCTGCGATTCCCAGCCCTGCCCCAGCGCTGCCATGTGTCCTCCTGCACCATGGGCTCTGGGAAAGAGGAAAGGAGGATGCTGCCTCCCAGTCCCCTGTGAGGATCTGGGGGTTTGGTGGTGATGGAGGGTGGGGAGGGAGGTGACCTCCTTGAAGTCCCACCTCGCTCATGGGGCATCAGGTTTGGATGGTGGGCAGCCCTCGCTCTCCCTTCTGTTTTCTGCCTTTTCTGTGGTCAGTTCCCTCAAAGTGAGTGTTTCACCCAGAAAAAAGCATTGCTGTGGGGACAAAGTGCTCAGAGAGGGGATGTTGATGAGTAGTTGTGCAATGTGCCGCCAGTGCTGGGGTCTGGGCTTCAGATGCTGAGAACTGTTGAATTCCTGTTTGTTTTGGGGGTTTGTTGGTTGGTTATTTTTTTTTTCCTTAAGAACAAAAACATTTTGTATGGAAATGCCTGTCTTGGCTGACCTCTTCCAGAGTTGCTAAATGCTGACTTGTAATGGCCTTTGCAGCTCCTGGGGCTGGAGCAGGGATTAAATGGTCTCCAGTGTTGAAGTGCTGGAGCACGTTGCTGCCCTGCTGCCTCCTTCCCGGAGTCACTTTGCCTTTGGTGAGCTGCCGAGCATCGCCTGGGTTCCTCATCCCAGGCTCTGACTATGGGCAAACACCAAGAGCATCAGAGGACACCAGTGCAATTAAATCTGAAGCTCTCTTCCTGCAGAGCATCTCCTTAATCCACCTTTTTTCAGCCATCTCACGGTGCTGAGCTGTGTCCACCCAGTATCGTGATACCATCCGGATGCAACCGGATGCTCTTGGCTGCCACCCCAAGCATCGGCACCCCATCTCAGCTGGGCCAGCCCAGCCACCCCCCTCTAAATAACACACTGCAGAGACCCTGCTGCAGCTCCTACACCTAAGATTTAACTCTGGGGACCAGACCTGAACTCCCTCACAAATTAAAACGCGTTCCTACTTCTCCCCGGGGGTGCAAACCTTGTCTGGGGACAGCCAGGCTGCGCTGCTTCTCTTTACACTCAGCATTTGGTGTTTCAGCTCATAAAAACCTGTGTGTGAAACCTGCCAAGACCCAGCAGTGTGAGAGAGAGGGATGAGGAGAGGATTCATGTTTTCCTTCGCAGCGGTTTTCTGTTCCTGGGGGAGCAGGAGGCCTCAGATAACAGTACGAGAGCAGAGCCTGAGTGGTCCTGCCCCACAGCATACCCCCATCCCTGTGCAAGCCCTGTTCCCAGAGCAAACCTCAGCCTGAAGCCCTTCTTCCCACCCCCCATGGCAATTTGTACGAGTGCCCTCATGTCACATTTGCTGTCCCAGCTGGACTCCGATGCTTAACTTGACCCACTGCAGCTTGGCCGATGTCCCACACAGGCTTTGAAGCTCTGTGTTGGTTGCTGTCCTCCCGATCCTCTGCCTGTGTTCAGCTTTTATGGGTTTGGAGATGTTCCTCCTAAATGCTCTTTTAAGGGTCAGGCTGCCTGTGTTGGCTGTGTTTTAGGGGCCCTGGGGAGGAGTTGGAGGCTTCATCCTGCTGCGGGGGCATCTCCACGCGAGGAGGATCTCTCCGGGGATACCTGGGCAGGGTTTCTTGCACTGCGGAAGGGTTTGAGACACGACTGTGTTGGTTTTATCTATGTATTCCATTAGCAGGAGCGAAACACGCCAGCAGAAGGGCTATTTTTCAGCTCTTTCCATTTATTAAGCTCTCCTTTGCCAAGATTTTTCCATTCGAGGAGCCAAAGAATGTTAAAGACTTTTAAAAAAATGCCAGCTGCTTCACGCTTTCACACGTAGGGATGCAAACTGCTGTTGTCTGTTCAATAAAAGGGGGAAAAAACACCCCGTGGCCTGAAGAGTTTGAGAAAAAACCCTGTGTAGATACCTGCACGTAGCACTTGGGTGGCCGCTTGGTGAGCGGTGATGGTGCTGTGCTGTCTTCAGCTCTATTCCACCTGTCTCCAGAGGGATGGATGTGCTGTCAGAGCACATTGTTTTGCTTTCCTTTGCTTCCTTTCCCCCCACTCCTGCCTTGCTTTAGGCTGTTACAAAGCACAGCCTATTCTGGGGATGATTGCCTGGCATGGCATGCAGACAACAGCCCGTTTGTGAGATCCTGCACCGGCAAAATGCAAGTTTGTCCACTTGGAAGAATGAATCAATTGATTTGTGTCCATAACCCCCCTCCCACCACCACCCAGGGAAAGGCTCTGGGATCTCAGAGCATCCCTGCCCTGTCCCTCATCATCAGCAGGAAAGGCACACAGGGGCATGGTGGCTGCCCAACTGTGAGTTGTATGTGAAAAGGAGACACGAGGTGGGTTTGTTCCCTGTTCTTCATGTCTAGAGCAGCCATGGCATAACCCAAGTGTTTGCAAAAAGGGTTCTGGGGAATTAGGTGAGTAGCCGGTTGCGTTGTGCTCGGTGCTGTGGGTTTCTTCAGGGTGGAATACAAATGTGTAGGGAAAGGTTTTTGTGCTAATTAAGTCTAAGTGATAAGCAGAGTGTATGGGAAGCACCACGCTGAAGTGCTAAAGATGCTTTGAAATACCATGTGGACAGAGATCATGCTGGGGAAGGTGATGTTGCGTGGTCTCATTCCTGTAGCATCCTCCTCCAGAGCTTGGCTTGGCTGCTGATGCTCTTAGCATCATCACGTTGAGGGTCTGTCTCAGCACTAAGTGTGCGTGTGTTGCATTGTATGGGCTTCGTGTTGGGATTTTGGATGGAGTAAAACTGTTGTGGCCTTCCTGGTGTTCACAGGGACTTTGGCTGTACTTGCCTGGCCAAAAAGAGGAGCTCTCATCCATACATGTCTTGAGGTCAGCGGTGGAAGCTGTGCTGAGTCTTAGAGCTTGTAGTTGCCGGTGCTTACAAAAAGTTCAGAATGCAAGATGAGGTCTGCTTGGTTCTGTTTAGTACAAGAGCTTGGTGTGTCCCTCCTGGAGAGAGGGAGCAGGTGGGAAAAGAGGGAATTCAGTATCTTAGACCCCATCTGTCCCTGTGGAATGTGTCTGCAGACAAGGTGTCTCAAGGCTTCGCATTGAAGTCTCCAGCTGTTCCTGCCAGGGGCTGATAACGGTAAAGCTCAATCCATGAGGGTTTGATTTTGGCCTGTTCAAAGCTAGAGAACTCTTCCTAATACGAGTTTATGAAGCCCTGGAAACAAGACGCTGTAGTTTTGAGGGGGTACGGAGGTGCCTGTGCCAGGGTGCAGAAGCCGCCCCTTCATGGGGAGGCCAGGGCTTGTTTTTCCCCATGTGTCTCAGGAATTGAGATCTGCAAGAGACCCAACCGAACCAAAAGAGAAAAAAAACCAACAAAACTTTATGAATCAAGCGGGAAGCCAGTAAAAATTAGTAGTAACAAGCTCATTTCAATAGGAATGGGGTTGCTGCTCTGCTGGCTGCCAACCATTTATGAGACTGGCTGGATGCCGGCAAGCAGGGTCCAGCACGTTGCATCCTTCCACCCTCCTGCTGCTGGAAATAATTTCTGACTTAAAAAAAATAAATAACCCTATTGTGGAGCTTGTTTTATGGTTGGGGCCTGAGCTGGGCAAGGGCGACAGCTCTAGCTAGCTCCTGAGTTTGCAAAACCTGGGTGGGGCCTTTGTCCTCCTATCTCAGGAGGGTTCCTGCAGGTGAGGACACTGGATGAGCGTTGCATCTGTGGCATGGTTGTCTGCTCATTGCAGCCAATGGAAGGGCAAGAGCTAGGTTGGGGTGGCTGTGTTGATGCTGGGCTGTTGGCTGCTGTTGGGTGCCACGCGTTGAGTAGCTCAACAATACTTGGCAAAAGCCTGACCTGGGGCTTGGACATTACTGCACCAGAGATATCGGCTCTTGTTGTGTTTTCTGCCCTCTGATTTTCTTGCAGGGGTCAGGGAAACACCACGTGCAAGGAGGCAGAGGTGGGTCTGTCTGAATTAGGGCTGTAACTCGCTTGCTGACCCACTGCCAACTATAATTGTGGTTGATTGATGGGGTAGGAGTGAGCCCATTGGATCCCTGTGATGGGACAACTGTTGTGCATCAGGGTTTGTCAGGATGGAGCTGTGGCCTCTGGGGAGAGACCATTTCCTGTGGCCAATGTGAAGTGGTTCAGGCAGCCCCTGGGAAGGTCCAAGCCACAGGGCTGCTCTGATCTGGGTCCCCATCACAGCATGGGCACGGTCTGGCTCTTCACTCCATCACTCAGTCCCCATCCTCCTGGTTCAGCCAAAGCTGCCTGTGTTCATAGACTCATTGAATCTTTTAGGTTGGAAAAGACCTCTAAGATCGTCAAGTCCAACTGTCTGTCCAATACCACCACATCAACTAAACCACATCCTGGAGTGCCATGTCTACATGTTTTTTGACCCCCTCCAGGGATGGTGACCCCTCTCTGGGCAGCCTGGTGCAGTGTCTGACCGCTCTTTCAGTGAGGAAATTTTTCCTAGTGTGAGCTCTTGGCCCTGTGGGATGGGGTGATCCAGGGGTGAGGGGTGGGCGTGAGGAGACTCTGGGGCAGTTCTGTGTCCTCCGAAGAGCTCCATGTGCTTTGCTTCCTGAGCCTGTGACTGTGGTGGTGACATCCCAGCCCTAAAGAAACTCAGAGTTGTTTCCCAGTGAGCCAGATGATGGTTTAGAATCATAGAAGCAGTTAGGTTGGAACAGACCTTCAAGATCCAGTCCAACCGCAGCCTAACCCTGCCTAGTCCACCTCTAGACCATGTCTTCAAGCAGAACATGGACATGCCTTTTAAATAGCTCCAGGATTAGAGGACCAGACCCCCACAACAAGCCCTGTCTCTGATTTAGCCCATCTTTAAATATCTCAGGAGGTTCCCAGCATGGGAATCCATCCGACCTTTCCATTTGCACCTGGCTTTATTGCTGTGCTTGCACAGAGGGATGGGCTGGGCTGGACACCGGTGTCAGTGCCGCCCACCGGTGAAGCCTCTGTCCACTCCTGGCAGGTGTCCATCTGAAGCTATGCCAAGCATTGGGGACGGCTGTTGGTCTGTCCCATCTGGGATGAGAGCAGGGGTGGGGGCTATTTGCACCCCCTTGGCAGCACGTCGCGTCTCTCCTCTCTTGGCCAAGCTGATTTATACCCTGCCTGGAGAAGGATTTACAGCTGTCTCCTGGCAAAAGGGGAGCGAGCTGGTTTCTGGGATGCTCAGCTAGAGCCGCTCGCGTGTGATTGTGGAAACTTCCACCCCAGAGGAGAGCAAGGAAATTCCTCTGAGTACAAAGTAAGGTAAAGATCCTATGCACAGGGTGAGCTGCTCTTCCCCCCATTGTTGAGCTATTTTAATGAAAGGGAAATGTCAGCAAAAGTGCCTTGAACAACAAAACAGAGTCACTCAGCATCCCGGTGTTAGGGCAGGAGTGGAGTAGGAACACTCTGGGCCACTCCACCCCCAAAACAAGAATATTTGAGGAGGTTTTTTTTTTATTTCCAGGTAATTACAGCCACATATTTTGAAATATCCATGGCCTTTTCCACGTTGAATCATCAACGCAAACCTTCTAAGAGCCAGAATTGAATTCAGCTGTACTTGAAAGGGGGTCGGGTCTTTTGAGACTTTTAACATTAAAGATCTTTGCAAATTAGTTTTGCTCTTGCCATGCTGAATTTGTTTGCGTAAAAGAAAGAAAAAAAAACCCCTCCAATCCCCAAAACCTCAGTGGCTTTGGTATGTGGCTGTCTTTGAAGGGCTTCTCTTCAAAGGCTGCTCGCGCTCGGTGTTTTATATGCTGAGCTCTGCCATCCCCAGAGCTCCTCTGCTTCACAGGGAAGTAAGTGTCAGCTAATGACTTGGTTAAAACCTGCAGGAAGGAAAAGCTGAGTGTAACTTTACAAAGCCATCAAGGAAACTGGATGCCTGAGGCTCATTCCTGGGTGGAAAACAGTGCTGGAGCTCCGTGTGCTGGTGGACAACCCACCCCCATTCTGAGGATGCTCCTAAGCCTTCCCAAACAGATATGCTTAGAAGCAGTAGGGGGGTTATAGCTGGCTCTTTAATTATCCTATATAAAGCTTTATGCAGAACCAGGCATCCTAAAGCTGGAGCATCCTGCGAGGTGTTCGGGGTTGGCGAGATGGGTATTTCGGTGCTGGGTGTATTGGAGGGCTCACCAGCAGCTTGCTGTAGGTGCCTTGCTCGCCTCCTCCCAGGGCTTTTCGTGGTTGTGGTGGTCTTTGGTTTGGTCTCTGCACAGTCCTAAACACGGTTCCTTCCCTGCCCCTTTCCTCCTGCCTGTGGCTGTGGATGAAAGGAGCCCATGGGTGACCTGTGCTGGCGTGCGGCGATTTAGGGATAGGGAATCCCATAAAATTCACTGGAGATCTTTGCAGGCAGAAGCCAACTGCAAGACATCCAGTCAGACCATAGCTGCTATTTAAAAAAAAAAAAAAAAAAAAATTAAAATAAAAAAAAAAAAAAAAAATTTCCCAATCTTTGGCTTTAAATATTTTTTTTTTTTTTTTTTTTTTCTCAAAACTAATTTAATCCAGAAAACCAAAATGGGAGAACCTGTCTAACGTTGTGTTTTGCATGGTTGGATCAGCTCTGTCACCAGACAAGTTTTCTTCACGGTGGGGCAGGAAGCCCTTTCATATCCAGCCTGCATGCACATCCCAGCGTGCTGCAAACTTTTAATTGTTCCTTTCAAAATAGATCATCAGCAGCAAATAAAAAATGAGTGCTAAGGGAAAGGCTGTCACCTCCCAAAGTTTTGGGCTGCTGCAGAGAGTTACTTTCAGAGCCCAGCTCAACCTCGAGGGAGGTTTGTGGAGCAGAGAGCATGTTGCCCATAGTAAATGCAGCAGCTTCTTTCCTGGTGATGCTTTTGGGCGCTGCCTTATCGCACTGATGGGAACTGCCCTGGCTGGATGTACGTGCTACGATCAATCGGGGTTTAAACGAGGACAAACTAACCAACACCAGAACATTTCTGAGAGCTAGGAGATAATCCTAGCTCAGCCGTGGCTCAAATCGCCGCAACTCCCATCGCTGCCTCACAAAACCCCCCCATTTGTTTCTCTCCCTCTTCCCCCCCCTTCTCTCCCTCTCATTGAGATTTCTGCACAATATTATTTTAATCCCGATACTCTCGCCCCTCCTTTTTCCTCTCCCCTTCCCTGCAGGCTCTCTTCCCCCCATGCAGGCTGCGAGAGGCACGCAATGAGAAACAGCTGGCTCGCAAAGCCAATTTCCCCTCGGAGGCAGGAGCAAGCTGTGCGCAGGGGCCGGGCGAGGGCGAAGCTGGCACCGCTCAGCGCCGGGGCGTTCTCAGTCCCTGCTCCTCGCTGCCGCCTGGCTTCTCCCTCAGCCTCCAAAATGCTTTTTTCTCTTGGCTCTGTCCCCTTTGAAACGCACGGTGTTCTATCTCCTGGGGTTTTTGGGCTGCCTTCTGAGCTTTCTCGTGGTGGAGCATCATCTGGGTGCCCGTCTGGGCGGTGCGGAGGGAGGACCAGGATGCGGGATGTGCCCGCGTGGCTTTCTGGCTCGCTCCTGTGGCTCAGCTGCCTCCAGCCATCGCAGCACAAGCTTGCTTTGATTAGAGGTTTGTTAAGACATGGCGCTTATTTGTTTCTCAAGCTCTTCTCTGGGGCAGGCTGACTTGGTGCAGATCCCTGGGTTTGAGGGCTTGTGGCATGCCGAGCACTGGAAACCTCTGCTGGGATCTGGAGCTGTGTTTGCCACCGTCTTCAAACTGTTGGGAAGGTCTTTGGCACGCAGAAGAGGCTTCTGAGGCAGGCCAGCAAGTTGAGGATTTACTGCAAGTGAAATTGGTTAAAGCACTAACAACCTGTGTCTGTCTCCTTTGTTGGGCACCAAAACACCCATCTCCCAGTGCCCCAGAACCACACAGGCAGCAGAAAGTGGGAAACTGAAGCATCCCTCGGGATGAGAATAGCTAGGCTTGGGCTGCTCGCTGGGGTGGGGGGCCTCTGCAAGGCAGTGCCCTGCAGTCTAGCCCTGCAGATTGGAAAGGGGCCTCAGGCTGGAGTGGTGGTGGTGACAATGGTTTGTGCCCTGACAGGGGAAAAGAGTCCACTGTCAGTGCTGGGGGGCTGCATTTGTTCACCCAAAGGAACTGGCACAGGGTTCCAGTACAGCTTTTATTACTTCTTTTCCTTTAAAAGTGGGATTTAGGGCTCGCGTGTCATGTGAAGGAGCTGCCGTGCTGCGGGAGGCATGTAGGCGTGCAGGCAGCAGAAGTGGTTTTCCAAAGGGCTGTGTCCCCATCCCCTCTCAAACAGTGGTGAAGGGATGGAGCTGCAGCTCCTTGCTGTGATGCTGCTGCTGCTGCGAGTGCTGCAGAGTTGTATGCAGCCAGAGGGACCTTGGTGGTCACCAAACTGACCTGAGTGGTTGCTACAAGGGTCCACCAAGCATCACACCCAGACTTGAAGCATCGAGTCACCCTGATGCCTTGAATCATTTTCCTTTGGTACATTGCAGCAGACTGTGATGCAGGGAGAGACTCAACAGTTCCACCTGTCAGAGCTTCACAAACAGGAGTTTTCTGGCCAGCTCAGCCTAGCAGCTCTCTGCAGAGGGGGCCATGAGAAAATGTGTGTGCTGGGATACCACATCCCCCTTGGAATGCTCTGGCCATCGCTCCCTTCCCGAGGTACCGTCCTGGCAGCATTCTTGCAGTACCGAGGTAAAAAAAATCTAGGCTGGGTTTTTGGAAATAAGGCGTCTCAAGTATTCCCAGAGCAGTGCCTCTCTGTTTTGAGTAAGGTTGTGGGTGTTTATTTGAGGGAAGAGCAGCTCAGCCAAACATCCTGCTTTTAAACTTGACTTTGCAGCAGTCGGAAAGATGCCTGCAGCTATATTTGTATGCAGCCTCCGACTGCCGCTGCTGCAAGTGCTTGTCGCTGGGCACGGGTGGGATTTGCAGAGAGGGTTTAGGAAGGGGCTCCCCTCCTTTTGGATGATTCTTTTGGGGATTCTGCTGCATTAAAAGCTGAGATCACCTCGTCTTTGCGCCGGAGAAAGTGCTGGGTGTCATAGCACAGGTCTGTCAACATGTCCAGCATCAGGAGGGGAGATGATGTCCTGCGAGGCTCTGAAAATCCCACCCCTTTCCAAGGAGGGTGTTGGAGCCCAGAGTTTTGAGATGAAATAAGAGCCAGTGGGAACCATCAAGTTTCGTGGGGGAGATCTTGGTTTTGGGTGAAAACCGCTGTGCTTTTTCCCCCATTGTTTCAGTCCCGAATGCAGCCCTGCCAGGAACTTGGCCAGTTTCACCAGCAGAGTTAGGAACGTGTTTCTGTCCCAGGGTTTGTAAGGAAACCTGAAACCAGGTGAGCTTGGCTGAGGCCGGGCTTTTGCTGGGGTGGAGGAGCAGAACAAGGATGTGTATAAGGGAGGGTGCAAGCAGGACTTAATTTTAATGTCTTTCTCATCAACAGGGCTAAAAAAGAGTTGATGTTCTGCTTTTTGCATTGCACACGGGAGAGGATCCCTTGTTGTGCTGATGCAGAGACCCTTCCATGGCTGGGACAGGTTTCCATTTAGCAGCAGCTGGGGTTTGGCCATCACAGGGTCCTGCAAACTGCAGGAGAAATCAGTGGCAGCTCTTTATTTAAAAAAACCCAAACAGATTCTGGGACAGAGGCTACTTGAATGAGAGTCATAACATTACCATCTCCTGCACACCTCAGTGCCGTGCTTTTCTGTCCCTGGTTCCTCCAAATGGTCCATCTATCCTTACACCAACCTCTTTGATTTTTGCAAAGCTGGAGCACGTAGATAGTAGCTGTAAAATGCCATTGGGAGACCTCATTTGCCTTTTTCCAGCCACAGGACTGTAAGGGTAGTTACAGGAGTGTAGGTGTAGTTACCTGGGTGTAGCTAAATGCCACCAATTAGACACCAATTTTGTGTCTGCGGGTAGGAGGATCCACTGATGTATTTACATTCACAGCCTGTTTCCACCTTGATTTCACACCCAGAGCAACCTGGGAGGAGGTCACCATACCCATAAGATTGGAATTCCCTTAGTGAGGTGTTGCATTTGTGTGTAAATAAAGAGCTGATGATTTGGGGGGCCATTTTGTTGCTGTCTGGATAGCAGCCCTCACACTTCATCTTAAAGTTACACAGATGCTCGTGTCTGAGCTGGGTTTCTAGATGCTCCCGTGCTCAGCAGGGAGAAATAGTGCCTTGCAGGAGACAATTCATCCTTCTCTGTAAGGAAGAAGTCTAAAAGTTGGATGAGCAATACCCCAAAAGTGCGTATTTCTCCTCACTTACTATTGGGAGTGCAGCAGGTCTGGGCTGCTTGTGTGGCCCTGGGGTGCTGGGATTTGTCCTTGTGGCAGCAGAGGGGATTTGGGTGGCTGTGAGGCACATGAAAGGAAAAAAAAACCCCATAAATTAAAAATCTATTTTTAAAAGAGAGAATTGTACTGTGCTGGCCACTGAAATGAACAGCAAAGTTCTCCACGACTTCAACCAGCACTGGACTATCTCCATTGTTCAATAGCATTTGGGAGCATGATGTCATGGGCAGAAAATAGCACCTGTTGTTATCAGAGTGAAAGTTTCATTCCTTGTAATCTTTTCCTGGGCTGTCACCCCTTCCAGCCTTCCCTGCGGGACCCTGTGAGCAGATCTCTGGCCCCTTCCTGATTGTTTTTCCAGCTCTGTTACACAACACACAGTTGTTTGGTTTTGCAAATCGGTCCTGAGTGGTGTCAATAGCTGGAGATGCACAGAAAGGGGAACAGACTTTATTTGGGTTTTAGGGCCTTCTGAATGAACGGTGCCAAAATAAATAGGGAGTTTTATATTGGGATGTGCTAACTAAGCAGCCACATGAGCTCGTGAGGAGAGAGTCAGTGGGGTACAGCGGGGATGGAACCGTCAGGGTACCGTGAGTGTTGAGCAGAGCTTGGGATTCATGAGGGCTCAGGTCCCCTTGGGTCAGGGTTGTGTTTTTTGTTTCAGTGATGGATTTACAAGGAAGGAAGGATGTAAGGGCTGGTAACGGCACGCTGGGTGACACAGCTCGGTTACCTTCTGCCTTCAGAAGCGGTGTTAGGTTGTTCAAGCCCAGTCTTAAAAGAAACTGAGATCTCCAGTCCTCTGCTACCGCTGCGTTGTCTGGCGACAAAAACCTTGCCAGTGTTTCTTCTCCACACTGACTGATGACAAGTTCATCCCCATTGATTCCAGGTCTCCCTATAGTTACTCATTTCTTTGTAGCACAGGCTGGGAGAGGGTGGGATAGAGCTTCATTGAGCGTTGTGCTTCATGATTGCATGAGTTGTACCTTCTCAACAAACTCAAGGGCTCCATCAGTGAATGGGACGTCTCAGCTCTGCATGGGCTGAGCTCCATGGTCACGGTAAAGCTGTCCCAGCATCTCACATCATGCTGGCAGCAGGGCACTGGTCTCTTTGCCATCGCTGCTGAGCATTCAGGTGTCCTTGGTAAGGCGCTGTCGCTGGAAAGGAAGGCATGGGCAAGGTATCAGTGGCTGGACCCTTCTTCTGGACACGATTGCATCATTAAAAGAAGGAATCACACGCAGATTTTAAGCTTGTTGGAGCCGCTGGTTGCTGAGCCATCCTCAGTCTTGGGATGAGTAAGGCTGTGACTTCATCACTGAGGGCGGACTGGAACGGCCCGAGCGTTTCTAAAACAGACAATTTGAATGCCCAGGCCAATTCCTGAGTTACAGCTGTCTAAATACAACCACGGTGAAGTCAGTTGAGTTACTTTGAATTTCTGGTCAATATTTGGAGCAGAACCTGGCTTTCCCAGGTTCTGCTCATTGCAGCCTTCCAGTACCTGAAGGGAGCATACAATCAGGAGGGCAATCAACTTTTTAAAAGGGCAGACAATGGCAGGACAAGGGGAAATGGATTAAAGCTAAAGGAAGGAAGGTTTAAATTAGATATTAGGGGGAAGTTTTTTACAGAGAGAGTGGTGAGGTGCTGGAACAGGCTGCCCAGAGAGGGGGTGGATGCCCCGTCCCTGGGGGTGTTCAAGGCCAGGTTGGATGGGGCCCTGGGCAACCTTGTGGTGCTCCAGGCCTGGAAGTTGGTGGCCCTGCCTGTGGCAGGGGGGTTGGAACTGTATGATCCTTGGGGTCCCCTCCAGCCCAGACCATTCTATGATTCCCCACACGCAATGTGGAAGAATTTCTGTGTAAGAAAAAGAGGAAAGTATGATAGTGGTTGGAGAATGAAGAGGTGGTTGGAGAATCAAAGTCAGGCTACCTTCATCATCAATTTTTGCTGTCCTGCAAGAACTTTCCCGTTGGAAAACAGGTTGCCTCAGCTAGCCGTGGTCGCTTGCTGAGGGCACTGGGTTATGACAATAAATACAAGCGAGCAGCACTTGGGAGAAATGTGAAGAATGTGAAAATGTTTAAATGATTTAGTACGAGAAAGCTTTTATTTAAACATTGAAGCAAAGAGCGCGCTTTCATCTTGAAAGCATCGGTGTTTGAACTCCCATCCAAGTCTTTTCCGGACTTTCCTTGCACTTCATCATACACAACAGAAAGCTTGTGCTTTGCAAAGGGAATAAACTTCCAGTTCCCTGCTTCCATTTGTTGTTGTCGTTGCCTCAAACGCACCTAAATTACTGTAAAGAAGCTGAAGTTTCAGGAAAAAACCTGAAAACGTGTTATTTCCTGTGTTAGCTAGGAAGATCTGAGTTTATTTGAAGAATTGGAGCAGGGAAAGGCCGTGTCCGAGCAAATCTCATAAAGCTGTACGGCTTTCCATATGGAAACCACCCTGAGGACAGATGTGTCAGTGAAAAACATCATTGTTTTTTCCTTTAGGCGAGGGAATATTCACCCAGGAGAAGGGCATCTCTGCAAACAGCACCCAGGAGGTTGGTGCTGGGTTGGTTGCATCCATCAGGGGATGCTGAAGGCAGCTACAATGAGTTAAAAGTTGGGGTTTTTTGGGGTGGGAGGAGAAACATTTAATTCTTGAAATGGATGTGTGTCAGTGGACCGTTTTGGACTTACTTCCATGCGTTTTGCCTCTGTGATGTTAAATCTGGGGCTGAATTTCAGTGAGGAAATCTCAGCCCCTTTATCCATGATGCTGTATGGTATGTAAGAACCATAAACATTTTTTTTTTTTTCTTAAAAAAATACAGTGGCACTGGAGTTAGGTGTGTTTAAATGACTCGTTTCACGTAACCACGATCCATTTTTGGGGGGGAATGATGTGGATCAGCTTAGTCATGATTCCTATGGGATTGTGACCTTGGGGCCCCATGGGGTCCATCATTAGCATTGGAAACATCCCTGTTTGTGTTCTTCCAGCCTCCTGAGCGTGCGCCGCTACGATGGCCTGCCGTGCTCCGATGGGGAGATTTATGCTTCTTAAGTACATTGTAAAAAATTTTATAAAGTAGCTTAAATATTTATACAATAAGCATTTAAGGAAACAGTTACATCTCCGAAGGAGCTGCTGATCCTTTAGGTCCCTCAGCCCATGGGTATGGTGGGTTTTTTTTTTCACTGTCTGACCTCCAGGAATTTCTTTTTTTCACCTAACTGTTTGGAAGCAGACAAACAAATGGAAACTCATACACAGGAACCTATAAATAATGTTAATGACCTGGCCTGTATCCTCAAAAGCCAGGAAATTTAGGAACATGACAGTGAGCTGGCCCTTAGCTCACCGAAGGGTGGAAAGCAGGACTGGGAGGAGATGGTGGCAACAACAGCATGGGTCCCAGGGGGGTGACGTGTGTGTGTCTCCCCCAAACACTGCTCGGCCCTGGCAGGCACCTTGCTGGGGATGCAGGGTCTCGTCTCCATACAGGGAATGATTTGTGACTTAGAGCCATGGGGGCTCCTGTCACCAGGTTTGGGGGTTTGGCTGGTTTGATGCAGGTGTCTGACCCACGGTGGGGTGTCCAAAACACAGGCAGTCGTTGCATGGTGGGTTTTTGGGGAGGCACAAGTATCTCCAGCGCTTTCCTTCTGCCCTTCTAAATACTCCGATTAGGTGGTCCCGCAACCCTCCAGCATCCTGCTTGATGCTGGGGTGGCTGGACCTGACTTGGGCTGAGCTTAGGTGCAGGCAGGGCTTTGCTCGCCCCAGGATAACCACTTTTCTTTTGCCTCCCACACTGGATTTCACAAGGCTCCAGCGACGCGGGGTCTCTGCTGTGCTTCCAAGCTTTTAGTTACTGCTCCAGGCAGTGCAACACTGTGGGGTCTCCGGGTTTTTAGCCTCGAGAGTGGCTCAGTCCTGCTGTAAGGGTACAGCTGCTGATGGTGAGGAGCCATGCTGCTTCTGCCTCCGTGGTTGTGTTAAGGAACATGAAATGTCTGGTCCGTCTGGGGGTCCTGCACTTGGTCATCGTGGAGCAGAGCAGGACAGACCCCTCGGGGCGGCCATTGCCTTTGTTTTGGGGCCAGTGCTGGATGGCTGCCCCTCTGCATGGTGCATCAGTGACAACCTTGCTGAGCTGGCTCGCCTGAGGTGGGGGGGGTGGCTGCCTGCTCCCCTTCCCCCCCCTGCCCCCAGCACCCACCNACCCACCTCCCCTTTTTGTTCACTTCCTGAGATAACACAGGGTTTGGGGGTGGGTTTGTTGGGTTTCTTTTCCCCTCCAGCTCGCACGACAAGCGGATGTTTAGATCAGAAAGGAAACGGGGCCACTGTTTTCTCGGCTCCGCGTGCAGCAAACAGCCCTTCAAAATAACTCGGGTGTTGTAAGTGCCAGGAAAAACAGCAAGGCCAAAACGTCGTTAGCAAATAATGAGGCTTTCTGCTAAAGGCCTGCTCCTCGGCTTCTTGTCTGCATGTCGGGCCTGTTGTTCTTTGGGTTTGTTTTAAGGTTTTGCAGTTATTTTTGAAGCAAACAGAAGAGAGATTTTCCTGACCTCAGAGTGCTGCTTTGAGGGGATGTTCCTTCTGGGTGTGCAGGTCCAAGCACTGTCATTCTGGAGCTGGTATTTGGGTCCCGGGTGCTGGGTGTTACCTGGAGGAGGTGACCCCAGAGGACAGTGCCCCTCTGGGGTGTCCCTGCAGCCCACCCGGTCCCTGCAGGGATGACTCCTGCCAAGGATTTTGGCCAGCACTGTGGGAAGAGCAGGGCCCAGCCTGCCTGAATCACCCCAGGCAGGAAAGGCACTCAGCGGGTTTGGGAGGCTGGCTGGAGATGCCCTGCCTGCACCAGGCCATGCTGGGGGCAGCTGCACCTCCGGGCTGAGGCTGGCCCTGAAGCTGTGGGGTTTGGGGAGGGAGGGGGGGGTTGCATCCAGAGTCGGTGCATGTGGAGCCTTGACTGCCCTCAAATACCGGACCCAAAGGAAAGGCCGAGAGCAGCTCCCTGTGGGTGAGCACCACCATCCTGCTCGGCAGCAGCACACCCGTCCTGTCCCTTCATGGACTTTGGGATGCCCAAGGAAATAGCTAACTGCTGCCACCCATTCCTCCCTGCTTCCCCCAGCCCTGATGGGTGCCTGTAGGACCATGCTGCCTGCACTGGGTGGGATAGGTGTCACCAGCCCTTCCCCAGAACTCTGTCTGGCCCCTGGTCTTGTGCAAGAGAACAGGATGTGTTGAAAATGTCGAAGGTGATGAAGAGCTGCCTGGACTGAGCTCTTCCGTCAGACCCACAGTCACTCATCCAAGCTTTTGGCTGCTCAGCCTCCAGGCTAAGCGCTCTCTCCACGCTGGCTTGCAGCCACGAGCTGCAGACCCATGGGGGTGTCCCCAAGCCCCGTTTGGCTCCAAGGGCTTCGCAGACATCACCCCCCCGACACCACACAGGCGTCCGGGTGCTCCCATGGTGGAAAACCCTGGATTTTGGTGGGTTCACTACAGAGGATGGGTCCCAATCCCTCTTCATCTCCCTGGGAAGGGGCTCATTAGTGTAATGACTGCAGACACTGGGGTGCACCAAGGTGGGGGGCAGTGGGGACAGGTACTCTTTTTTAAAAAAACCCATTATTTTTATTCTTTTGTTTGGGAACGCAGCCTCTCGCAGTCATGCTGTCACAGTTAAAATAAGGTTTAAATTACAGGCCTGGCTGTGGCTTTTTCCCTTTTCTTTCAGAATTTTTGCCAACTTGCAATTTACTTAATGAAATCCTGCTATTTCGTTTAACAGGGATATTTTTTGCAGATGTTGATTTAACCCAGCTTTATAAAATATGTGAACTGTGCAGTTTCTTTCCTATTTTTAACAATTTCAGGATTCTAGAGCAAGAACTTGACAGAGTTTATAGCATCGATAGCATTGGTTTGTTTGTGCCACACAGATACCGGTGTTGAATGATGAGGCTTCATCATCCACAGCCCCATCAGAAATGTTGTGTTCCTGAGCTAAAGTTGTTCAAAGTGGGAAGTGTGTTGTTTGTTGAGACTTTGTGAACGCTTTTCTGTAAGATATCTGACCTGGATTTTTACACTCTGTTATTCATCAGGTTGGGGGCGGGGGGCTATGTGTGTGTGTCTTTATAAGTGTGTGTGTGTATATATATATATATATATCAGGGAAGAGAAACGGGTCTGGTTTAGGCTGCTGACAGGCCACCTTTTAATGTACAATGCCCAATATGCCTTACTTTATTTTAAAATATCTATTTCTCTTGAGGGGAGGGGAAGAATTTGATACTTCTTTTCCAGTCCCTCATTGAGGGTGTGCAGTCTTGATCTTGTTAGCCATAACGAAGCGTTCACATGCTCCGATAATCTCCCTGTCCTTGATTTACAAAGAGCCCGACCTGCTGTCCTTCCCGTTTTCCTCTTGATGGGAAGGTCGTTTGGTACTTTAATTTGCTGAGTTTATAACTGCAGCCCCTGCAGCCCTCTCTGAAACAGCTCATGGAGGAGTTGCAACTGCATGGGTCGGTCCTGAAAAGGTTCTTTTTAGCTTTAAATTTAATCTCTTTAGCTTTCAATTTCTCAGCTTTAAATTAGCTTTTTAATTTAGCTTTAAATTTGAGAAATCTCCAAGAAAGATGAGAGCTTGTCCAGGGAAGGTGGGAGGGTTTTTAATCTGAATGAAGACCCTTCTTCAGCTCTGCTCATAATTTATGTTGAATTACTGGAAACTGGGAGACCCAGAGATGATGCTGGCAGTGTCTCTGCCGTGCGTCTTCACGCCATAATAATTCATTAGTCCTTTTCTCCTTGAACATCCTAAGTGAAGCTGGAGTATCAGGGTGCCTGGGGTTGGTATTCATCCAGCAGGGCAGGATGTATCTTGGGAATTCTGTGCATATTTTGGGTTTTTTCCTATTTCCCCTCCCCTTTTTTTGAAAAGAAACTGTGGTTTTTAGAAATGAAAACAAGTCCTTCTTGGCCAGGGAGGGTAATTAGCATGAGTCACCTCCACTCTCCCTGGGCAAACACAGGGTTGGGAATTCTGTCATCCGGGAGATGACTCTGAAGATGCTTTCGGGGCCTTTCGGAGGCCCCGTGTTGCCGCCTTGCCAGGCTGCAGTGATGCTTTGTGGATGTCATGTGAAGACACTGGGCTTTCATCCCCCATTCCTGCTGATCTGTTGCGCAAATTCTTCTTGCTGTTTATCTGAACTTCAGTAGATGTGCAGCGCTGTTCCAGGGAGTACAAAAGCAAGAAGAGGTATGTTTGGTCTTCGGAGGTGCTCTTATCCCAGGCTTAGCAGAAATTCATACCCTGTGATACATCTGCTCTTCTGGCCTTCCAGTTTATGGATTTGACAGCAAAAGGACCAGGTGACCCTTCCCATCCACGATGGCACAAGGTTTATTACCCGCGGTGTTGGCGGTGATGTAGGTCTTCCTGCAGAGGCATCCTTGCTGCTTCAGCCATGAGGGACCAGCTACAGGGCTTGAATCCTGAGATGCTTAAGTCATTGTTTAGTCTTTGCTTAAAGTGGGAGGAAGAGCCCGTGGATGCTGGCCACAAGCAGTTGTCAGTGGAGCGAGCTGCTTGCTTGGAAGAAGGACTGGAATAGACCCAGAAAATGTTTACACATAAATACATGAACCAGCTATCGGAAAATCTGGCGTGTGTGGGTGCACACGCATCCCTCTGCACGCTGCTCCCAGCCCAGCTGCGGCCGTGCCAACATGCATGCGTGTGTGAGCCAGGGTGGGCAGGAGCCATCCCTTGTGCTCCCTGCCAGTACCACAGGACTGGGGACCTGCCACTGCCTCAGTGGGCTCCCATGGCTGCTCACACCACGTATGCACTGTCCCCATTGCTTTCAGTTCCTCTCCAACAGATACCAGCCCCAGGACCTTCAGTACAGGTTTATCCTTTCAGTGTGACCAAATTGGCTGGCACACTGAGGATTGTTTCCTTGCAAAGGCCACACTGGCACTCAAAATCCTTTAATTCCCTGGAAAACTTGGGCAAATCTACCACAAGGGAGGACTCAGAGGGATGTGTGGTGGGGAGCGTGGAGCCACGGCTCCCTGTGTTGCTTGGACATTGAGTCTGGGGAGAGCTTTATCAGGAGAAGGATCTTGGGCTTCAGCCAGCAAGAGCAAAGCCTAAATTTCCATGTCACTCTGCCTGCTTCCCACGTGTGTGAGGGCATGGATACTGTGCTAGGAAAAAACACAGTGCCTTTTGTAAAGATGCTGGGGGAAATTGTTAGGTGAAGGTAGGCATCAGATGGAATACTTTCAGGGAGCAGAGGGTGAGTCAGGATGGGTGACCCATAACCAGCCCAGGTACTGGTAGGAGTTTGGGATGAAACCCTAAGATTTTTTGCTCTCCCAGAGGTCCCAGGCTGGAGTGTCACGGCTGCCCAGGGACGGACTCTGCACCCGGCTGCTGAGGGAGGAGCAAAGCTCCTCATTCCCAGCCCATACAGAAAACAACATCCGATGGGCTCCTGCTCGTGGCCCCTGGGGAGCCTCCCCAGCCCGGCACTCCTCCGTTGCAGCTTGTTTTCCATGTCGGAGATAGTCTCCTAAAGCTTTTGGAGTCCTTGATACTCGCGGTGGTATTGGCATCGAGCCGACAGACATCTGCCTCCAGTGCCTCTGTCTCCTTGAGGATGCTGCTTGGGGCTGCGCGGTGTCCTCGCCTCAGAGAAATCAAGGTGGCCTTGGGTTTTTTCAGCCCTCTCACTACTTCTCACGCCATCTGTCTCTGCTCCGAAACCCCCATGGCTGGTTCTAGGGCATAAATGCACTGGAGGTGCAATAACTGGGCGAGGCTGGTGTCATTCTTGCTCCACAGGGAATGGCTTGAGCTGGAGCACAATGGCAGGCTCTCCAAATATATCCAATGGTGAGGTTTAATTTGGTTTTTGCTTTGATTTTCCTCCCAGGGAAGCATCTCCACTCATTTTCTCGTTGGTAAAAATAGAATGAGTGCAGCAAAGGTACTGCAGTCCCATCTGGCTTTGTTTCCCATGTCCTGTGCGAGCTCTAAAGCCCAACGTTTCCATCTTTGCTGGAGTTTTGAGGACCAGCCTGGGACCTCTGAAGGAGGCCTTGTGTAGGGGAACCTCTGAGCATTCACCTTCGGAAATGGCAAATTTTGGGTGTTAGTGGAGGGAGCTGAGCTGTAATTCAGGGTCAGGACTGTGCCGAGAGCGTTGCAAGGAGGTGACGGTGCGCTACCTGGTTCAGAGGAGCTCAGTGCCTCCTATTATTGAAGAACCAGAGGAGAAAAAAAACCCCCTTTTTTTAATAAACCACTTTTCTCCAGAGAAGTTGTCCTGCTGGGTTGGAGGGATGTGTGTCCTGTGCTGGGCTAGGGGTCCTACAGCTGCCAGAGATGCTCTGGTGCTCTTAGCAAGTGTGGGAGCGAGGAGGGGCTCAAGGATCTTCTCTACACCCACCTCATCCACGTTCTCACCAAGTGGCTTCACCAAGCATCTCCATCCTTAGAGTCCCCCTCCACCTCAGAGAATCTCCTTCATTTAATGCCAGTGCAAACCAGGCAGGGCTTCGGTTTGGCTACAGCCCAAGCCTCCTGGCCCTGGACCATCACCCCAGTAAGGTGGTTCCCAGGAGCTGAGTCCAGCACCCAACGTGCTCTGCGCATGAGGCGTGATGGAGGCGGAAGGTGGTGTTATTCCTGTTTCTCTTCAGAGGGACCTACTAATTAGTTTCTGCCTTTATAATGCTTTGAAGTGCTCAGCCGAAACTCCTCAGCGAGCAAAAACTATTATTACTTATTTATACCATTTTCCAGAGTCTCTCCTCCTCTACCAGGGTGCTCCCATTTCCCGCAGATCTGGTCCTGGAGCAGATTATTTTCCCTCCCCAAGGGCATTAGTCGGGATGTCTTAAGAGTACCCAGAATTATTCAGCAACGCCAAAACAGCTTCAAAAGGGAGAGGAGCTCCGGAGGGTCCTGTGGGATTTGGCCAGTTCAACTTCTGCCCACCAGCCCAGCCCAAGCCTGATGCAGTCGGTGGAGCCGGGATTGCAGCAGCCGGCCCCTGGATTAATTAATAGCGAGGGCTGGAGTGGTGCCAGGCGGGAGCGGCGCAGGGAAGGGAACGTTGGACGTTGCGGCGGCGGCAGCTAAAAGGGAAATGTGCTGCTGGGTGATTTATGGGCTGATTTCTCCCAGATTCTCAGCGTTTTTCAGGCTTGGCAGGGGAAGAATAAAGGATTGGGTACATGGTTGCTCGGAGGAGCTGCAAATGTGCAAGTTCTCAACCTAAAAATAATAATTAAAATAGGATTTATTTCCCCCCTCCTGTTTTTTGGTCCCAGCATCCCCCACCCTCATAGTCCTGCCCTGCAGCAGGCACTGGGGCAGGGAGACGTCCCCCTTAGCTGGCAGCAGAGGAAAAGAATCCATCCCCAACTAAACACTGCTTTGGAGATTGCAGCCAACCTCCTGATTCCACAGCGAATGGGTTAGCAGAGACCTTCCCCCCATCCTATCCCTTGGGTCTTTCGCCAGCTTCTTCCTCTCCCCATTTTTTCATCGGGTTGGGGCACCCACATCCCCAGCTGGGTGCAGCCGGGATGCTCCGGGTGCTTACAGAGATTTTGCCAGGCTTGGACTTACCCAGGGCTGGTTTCCAGCAGAAGAGAAGTCTCAGCCAAATTCTGGTTGATGACAGGTCTGGGTGCTTTCAGAATTGGCAGCAGACATAGGTGATTACGTTTTGGGCTCCTTTTGAAGATGTATTTACATTGTTGTGTTAACTTTGACGTGCCAGGTAGAAAGCGGTTACACGCACAGCCCAGGAACTTAAAAGCCAGGAACACGCCTGCGAAAGCCCCAAGCAAGGGAAGCTGAGAGGGTACAGAGACTATTCGACTCTAAAGTAATTTTTAAAAAATCACCTAAATCTCCACAAACATTGGCCTTTAGTAGTAACACATAAAAATGTCAGTGAAAAATACCTGAGTTGGACTTTTCCAGGGGTTTTTTTTTTACTTTCTAGGACTTTTCACCCTTGGCTGAAAAGACCTTTGTAAACCACGCAGGGGAGATGGGGAAAAAAACCCTCTTCCTAAAATACCTTAAAATCATGGTCTGGACTCTGTATTTCATGGCCAGAGAAAGTAGATTAGAAAGGAACTCCTCGGCTTTAGCTTGAAAACAAGCTGCTGATGGCTTCCAAATTTCCAGGCAGAACTAAGCGTGGCATGTGTTTTTCTTTGAAGGATGTAAAAAAATTAGTGTGAGCTGATAATTTTGGTTTCTTTTATGCAGAGAAAATTTGTTTTCATCCTAATTCTTGGCATTGGCTCCCATCCTGTGTTGCTTTTGTTTCTTGGGCTGCCATGGAAATGTCCCCCTTTCCTCCCCAGGCTTCTCCACGCATCTCTTCCACTGGCTCTGTTGCCCATCAGACCCTTTTTTGAACTAATTTAATTAATTAACTCAGTGCAAGTGTTCTTCTGAGTTAATCAGCTACTGGGTTAGTGAATTCAGTCGTCTCATAGAAGGAGGCTGGGGAGCACCTGAGCTCTTTCTCAAGGTAAAGGCTGGAGGTGAAGGAGGAGGAAGAGGAAGGTGCCTCCTTCATGGTGGGTATGGTGGCAGTGAGGGCTCTTTGTCTGCCGTGCTTTTGTTGGTGTTGGATTTTGCTGGGTGAGTGAGCTGAACTGGTCTCTGTGGCTGCACAACAGCCACATCCAACGTGAGGAACATGCCAGGGTTGGTGCTGGGGTTGGAGGAGTTGGGACCCTCTTGTGCCACAACAATGGTGACTCCAGGTTAATTGTAAGTGGAAATCCAGCTCTTTGTTAGTAATTGAGGCGTGAGCTGGGCTGAGTCTTTATATCTCCCTCATCAGAGCAAACCAGGAGCCTGGAGAGAGGGTGATGTTCTGCAGCATAGGGAAGGCCTAGGGTGCTGTCCCTGTGGTGGACCTTAGTCATCCGTTGGGGAGCTGGTGACAGCTTTTCTGGGCCTCTGTGGATCAGGGACGTGAATTAATGTCTTGGGACATTGAAGGATCCTCAGGTGATGGTAGGGCTTAAGGAGGAGGTCCCGGAAGAAGCCTAGGGCTCTCTAGCCTCCTGCTTGCACCCGCAACAGGACAGCAGCCTGAGTCCTGCCCAGCTGTCTGCGTTTGTTGGCTGTTGGGCCTGGGATGTGGCCTTAAAGATAGATGGTGGAGCCAGTGTTGGACCACTCCCATGGGCTGACAGAGCAGCTGCTGGCCACTCACCAGCAGCTACAGCTGGTGGCATCACCAAGATGTGGCTCACCAGCAGCTACAGCTCCTTTAAGGGTGGGAAGGCACCTTCAAAGTCCCACCCCACCATTACCAGTGAGGGTGGACAGGCAGATGATGGCCAGTTTGTGGCCCTATGTCCCCAGGTCATCCAGATTGGCCAGCACTCAGCTTCCCCCCCCAGCCCCAATGTGCAGGGTCTCATGCTGGGGCGGTGCTTGCAGTACAGGGGGGCTCTCGAGGGGCTGCAGTGATGCATTCCAGCTGAAACTTGTACAGCAGAGGTATTTTAAGTATATTGGCTTAACGAAAATGGTTGTGAGCTTTGCTGGGGCAGATTGACAATTTTTATTATTTTATTATTTTTTTTCCAGGGCCATAAAAATTCCATTTGTGCTGTGGGAAGCGTTAACCCCTTCTGTACCACAGGGCTGGTTTCCAGGGGGATTAACGGGGCATTATTTGAACTGCTGGCTCCCCAGTGAACTGTTAAAATAGATTTGGGGGAAGCTTGGGTGGTTTTGCGCTGGGCATTTTATCTGGACCTTGCTCATGGTGACCTGTGTATGGGTATATCCATCCTGCTTCCATGTGCCTGCGTGTTGGGTAGTATAAGGATGTACCTGTACTACAGCAGAGGGGGGGAAAAAGGCTGAACACGATTCTGATGCTCTAAAGAACAAAAGTGAGGCAAAACCTTGGCCATCAGGAAAGGATGGGACCCAGGGGAGTATTGGGCTGCCTGGAGACGCAGGGGTATGGGCGGGTGGCAAGTAAAAATGGAGCGTGGGGACACTTGAATATCCCACATCATCTCTTCAGGGATCTGGGGGGGCTTGACATGTGTGGTCAGCCTTGTGGGCACCTCTTCAAATGTGGTTTGGCTGCCCATGGGCATGGTCTGGGGTTAGGGTGGGAAGGGGGGGCTGGCATCACAGGGGGCTCTGCTGGGGCCACCAGCGCAGCTCCGCTGGAGACTTTTGCATCGGGAGTTGGTGCAAAAATGGAACGTTCCTCAAAGCTTTGCAGCAAACCTCCCTTCTCGCCCCATTCCCTTACACAGCAAGCTCTTACCTGCAGCCATGTATCACGGGGCCTTTGGAGGAGGTTTGGTGGCTTCAGAAGAGCCAAAGCATGACTCTGAGATACTTCAATCATGCATTTTCTGACATGCCCATGTTTTCCATCCTGCTTTTAAGTGCTACATCAAGCAGTGGGACTGTGCAGCAGCAATTTGTTTCGGAACAAAACCAAACCCCAACATCTTTCTTTTCTCTGTTAATACACTGCTTTGAACTTTGCTGGCACAAAGCACTGTCAAATCACAAATAATCTAAAACCTCCAGTCATTTTCTTTACCTCCACACTCCACAGAGAGCAAAAGCAGCAGCACTGCCAACACCATGAGGATTTACAGTGTTTGCTCTCCACATTTATTCCCATGCCCAGGCTCCTGCCTGAGCCACACGAGACTCTCCCCACATTAAGTTCTGGTTTTGATTCCCCACCTTGCTTCCTACCTTGTTTTGTTGGGTTTGGGTTTTTTTGGGTTTTTTTAAAAATCGTAAATTATTTGAATCCCCCTATGTGCTATAGGCTTGGGGGAGACTGGCTGGAGAGCTGTCAGGAAGAGAAGGACCTGGGGGTGTTGGGTGACTGCTGACTCAACATGAGCCAGCAGTGTGCCCAGGTGGCCAAGAAGGACAACAGCATCCTGGCTTGTGTCAAAAATAGTGTGGCCAGTAGGTCCAGGGCAGGGATTGTGCCTCTGTACTGGGCATTGGTGAGGCCACACCTCGAGTGCTGGGTCCAGTTCTGGGCTCCTCACCATAAGAAGGACATTGAGGTCCTGGAGTGAGTTCAGAGAAGGGCAACCAGGCTGGGGAAGGGGCTGGAAGGCAAATCCTNTTCAGCCAGGGGACAGGAGATGGGACAAGGGGCAATGGGCTCAAGCTGTGCCAGGGCAGGGGCAGATCAGATGTGAAGGAAAAGTTCTTCCCTGGCAGAGTTGTGGGGCTGTGGCACAGGCTGCCCAGGGAGGGGGCTGAGTCCCCACCCCTGGATGTGTTTAAAAAAAGGGTAGGTGAGGTACTTAGGGATATGGTTTAGCATAGGACAGGAATGGTTAGACTCGATGATCTTAAAGGTCTTTTCCAACCTTGTGATTCTGTGAATTCCCTCCTGGACGTGTCTGCTGTGAGGCATCGCTGCAGCAGAGGAAACAGCGACTTGGAGGAACGAGTAAACAAGAGCCAGAGCTACAGCCTGTCCGTCTGATCGATAAAGGTGGCTTTGATGGAAGAGATAGCCCTGACGCCAGCCTAAATGTAGCTGGTAGAAGTTGTAGCTGCCTCCAGTGCTAGTTAAAAATGTGGTGTGTACCATCCAGGGAGCCACCACCGCCTTCAAATATTTTGCTTTCTTCAAAAAGAAAAGCTCACAAGCCTGCCTCTGTCCCAGGGGGAAGAGGGGGGGAAAAGGGGGGGAAAAGCTTTAAAAAAGGGATTTTCTTGTCTGTGCATAAAGAGCAGCGTGGAAAAGGGAGGGGAAAAATGGGGTATTTATTTAAAAGGCAGAGGATGTGCTTTTTCTGCCAGCCACCCCTGCTGTCTGCTGAGTGGTAGTGGCTAATAGCTGGAGGCGAAACTAATACTTGGCAGGGGATGAGACACAGCCCAGGCCCCCTCGTATTAGGGACTCACTGAAGAGCTTTTGCTTTATGTCAGGGCTGTGAGATGAGTTCATCTTTTCGGGATTTGGTGGAGCACGCTGGGAGATAAAAGGAGGTGAAAGAACCCACTGCAGCTCGGGAAGCAGGGCAGCCAGCAAAGGTGGTGATGGATGGGGCTGGGGGTGGAGAAGGACCATGCCAAAAGCTCTCCTGAGGCAGAGACTTTTCAGATGAGTCTTGTAACCATCCCTTTTTGGGGTGTTTTGTTTGCCTGCGGCCATGGGCAGGTTGGTTTTGCAGCTGGTGCGTGGCTTTTTAAAGCCTTTCTTCACCCCTGGCCAGGAGAAGTGGGGTGGAAAGGAAACTTTGAGCTGCTTGATGTGCACTTACTTAAAACTTGGTGTCCTCGCTGGCTTGAAGGAGCGCAGGACATCTCCAGGCGTGCTTCAAGGTGACAGAGGTGTTGCTGCCAGGCAGGAGCTGCGATGGGATGAGACACGTGACGAGCACGTTGGCAGGGGGGATGTCACCTCCTGACATGAGTTCTTGTGTGGATGGACTGAAGCTCATGCTGTGAATTGTACAGACATTATTTTAATCAGGCTGTCCCAGGAGGTGTGAAAAGACCTTGATCCTTGGAGTCCCTTCCAACCCATACCAGTCTGTGATTCTATGATTCTAACCTGCTAACCCAGTTTACTCCCCTCCCCCCAATCTCCCTCCCCTTAAATTTGTATGGTTCCAACTCAGGTTAAACTCTTAACAAAGCTGCTTAATTCAGAGATGGTCAGTGGGGAGGAGAGCCCATTTCCCTCTGGGGTAATTTGAGCCTGGAAAGAAGCGGGGCTACGCTTGAAATCCGGTGTGTCAGTGGGGTCTCTGAAGCACAATAATGGCATCACCCGTGGGCGAGTTAATGGGACGTGATGGCACGAAGGCAGAGGGGTCAGCAGGCCGCGGGCGCGTTGTCAGGGAGCTTAATGCCGGGCACGGAGAGGAGCTGGCTCCAAGCAGAGCTCCTTGCTGGAAATCCCAGGGTGGTTTTCTGCTATCTGGTGTGGTAGGAGCAGGGAGGATGTTCAGCAAGAGGTATATTCACCTTCTTAGGGACTCTTCCAGTGCTGAGAGTACCCATCGTCCTTCTTGAGGCATCATAAATTCTGGATGCATCATAAATTCAACAGATTTTTGGCAATCTGCATCGCTCCCCTCTTCCTTGAGTGTAATCCCTAGAAAGAAGAGATGTTTCTCATGTTTCTGGGGAGAGTTGCAGTGGTCTTGTAGGAGGATGTGTATAGTTTATAGTAACTACTCCCCTTTGGCGTGAAATGCCTCCTCAGATTTCACATTCTCCATGGGAACATCAGCATGGCTGTCAAAGAATATTATATTGCAGGGATAACTGTGGGATCAGCCATCCAAGCACTTCATGGACATCAGCTCAACATGAGTTAGGGTTTGAAAATGGGGGTACACCACCACCACAATGTGTGGGGACCCGCCAAGCTCAGGAGTGGCTGAGTTGCATGGTGTAGGATCTGTGCCAGCTCTTAATGCACATCTCTTGAGGGTCCCTCCCAGCTGCTGGATACAGGATTGGACATCAGAGAGAGGAAAAGGTGTTGAGCTCAGTGGGAGCTGGTGGGTGGCCCACCAGCCTTTGCTTGAGCCTTCTTTCTTGGTGGCATTTGATGTAATTGAAGACAAGTGGTTGTCTTGTGAGTTGAACACCAGCTCAATTCCCACATGAGCAAAGCCAATGGGTGGGAAGAGCCATTTGCTTACCTTCCATACCTATCTCTTCCTCACTGGTCACAGCAAGCCCTGACTCTTCCTCTTCTTTCCCCCACAGATGCCAGTACGTCGCCCGATGCCGTGAAGAGGAGCCATTGGTGCAACGTGGCCTATTGGGAGCACCGGACGCGCGTCGGCCGCCTCTACACAGTGTACGAACAGTCTGTCAGTATATTTTATGACCTACCTCAAGGAAACGGCTTCTGCCTCGGACAACTAAACCTGGAAAACAGGAGTGAGACTGTGAGAAGGACTCGAAGTAAAATCGGCTACGGGATTTTACTCAGCAAAGAACCGGACGGCGTGTGGGCTTACAACCGCAGCGAGCATCCCATCTTTGTCAACTCCCCGACACTGGACATCCCCAACTGTAGGACTTTGATCGTGCGTAAGGTGATGCCGGGTTATTCCATCAAGGTGTTTGACTATGAGAAATCCTGCCTCTTGCAGCACACGGCCGATCTGGATTACGCCGATGGGCCCTACGACCCCAACAGCGTGCGGATTAGCTTCGCCAAAGGCTGGGGGCCCTGTTACTCCAGACAGTTTATCACGTCGTGTCCTTGTTGGCTGGAGATCTTACTCAGTAACAATCGATAACAGTCAGCCTCTGATGAAAGGAAAAAGAGAAAGATTAAAAAAAAAAAAAAGACACAAGACTATCCCAAATATCATCTACCTAGATTTAATATAAAGTTTTATATATTATATGAAAATATATATTATACTTGTAATTATGGAGTCATTTTTACAATGTAATTATTTATGTATGGTGCAATGTGTATATGGACAAAAAACCAGAAGATGCACTTTGGCTTATATAATTCTTTCAATACAGATTTTTTTTTTTTTTTAAAAAGAAAAATTATACAACAAAAGTAGGAGGAGAAAGCCCTAATTTTGATGTATGGTTTTTTTGAAATATTATTAATACCCAGACAAAAAAGCTAATACCAGTCACTCATTGATAATAAAGTATTCGCATTATAGGGGGGGGTTAATTGTCTTTTTTTTCCCCCCCTTCCCCTGACTGAAGTCCGCAGCAGTGTCTGCTCGGGCGTTCTCTGGGGTTCCAGAGGGGTGACGGCTCTCTCATCTCAGCCAGGACCCTTAGAAAAGCAATTAATGAGTTCCTGGAAGGATGTGGTTGTCTCCCAAGAGGAGGGTCAATGAGGGCAGTGGAGCTAGGGCCCAAATGGAGATGGGTGAGAGGAACATCTCCGGTAGCTTTTCTTGCTCTCGGCATCATGATCTTGCTGGTAATGCAAAACATGATGGGGTCATTATGAAGATGAGTGTGCACCATTGTGTTTGTGCAAATGCATGGCTGTTGGTGCAAATCGATGGGTATTTGTGCTGGTGGGAAGAGCAAAATAGACCCCAAGAGCTGCCCAGTAGGAGTGGGTTGTGTTACCAACCTTACATGGGGATTTTCTCCCCGAGTCTGTTACCTCACAGGTATGTTTGATAGTTGAGAAACAAACGGTGGTTTTGGACAACTCATGGTTGGGTGGATCCTCAGTTGGAGACACCATAGTGTGGCCTGAATTTTTGGGAACCTCTCCAGCAACTTGAAGTAAGGCAGAGGTGAGAATTGTGTGCAGATTTGTCCCCTGGATCTCCCAGTCATGCAGGCAGCAAGGTGGTACAGAATCGTTCAGGAGGAATATATACTCCGAGGAGCAGTTGCAGACAGAAGTCCTGGTCAGATGAGCTTGTCTCAGCTGATTTATTCTCTCTGGATAAAACCAGGCATGTTGCCTTCTGCATGAGCTTCACTGCTGTCAGTGCTGTAGCACCCACGTGCTTGCATGGGCAGGTCGGACATTGTCTGGCTTCACTTGGTTGGTAAAGTTCCTTATGTTAGTGATGAGTGTTGCCAAGGCTTGGAGGTGCATTGCAAAGCCCTGTACATTGGATTTTTGGGAAGTCCCAGCTTCTGGAGTCTGATGACTGCAGAAGCACCTTAGCTTTCTGTGGTACAGAGGATGCTTTTGTAGCCCTCATATTTGTGGAGAAAAACCTGGAATGGGATCTCCTAAGTGGCTCGAACCTCAGAGGGTACAATAGGGTGCAGATGTACTATTAAAAAGCCCTCCTGATGGTTGGCCAGGCATGCATTTCGGCAGCTGGACTTGGTGCTGTAGCCACAAGCAAGGATGGGAAAGGTGGGGGGGCATCCCACTGTGGAAGGAACTGCATCCCAGCATGGAAACACAGAGCTGGGGTGGACATCAGGGAGAGGAGCGAGCAGGGAAGGACATTTGTGGGGTCCTCTCTCAAGATTCTAACCCTGCTCAGTATTTAATTGGGACCACACTGGTCGAGTCCCTGCAGCATCACTATGAATTCTCAACACCATTAATTTTTGTTCATGTTAGAGCCATTATTGTTGGGAAACTGTGTCAAAGCATGGCATTATCATTCAAAGCCAGCTTTCCAGAGCTTTGGAGGGGTTTTTTTTACCCCCTTTGGCATAGATGGGGTGCATCCTGCTGTACCACCTCACTGCAGCACTTCCATGAGGCCATTTTTATGTGTTGGGGTTTTTTTTCCAAGAGATTGCTGTTCATATCATCCTTATTTTAACTGGGAAGAACCAGCCCAAGAGCTGACTTGCTGCTTCTCCCCTTTCCCTTTCCTCTCTCCTGGCATCCCCCAGCACCACAGAAGGTTTTACATTTGCATTCCAAGCTGGCTGCTGCCACCGTCCCTGTCCTCTCCTGCACATGGATGCACCAGTGCTGCCATTCTCCACTTGCTACCAGCTTCTTCCATATATTGGGCAAAATAACACCAAGGATGGACATGATTTGCTTTTATACCACCCACAAAAGTCCTTGTCCCAGTAACCACAGAAACTTGGACACTTCCATTGGTTTTCCCTGACTTCATGCAGCACTGTCATACCATCTGGCTGCCTTTCTCCTCCATCCCAGGTTTGCACCAGTGAAAAGGTTTTTGTGGGTTGAAATCTGAGCGGTTAACTCGGGTTTTCCCTTGTGGGAGCCAGTGATTGGGCTCAAATTTTTCTTCCTTTGCTGCTCATGTGCTTCCCTAGGAATAAATCCAGAGGTTTCTTTCACTTGACAGCAAGGGTTTAAAGGGAATAAAAAAGGATTTTATGGTGAGGTGATGAAATAAGACATCAAGTAGCTTTTCTGTCTTGTTTCCCCCCTTTAATACCTTTCTGTGATCATTCAAACTTGGGACCCTTTAAAAGCAGCTGTAGAATTTCCAAGCTGTTGAAGTCCAGGCTGGACCCTCACAAAGCTCAGCTGAAGCCTTCCCCATGCGACCCCCTGGTTTGAACCTGTGGGGCTCTTGGGTGACTGGGAGCAGCCCTGAGGGTAGCTCTGCATGGGGGGTACAAAGAACGATCCCTGTCTTGCCAGGGCTTGCAGGAGCAGCTGGTCATTGGGTTTTGCTAAGCTGAGTCTGTCCCAGCCCCACAGGTGTGGGTCTTTGTTCATCTGCCCCCGCCTTAACTGGGAGCTAACTGGGGCCACCTGAGCTGGTTTCTGCCCCTTTCTGGAACAGTCATGGACTTGGCAGTGCTTGAGGTAAGTAGCATGTTCTCTATGCTCTGGGGTCTTGGGGGGTGGGTTATGGTGTTGTAAGGGTAGAAATGGAGGCTGTACTTTGGCAGGAGGGTGCTTTGACTGAGCTCCTGGCACTTCTCCTTGTGCCCTGATGTTGGGGTGCTGCTGTGAATGCTTCTGAGCTGGTTTAGCTTTGCCCTGGGGAGGTTGTTGGCTCCTTGGCATGGCTGTGTTACCACTGAGGGCTTTTCCAGAGGGATGTGCTGGGCAGTGCAGCTGGGAAGGGCTGTTTCACTCCTCGTGCTGGGATAATGTGCTACTGTTACTGGGGGCCAGACTGAGCTGGAGGAGCTGGATGTGCTACCACTCAGTAGCCTGGCAGGATCCCGGCAGTACCCCCCCCCCCCAGCCCTGCATGGTTAGAGAAGGTGTTGGGACAGCAAATCCCTCAGCAAAAAGCATTCCATCCATGCTGAAGGACTTGAGCAGTGCTCTAGACTTGGAGTTTGCTCCAATTCATCAGTTCCTTGGCAGAGAGGTCGTGGTTATGCTGTAGGATGGGGGTGTTGTGTGGGTTTGGTGCCTCAACTGATCTTAAGGTGGTGAGTCTCACCCCTCCAAGGCAGTGACTTCACAGGTGGTGGAGCTTCCCCAGGCCACAGCCCTCAAGTTCCCTTGTCAAGGTCTTGATCCTGCAAAAGAGTCTTTGAGTTGAATGCTCTGACTCACACTGGCTGCTTTATGGATCATCTGCGGGGGTGGTGGGGACGTGGAGATGTTCTAAGCTGGTAACTAAGGTAGCAAAACTTGCTGTACACCTTTTATCTGTGGGCGCCAAAGCATCCACACAGGCATTGGTGCCTTCCTCATGATGTTAGGGTTGCAATCAGGAGGTTGAAGCCTGCAGAGTCTGTTTCTGGCTTCCCTGTGGCAAACACACCCCAAGTCTGCTCAGGTCCAAGTCCTGAATTAGTAATTCTGGTGTTGGACCCAAGTCCTTATGGGCTTTGATTTGTGGAGTGTGTTTATTCGACAAGATCCTCTTGATTTGAGTCATACCACGTTTTAAAGCTGGCTGTGCAGTGGGCTCAGGAGAAGCACTCATCTGCTGCTGGTACATCACAGAGGCTACTCACTCCTCTGAGAAGACGTTCATCGTCTCTGTCCTTGATGCTCGTTGCTACTATGACTGAAAGTTACCTTTTACTAGCCAAAAAGGGAAATAACACTAAGAGGAATCACGTGTGGTTCCTCTTAGGAAAGGCTGAAATCCCCTTTGTGGCAGAGGTTTTGCCACAGTTCTATAAGGTCCACCAGTCTTCAGACCATAGCCCTCCTTCTCAGGTTTATCCCTGCAGTAAAAGTACAGGGGGCTTGTTCAAATCATAGAATCCCAGACTGGTCTGGGTTGGAAGGGACCCCAAGGGTCACAGAGCTCCAACCCCCCTGCCACAGGCAGGGCCACCAACCTCCAGGCCTGGAGCTATACAAGGTTGCCCAGGGCCCCATCCAACCTGGCCTTGAACACCAGGGCATCCTTGGAGGTGTCTTCATTATTAGCATAATTAAAAGCTGAGTATTGTCCTCTGGGGGATGCAGGGCAGGGAATCACTTGGTGCAGAGAAAGGAGCTGAGGCTTCATCCTGGGGTGTGATGCTGTGTGACTTAAGGGTCTCTGTACTTCATGGAACCTCTCCAGCTCTTTGGGATGTGAGCTCATGTTGTTAACAGAGCCATGCAAGCACTTGTGCCTGTGCTTCCCACAGCTGCAGCGGGCCTGGTCCAGGTCCTGGGTCAGGGCACAAAGTGGCTGTGGTCGGAGCTGCTGCTCTCCCAAGGGGCATGAAATGCGCCTTGGGAGCTGGAGTTAGTGGGGGGGTTGCTTTGTTGGGTTTCATCCAAACATCTTGTCCAGGTAAACCACCCTGTAGAAGGAACGAGCTGCTGCGGCTGGGCTGTGCCAGACTGGTGCTGTGCTTTGCTTTGGTGTTGGGCTGTTTGTTCTGGTGAATTGGCTGCTACCTGATTGCCCTGGTTGTCTTTCAAGCTTGGTTTTCTGAGGCACTGGGAATAGGGTGGCTGCAGAGCTGTGCTGAGGGGCGAGAGAGATGCTGGTGCCTTCACCTCATCCTGTTCCTTGTCCGAGCTGTTTGGGAGCAGGAGCTGGCTCGTGGCTGAACGTGGATCTGGTCTGATGGATGGCCAAAGTGGCCCACACCTTTCCTAAAGAGCAAAACCAAAGGTTCATCTCCGTTTCCCCTCCCCTGAGGTAGACTGGGATGCTGAATCTAGCAGGCCCCAGGAAGGGAGGTATGCTGGGGATGACATGGCTTTGTGACAGGGTCCACAGCATCACTTAGTGCTGGGTGACATCCCAGCACTGGGCCCTGCAGCCATTGTCTCACCACCAACACCCCAAAACTGGGTGCAGGAGCCTGAGACACGGTGGTTAACTACAGAGCATCCAGAGTTATTTCCTGTAAATAACTCCTGTTGCTTTCCTCAGAGGTCTTACTTTCCGTTGGGTGCGTGACGGCGCGTTGCTCACTGCTTCCTGGATAATCCTTTCTATATTCCCCATTTATATATGTGCTGGTGTGGGGCACAAAGTAGCATCTGTGCTATATACACTGTGGGAACAACCCAAAATTGCTCTGAAACTCGACTGGCTTACAATTATATTGGATTCTATTAAATTAAAACACATAGCACATATATTACACAATAAACCACAGCTATTTCATGGATCAAATTAAGTTTTATTTGGGCAAATTACAACCTTTCTTACAGTTGGGCCTTTGTGAAACCATTCCTTTTTAATAAAAGCAGGCATTTTTGGCAAAGGCTCTTAAAGTGTGCATTCCCCATAATTGCATGTACTGTTGCTATTCTTCCTGGGATATGTGTGGCTAATTATCTTCTCCTCTTCAGGATAGGTTCAAACGAGCTGTATCTTCCCTTTCTTCCTCCCCCACACCTCCCTTCTGCTGGAATTTCTTATTGCTTTCCGTTTTTATTAGCTTGGCTATGGAAGTCAGCAGGGAAAGGGGGGGGAAAAAACCCAACCCCAAACCCAAAACACCTACTCATTAAAAGCAGGAGTGCCTTTCCTGGAATTTCTTAGGGAAATGTGACTCTCCCAGCCGCCCTCCGGCCCCAGCTCAGGGTGGGGGTGTGAGGTTTGGGGGGACAAAATGGAAGACAAGCCTCTGAGAGGCAAGATGAAACCCAGTGGGTGTGTGAGGGAGCTTGAGGAGGGGGTGTGAAATGCACCCCATTAGCACTGGCTCCTTGTTTAATGAGGGCTTTGGCTTTGCTGCAGCCTCTTCCTGCACGGGGGCAGCGAGGGGCACGTGAGGCGGCGCGCCAGGCCCTGCCAAATCCCTTTGGATGTCTCATCCCCATATGGGTTTGGCTAAAATCAAACAAATGGCCCAGGAGCCATGGGGATGGATGGACAGACGGACAGACAGGGTGGCTGGCTCCCGCCTTTCCTTAGGTAAAAAAATAACCTCTCACTGGTCTTGAGACGTGCTGCTCTCCTGGTTTTCCTGCTGCTCCGCTGGTTTTCCAGCCTCTCGCGTTCCGTTGGCTCTCAGGCCAGGCTTGTAGCGACCAAGACTTTCTGGGAATCATTTTTCCCACGGTATTTTTCATCCTGGAGCAGGCAGCAGAGGAAATGTCCCAAGTGCAGCTTGCCTTGGGTAACATCACTCTGACTTCTGGACCAGCAAGACCAAGATAAACAGCAGAACCACACTGAGCTTCCCAATTCCTCAATGCATGGCATATCATAGAATGGTCTGGGTTGGAAGGGACCCCAAGGATCATAGAGCTCCAACCCCCCTGCCACAGGCAGGGCCACCAACCTCCGGGCCTGGATCTACACAAGGTTGCCCAGGGCCCCATCCAACCTGGCCTTGGACCCCCCCAGGGACGGGGCATCCACTCCTTCTCTGGGCAGCCTGTTCCAGCCCCTCACCACTCTTTCTGTAAAAAACTCCCCCCTAATATCTAATCTAAACCTTCCATACCTAATCTAAACATGAGACCCCCCCTCCAAATTTTAGGGGTGTGGGAAGGGTGCTCAGCCCCTTAGCGGGGTGGGATGGGGCTGATGGAGCTGTCACTGTAGACGTCCTAGCACATTGTATAAAGCTCTGAAGTTTTCTGTCAGTTTTCCAGATCCTTCTGGGCACCATTGTCAGGAGATGAAGAACTATTATTCAGGCTCCCAGATCACATCTGGATGCTGTTTATGGGATTGTGTGGCGTGATCACATCTGCAGGAGGGGGGTAGCACTGGCAGTGGGAATTGGTCTTGGGGATGCCAGACTGTGTCTGCTGCTAGGGCGTGTGGACCAGCAGCATGTCCCCATCCTGCTCTCAGCCTGGGGTCCTGAAAAAGGCTCCTTGGAGCGAATGATTTCCCTGTTGCTTTACAACTGCTGCCAAGTGTTTGCTCAGAGGTTCCTCATCCGTGTGTTGGTGCTTCCCGGCCCCTTCCCTCTGTGGCTCTCTGGTGTGTGGCAGCCCTGGGGGTGCCTCTGCACCCACCAGCCACCAATCTGAGTTGGGTCACAAGTTGATGGTCCTGTGGCATATGTGATGGGACTGTCTGGGTCCTCCACAGTTCCTGTAGAGTGGACATAAACTTGAGACACAGGAGAAAAAAACAATAGGATTATTCTGTCCATATAAGGCTCCTAGAAATGTCTTTATTAATAATATTTTCCCCCAGATAATAAATTGAGAGCGTCCCTGACCTGTTGCCTGCTTCCCAGGATGGCCAGACAGCACAGCCCATTGCCACCGTTACATAGTATCAGATTGTGGTTTGGGAGATGTTGGTGCTGGCTCAGCCCCCCAGTGCCTCTGCACCAGGGACCCATGGTGGGGCAGGACCCAAATGAAATGACCACAAGACCTTTCCTGTGTCCTGCTTGTGTGACCATAGTGTTGGAGGACAGTGGGGGCTGTGTGACTGTGTCACTCGCCTGCAGTGGCAGGAGAACATAGCCTTACTCTGTCCACAGAGCATGCCCTCCAGTCTGGCACTGCAGGGGAGAGCATGTGAAATGGGGGAGAAAGGGAAGAGTCCCCAAAGCATCTCTTGCAGCTTGGCTGTGGGTTTTGGAGGGAGAAGATTCTGTCTCTTGTCCCTGGTTGTGCCTTCCATCCAACACCCGTGCCTTCTATTGCCTTCTATCATCTTCCAACTTAGGCTGATGCTTTAAGCTGGATGATGCTCTGTGTCTCAGCACTGGTCAGAAGTTGTGGTGCCATCCAGTGGGATGGCATTTGGGATGTGAGGCTTTACAAGCAGGCAGGATGAGCTGCTCAGAGGAGCTCACTGGAACCCCAAACTGCAGTTAAACACCACCATCTGAAGAGCTTTGTGTGGAGCATGTGCTGTGCCTCCTTCCTCAGAGGACATATCAGGGATATATTGCACACCACTCTGCTCTCTTTTGGGATGCAGAATTGAAACCACAACCCAATGCTGGGGAAGATCCATGATGAGCATGAAGCGCCTTCTCCCAAAGGATGCTGTGGGGGGGAAAGGGATGAAGAAAAAAAAGCCCCACTAGTCTCTGGAAATTGCTTTCCTTCCTCTTCTCCTTCCAAAATAGCATAATTAACAGAAATAAACTTTACAGCTTTTGAAGGTCTTGTATGCCAAGCTTGAACACGCAGCCCTCAACTGAGCAGGCGCTGAGTGCTGGGAACAGTTAATTATTACCCAAATGGTGTCTGAGTTAGTCTGAAAGGATTGAGGAATTATGAAATTGTAATGAGGGAGGCCTGTTCTTGGCAAACACTTCCATGATTCAAATGCTGGGGAATTCAGCGTGTTTTTCTCTTTTTTTCATAGACTCATAGGATGTGTTGGGTTGGAAGGGACCTTTAGAGGTCATCTAGTCTAACCTCCCTGCTATGAGCAGGGACATCTTCACTAGATCAGGTTACTCAGAGCCCCATCAAGCCTGACCTTGAATATCTCCAGGGATGGGACCTCCACCACCTCTCTGGGCAACCTGTGCCGATGACCCACCAGACTGAAGAACTTTTTCCTAATATCCAACCTAAATCTCCCCTTTTCTAGTTTAAAACCATCACTCCTCATCCTATTGCTCCATGCCGTTGGGAACAGTTCTTCCCCAACTTTCTTATAGGCACCTTCCAGGTACTGGAAGGCTGCTATAAGGTCCCCCCAGAGCCTTCTCTTCTCCAAGAAGACTTTGAGGACTTCAAGCCAGCCAATGGCCCAGATTGTGCAGGGGAGATTGAGTGGGACCATCAGTCTAAGGGACCTGATGCTGTAACAGCTTCTGCAGTTCTCTGTCATAGCAGCTCTTTAAAAATAGCTTTGGTGAGTCAGTAATTAACTCATTGTTACTTCTTAAGACTCCCAAGTGTGTGAGTTTCTGGATACAATGGGTTGGTGTTGGATCTGTAGGAGAAGCTCCCTCTACACGGTATGTTTGGTGCTGCAGCAGCTGGGACCTTGCAGTGGCCCTTCTCACAGCTCACCTCCACAGAGGTCTTTGCATACTTGTTGGTCTCATAGATATGCAGCTTTCACAGGGAAGGCATCTGCTTTCCTATGGAGAGCTCTTCTTTGGTCTTGGAAGGCCAAGAAAAAAGGTAAAACGCATTGGAGGTTTTGGCAGTTTTTCTTCTGAAAATGTGAATGCTTCAGAATTCTCCTTTCTGTCATCATCAGACCACAAGTGGTCCATGTTTGGTCTCTTCTGGATCTTAAACCTATTTGTGCGTGCCTGGAAAAACAGAAGTCATGGTGCCTCAAGAGTGTCTGCCTCTTCCACCCCTCCAGACGCCAAGGTCTATGCACGAGTGGTTGGGGTTCAGCCTCTTTCAAGCAGGATAATGGTGCTAAACCTCATGGCAAAGGTGGTGGAGATAAGAAAAAAGTCATGCAGATGGGAAGTAGTGTCTGTAGGTGACTTGTTTCGAAGAGTTTAATTCAAAGGGTCCCTGGTTTGGACTGCTGGGGTCTCTCTGTCTCCTGCTCAGTTCCCTTTCTCCCAGTTCAAATCTTTGAAGTATAATAAATAGATACATTTGGAAAGTGAAGCATGTGATGGGTTAGAAATCATTTGGTAACCCATGACCTGATGCTCCTTTTCAAGCTAACCCATGTAGGCCAGGGTGCCCCCCCAGTTACTCATGGGGGTCCCCCAGTCCTGACTGTGAAGCAGAGGAGGCTCCCTGCAAAGAAACACTTTGGGAGCTGAATCCTCAGAGTGGGAAAAACTTAAAAGCTTTTTTTTTTGTCCTTCCTACAGATGTTTCTCCTCAGTTCTAAGAGAAACAAGCGTGTGGGAACGCTTCCGTGCTCTAATCTTGGGGGGTTGATGCCTTCCTTTCTAAAATGTTCCTCACAGTCCCATCCCTGTGCTTATCTGGGTTTTAGCTGCTTTGCTTGTGGCTTTTTAAGGAACAGTTGCATGTAGATGGGCAATAAAGCTGTTGTGCTTTGCTCAAAATGTCTCCTACCAGGAAAGTCCCTGCTGAGTTGTCTTTCTGCTGCATGCAGGGAACCACACAAGATTCCCCTCTGGTCACTGCTTGTTGTATTTCACAAGGGCTGATCCTCCCTCTCCTCCAGTTGGTTGTGTGTTTGCAGACAAATCCCTTACAGGACCTATGCTCTGCTTCAGGAACTCAGACATCGCTAATCTAAAGCACTTCTGATCACTCTGCTGTTTCCTCCTGGGTCCATGTAGTCCCAGTGACAAACTGCTCAGGTGCTTGTTGGTGCCTCTTGGACAAGCCAAGGAACAGATTCCTTAGAAAAACACCTTTTTGACAGCTGGAGTTGGTCTCCATGGGTTATGGGACTTGGCAAGGGGAAGTAGAAAGGGTTTCAGTTGCCTTAGGTCATCAATAAGGCTTTCCTCCTTGGTAGGTTGGAGCCAGGCACTATGAACTAAGGTGAAGGTGTGGGTTACAGCAGGAGAGAAGTCCACCTGTATCTTCTGGGATCAGTGGTGTTGGGAGCAGGATGTCTGGCTGGGGTGCAGCTTGCTGTGTGACCTGTCGCTAGGGTCTGACGTGTGCATGGGGATGAGCTAAAGAGTTGGATTAGTGAGTTGTTAGCACCACCAAGCTCAGGTCATCTGGAGGATTTTGTATGTGAACTGGAGGATGAGCTCTCAAAGAAGCCTCCAAATTACTTCTCAAGGGAAGAAGAGTGCCCAGAACACTCTAATGAACCAACAGCTCCTTTGTCCCGTGGCACTGGATTTCTTCTCTGCCCTTCCTGTGGAGGACAGATATGGTTGGACTCTATGATCTTAAAGGTCTTTTCCACCCTAGTGATTCTGTGATTCCTGCTTTAAAAATCATCCTTCAAGCTAAGCCAGAGCCTGCATGAAGACTGCACTGCCTTGTGGTTTTCACTTCCAGCTTGGACCAGAAGGCAGCAGTCTTGCAAACTGTTTTGGTTCTATCAGATCAGTATTTGCTGATCAAAACCTGTTCTCATGGGTTTCCCCCTCCATTTTTTAAGAAGTCCTGGGTTTTTCTTGTATTTCAGCGATTGTTATTTGTCTTCTCTCTGTTATTGATCTGTGTAGTCTGACATGTCACCCAAGTCCAAGCTGTGCTGGGTTCAGTAGTCAGTCCTAAATTAACTTAATTTTTGCAGTTGTTGGTGTAACTACCTTATTAAATTGCAGCTTGTGTGTAGTAACTTGGGCAGGGATCCTCTCCACAGCTGAGGTGTCCAAGTCTGTGGTGTCCTGATGGAACTGCCCTCAATATTTCTGTTCTTTAAAGAAAACTTTGATCGCTACCTCCTTGAATTCTTGCATCAGTAAATATTTCATCAAAATGCACGTATGAGCTGGTATCAAGCAAGATTCAAAAGAGGCTGTGTAATGATTTTGGAGATGGCCAAGATGGCTGTAGCTTTTTATTCTACGACTAGGGAAGCCAAGATGAAATTTCCAGGAGTTTTTTATCAGCTTAACATTATCATAGAATCAGAGGGGTTGGAAGGGACCTCAAGAGATCATCAGGTCCAACCCCCTGCTAAAGCAGGGTCCCTAGCTCATATTGCACAGATAGGCATCCAGATGGGTCTTGAATATCTCCAGAGATGGAGACTCCACATCCACCCTGGGCAGCCTGTCCCAGGGCTCTGTCACTGGAATAAACTTAATGAAAAACATTCATAAACTTTGGTTTATTTAAATGAGGAAGAAAGCTGTGAAGTAGTTTTTTAAGGTGATATTGTGAAACGCTTCCTTTAATACAAGTGGTGGTGTGCAGAGGTGGGAGGTCAGAGCTACTCCTTGAGTATAAGGCTTGAGCAATCCTCCTCCTCACTACAAACTACGCTCCCCTGTAAGAAACCCCTGCTCTGTGTGTTTGAGCTGCTTCAGTGCAATGGGCCCGAGGAAGGGAACCAAAGTAAAGGCTCATAAAGCCTCTGGACATCACCTCTTGGATCAGCAGTCCTTGAGTCAGCTGAAAACATTTGCAGAACAATCCTTAAATCCTCCATGTGGGCAGGAAAATAGGAGGCAGAACTGTAGCAGAGGAACCTTCAAAGCTCGTTTTAGGTGTCTGGGAATGAAAACGGCTGGAGCAACGTTGAACAAGATGTCCCCTTGCTTTAAAAACACCTCTGAGGTTATTGTTTTTGAGATGAGCTGGGAAATATTCCGTGCCTTCCTTCTCTAGATGTGCTGTTGGTAACGTGCCCCTCAGGTGGATCAAGGAGCAGAGAGGACTTAGAGGCTGCTACTTATTTCAAGCTCTGCGTGATGCTGCATGATGCTGCAAGGTGTTGTGTGTACACATGTTCACTGCACCAGAGCCCCCATGGTCAGACATGGGCTTGGGCTGCAGTCTGGGTGGGCTTGGGTTGTCACTGATCCACTGCAACTTTGCTGAGCAGCCTCACGTTGCTCCATCCCAACTCATGCCCAGACCAGGCTGGTGTCCCCTGACAGCCTGGAGCTCACCGTGGAGTTGCAGCAGTGTCGAGGGGCTGGGTGAACCCAAGGGGCTGCAATCCTCCTGTCCCTTTGTGGCATTGCTCTCCCATCGTGGAGGATGTTTCCAAGCACTGGGAAGTTCCTCTGGGAAGGCTGATGGTACTGAACCCCTTCCCTGCCTGACCCCTACCTCCATCCTGGTTGAACAACGTAGGTCTGAGGTCAGCATCCCCCTTTGGGGCTCTGGCTGGGTGCTCCTGCCCTTAAGCATTGCCCAAGCAGAAAAACAGTGCAGCAAAGCAGAATCGCTGCTTCAGATACTTTTTTTTCCATTAAAAAGAGAAGGAGGAAGAACCAACAAAATCAGCCCCCTGCCCCCACAAATCCTACCCTTGTCTGGGAATATTAAAAACATCCTGGAGCTGAGACTGTGCATGTGCTCCTCAACCTTGAAGGAGGATTTCTGCCAAGACACTGACCCCTTGTGGATTTTGCAAATGTCTTTGCATATCTTTTTTTTTTTTTTTTCTTCAAAGGGAAAAAAAAAAAAAAAACCCACTAAAATTTTTTTTTTAAGAAACCCCCTTTCAGACCTTCTCTTGGTCCCTCACAATCCAGAGCGATCAGAAGATTTATTATTAAACGGAGGCTCCAAGGTGATTTATGAAATTACAGCTGAGCAGAGTTGTGAGCTGGTTACAAATTGCAAAGAGATTCCATGGGCTGTAAGCTCCAACGAGCACGGGATATATTACACTATGGGGAAAAGGGGAGCTTAAAACCAGCTGGCCAACTGTAACAACTCCAGCCACTTCTTTTTGATGAGAAGATGATATACATCTGGGTTTAATCCAAAACACGACCGACTGACACCAGGGGTTTGGAATATCTTGGACAAACTGGATCATTTTTTGCTTGGTTTTTTCCAGAGCTGTTGCACCACTTCATTTGGAGTTGTGTTCCCTTTTTCCTGTTGTTTCTTCATGTGTTAGTGACTCCTTGTTGGACTTTGTGAAGTGCTGGGGGTTGTTTCTCACTGCTTTCCAGAAGAAGGGTTTCTCTGAACTCTCTGCAGTCAGTGCTAGGGCTTGAAAAAGGTGATGATGCTGCAGTACCACGTGTGGATTCCCTGGCCTAAACTGGCCACCTATAAATATACCCCAGGTGTTAATAAGGAAAAGGAAGCTGGAAGACATTGTCAGGAAGGATGAGTCGGCTTTGGAGTAAATCCCTCCCAGGGAAATCCCTGGTCTAGCTGTTAATGGCTGCACTTCTCCTGGAGAAGTCGTTTGTCATCCTGACTTCTCCAGGAGAAGTCATCTGTCAGCCCTTGGGTGTGCAAGAGGCATGTATAGATCTATATTAAGGGCACCTCTTAGAACCTTTTGGTCAGCAGGGACTCCTGGCAATGCTATAACCCAGATGCTATGGCTTGTAATGTTGTGGTGTTGTGTGATGATGAACCCAGTGGAGCCATGTTGGTTGAATCATCTAATCTAGAAATCATCTGATCTAAAAACCTCCTGTCATCCACAATGGCATGTACTGGCAAGGTTTTGGTAGCCCATGTATGGGAGGACTTGGGGAATAGAGAAAATACCTTTTGAGCCCTTTGATCTAAGAGAACAGCAACGTTTCTGCATGAGTGATCTCATATTTGGGGTTTTGGTAAGTCTGTGGCATTTTTAGTTGGCTGTCTTGGTGGGATGGCAGATCACTTAGCACTGGTTTTGTCCACTGGCCTGGTTGAGTGTAGTGGAATTTCTTACTATTTTTTGGTTTAAATTGGCTGTTAGAAATCACTGGTCCTGACACACTCAGTCCCAGAAGCTAGCCCACAAAGTCTGAATGCTCCTGAGCTTGCTTCAGCCTTCTCCAGGCTTTGCAGAATGGTTCCCTGCCACAAAACTCTTGGGAAGCACCTGTAAATATCCACTTTGGGTAGAGATGGCCAAAGTACTTGCATTCTCCCAAACCAACTGCTAGCCCCACACTTTTGGGAAGAAGCAGGTTGCATCCTTCCTCCTTTACCTCAGTCTCTTGCAACTACAGGAGCTGAGCCTTGGGTAGATACAGCCTCACAGGGTGTGAACTTCTCGCCCCTGAGTTTAAATGGACAAAGTTTTGGAGAGTTGTCCCCACTGCAAGCTGGTAGCAGTGGTTGTGCTTCATCTCATCCAACCTTTGGATGGCCAAGTTCTTATACCTCTGTGGTTGGCACCATACAGCACGTTACCAGGGCTGGCTTCAGGCCAGGGTGCTCCAGCTCATAGAGGATCCTGCTTCCATCACCTTTTTAGGACTCTTTGGGCCAAAGTGTGTTCTGATGCCTGGCCCCTGGCATGCCCTGCACTCTGGCTTGGGAGAAGTGAGGGGAGGACAAAGTATAGACTATAAAATCCTGCAACTCCAAGCACTCCTGGCTGGGCCCCCTCCTTCCAGCGGGGTTACGCAATACCGGCATGGCTTTCTCTGAGATACTAATTAGGGATGGACAAACCAGAGGCAAGAAAATAAGAAATCCCTTTGCACTCTTTTTGGGGTTAAGGAAAGTTCAGCTAACTTTTTTCCTTCCCCCCTGGTATTTTTCCCTTCAGTGCAAGCTCTTTTCATCCAGGTTCCAGCAGGGTTGGGATGTGGAGCTGCTGAAGCGCTGGGGGAAGCTGTAGCTGTCGCTGCAGGATTTCCAAACTAGGCTGAAAGAAGCCAGTAACCTAAATCTGAATGTGCCTGTGTGACTTGGAGCAATCCTGACACTGTGGTGGTGCTGGCTCTCCAGACAGAAGAAATGAGGTCTGTTGTGTATCTGGCAAAGATCTGGATGGTGTTCAGGGATGCGTATCATCTTTATTCCCACTCTTACAGGTGGGCATGGTGCTCAGAGGGGTGGGGATGTGCTCAGTTGGCACTGCTGGAGCCTCATGTTTGCACAGGATGCTGTGGCCAAGGGCTGGAGGCAGCCACCCCTGGGACACCACAGATTGATTGGGATTGGAAGGGACCTCTGGAGATCGTCTACTCCAACCCCTTGCCAGAGCAAGATCACCTAGAGCAGGTCACACAGCACAGTGTCCAGGTGATTTCTGAATGTCTCCAGAGATGGAGATTCCCCAGCCTGTCCCAGGGCTCTGCCATCCTCCTAGTAAAGAACTTCCTCCTCATGTTTAGGTGTAACTTCCTATATTCAGGTTTGTGCCCATTGCCTCTTCTCCTGTCAGGACTGAAAAAAGACTGACCCCATCCTCTTGACCCCACCCCTCAAGTATTTATTGGCCGATTCCTGCTCCAGTTGCTCTTCTTCCCAAAGCGGTGGGCTTGGCGGTTAGGTCAACAGTTGGACTCAATGGTCATAAGGGGTTTTCTCCCTACCTACATGACTTCATGATCCTATAAATCCTTCATGTAGCATCACAAACGCTTACAGATCCTTTCTGCACCGCTCTGCCCCCCGTCTTTACCACTCACTGGCCATAGGAAGGAAACTTTCTAAATAAATACTAAACTCAGGGCAGAGCAAATTAACACCCCACAGCACACGGGTCGTTGGCTGTGCTCTGCTCCTCTCATTTTCAACAGGAGCCTCTTCCCACAGACCCCCCCTGCCACAACGTGCTCTCCCAGCGCTGGCTTAGACCCTGTGTAGATTAAAACCACGCCATCACAATGGGTTTGTGTCTGGCTAATGAAGGCCTGCGTGGAGCGCAGAATTCCTCCGCTGTGTTAGGAAATAGTGATCATTTTTCTCTGGCACTGGGTTTGATAAGCAATTGCCTTTGGCCAAAAGCAATGCCAAGATTTTACTGCTTGTAACAGAGCTAAATATGTGACATTGCAACACATGTAATTGGGATAATTTAACACCCCATTAACAGAGCGCAGGAGCGGCCTCTGTTGTTTGGGTCGGCTTTTTGGAAATCTTGCTGGTTTTTGCAAGGACTTTTAAATTATTTTTAATATTTTTTTTTTTAGCTGAAAAATTGGCATGTTGATTGTTGAAGTTGCTTGTTTTGAAACATTGAGCAGGAGCTTTTGTTGCAGCGTGGATGCGGGGGGAGCTGCTGATTTGTCAAAGGAGGCCTGGTGTCTGACACGTCCTAGTATGGTAAACTGGGAACTAGCAGGTTACGTTCTGTAGTCCTGCTTTGGGCAAGCCACTGCTTTTCCAGGAAATGTAAAACAAAGATCATAGAATCCCAGACTGGTCTGGGTTGGAAGGGACCTCAAGGATCACAGAGCTCCAACCCCCCTGCCACAGGCAGGGCCACCAACCTCCAGGCCTGGAGCTACACAAGGTTGCCCAGGGCCCCATCCAACCTGACCTCGAACACCCACAGGGATGAGGCACCCACCCCCTCTCTAGGCAGCCCGTTCCAGCCCCTCACCACTCTCTCTGTAAAGAACTTCCC
>VZTU01025233.1:94918-206214 GCA_013400835.1 Zapornia atra | reverse complement strand
CTCTGACCCCTTTCCAACAGTTCTATATCTTTCTTGTATTGTGCCCCCCAGCTCTGGACACAGGACTCCAGCTGGGGCCTCATGAGGGCAGAGCAGAGGGGGAAGATGATACTTTAAATTTTACGATCCCTGTGTGGTTCTCATGCCATCCTTGTGTACAAGGCAGGAAACATCTGGAGGTGATGAGATGGTCTCCACTTGCTGTCCTGTGACCTTTGGTGGACATGCGTGCAGGGAGGTGGAGAAGTCTAAGAACAGGTGTCTTCTGAACTGTCTTCAGAAAGGCTCTTTCAGGGCAATTCCAGATCTTGCTGGAAGCAGGAAAGACTGGATGTTGCAAGGGTCTGAAGAAGCTGTATTTCTGGTTGAGCCTTGCTTTTGAGCCCTGGGTAATGAGGATGAATGTATTTGCATCATAATACCTGGTTTCCCAAGCGGCATCTCCAAACCTTTTGATGTTCATGACCATATTTGTGCTTGGAGATGGACTTCTGCATGTGGTGTTGCACTCAGGATTTGGCAGCAACAGCCAAATCCAGGAGCTAGTAATTAAACCTGTTAATCTTCTTGTCGAGATCATAATGGATTTGGGTGAAATCTTGATGTATTTTAGTGTGAGAACATCACTCCTTTGGTAGGTTCCTTTATGGGGTCAGGCAGAAGAAGGGGTTAGTTTGGGTCTAGGGTGGCCCTTTTTCCTCCTCCTTGCTTGGTGTGCTCATGCATGTCATTGCCAAAACACTCATTTAATTAAATTAGTATCCACCTACCAAGCGGGGTCTGAAGGCAGGGAAGAGCCTGGTGCTCCCAGAGAGCCAAGCCAAAGATACAGACAGCAAACCAGCAGCCCAGAGGTCCTGCTTTTCTGCCAGCAGTGCTTCACTAATTGAAGGGACAGTTTAATTTCAGTCTTTCTGGTGGTGCTGCTCCTTTCCTAATTAGATCCAGCCTGATTAAAAAAAAAATCACTTGAAACCCACTGATGGGTCTTGTTCTTTCAGCAGCGTGGCAGTGGGGACTGGGTTTAGCCTCTGAGTTGGATGGGGCTGTTTGTGAATAGCATGGGAAAGGCTGCTGGGAAGGGCTGGAGTGATGTCTGTCTGCAAGTGCTGCTTCCCACGAGATGCTGAGATCCAGGGAGCTCTTTCATGGCTCTGTGGTGTGAAGCAACCTGAGTTGCCTTGGTCCTGCTCATGTTTTCAGCAGTACAGATGATTTTAAAGTTCATGGGCATCATTGTTTTAACTCTCATCTCCCTCAGTAGGTTACTCCCCCAATGACACACGGCCCAGCCTGTCTTTGTAGCTGTGAAAAGCCTGTGGAAAATGAGTTGGATTGACTTAGTTACGGCTCCAGTGAAAACTTCTGGACAGAGCCCTGGGACAGGCTGCCCAGGGGGTGTGGAGTCTCCTTCTCTGGAGATATTCCAGTCCCGTCTGGACATTGACCTGTGCGACCTGTCCTAGGGACCCTGCTTTGGCAGGGGGTTGGACCCAAGGATCTCTGGAGGTCCCTTCCAACCCCTATGGTTCTGTGATTCTTCAGAAGCCACCCCATGTGTAAAAGTTGTCCAAAGCACTAATACAAAGAAGTATGGCTTTACTGTTTCAAGGCTGTGGAGATGCTCTCGTTACACATCCCCAGTGTGTGCCATGCTCAGTGGGGTGGCACCTCAGGGTGATATACCTTCCCTTCCGAGGCTTGGTGGCTCCACTGTAAACGTGAGCTCTGAGCTCAAACTGGGTTCCCCTGGTCTGTGCCACAGAGCAGGTGCAGATTTAAAAAATAAAATAAAATTGAATTCTTTGGCACAAGTCAATCTAGTTATAGTTAATTGTTTGAAAACAAATATTCCTCTGCCCTCCCCCTTCAAGCAATAACTTCATTTGCCATAGTGTCAGATTCTGTGATCTAATCAATTTAATTGATTGCCTTTATGAGTCACAGCAAGGTGTTTTCTTGAATTTAGCAGCTCCTAAGAGCTTGGTTTTGAACATTGAGCTAATTTTCTGCCTGACATAAGTGTTGCAGGTTACTTCCCCCACCCCATTGAAATGGCTTTTTGAAAATCCTCCCTCCACCCACCTCCCCCCTTTTTTTTGTTTTCCTAAATGTCTTTTATCCTCAGAGGAAAATCTCTAATCTCAGATTTTTCAGGGCAAAAGGCAGAGAAATGAGTTACAGAAGCTGAAGCCCCTTGTTCAGAGTGCTGATGTTCTTTGGAGGGAACTTCCATCCTGCAAGCCAATGCAACTTGTACGTGTGTGACCAGTTCCTGGCTGAGGGTCTTGGTTTTGTGTCTGGTGCATTGAAGTCCAGGGTGTTCTGGTGTCCTGGGTGGCACGGGTGCCCGAGTGGCATTAGTGCACCTTCCCTAATTAATCATTCTTTGGTGTTGATGGGAGAAGCAAATAGTTGGGGGTTATAGTTTGTAGGGCTTCCTGTGATGTCCACACCACTGCCTTGCCCCTCATAGTGGGAGTTCCAGGACACTCTGTGGGTGTTCACTCCAGCTCCCAAAGCATCCTACCCTTGTGAGGAGCCGGAGCCTTCCTCCAGCAAAGCCCCCGTGGGTTCAGTTGTAGTCTCAGCACCCATCAGACAGGTCCTGTACCCTCAGGTGCCTAATGACAACATGCAACCTTGCGGTCTGGCTATAAAGAGGTTTCAAAGGAGCTGAGCTATCTCAGAGGTGTGAGCACGATCCAAAGGCGCAGTGAGTAGCGCCAGCTCCTTGCTTTCTCCTCGGAGCAACATCCCGCTCATTAACAGGAGGCTGTTGAATCAAGAGTGCTGTGGCTTGTTCGAACCCCAGGGCTGCTCTGCTTACACACGTCTGCTCTGCTTTGAAGACTCTGTCGCTTTCCAGTTCACATCAGAAACGTGGGCTCTCCCCATCTGTGAAGTCTACCAAGGTTTCCTCTCCCTGCCATGAAAAAGACCTTTCAAAACAGCTCCCCAGGTCTCCGAGGGCTTCTCTTCTCTTGAAAGCTGAATTGCCTGTTGGTTTTGGAGGCCCACGTTCCCCCTGGCAGCCTTCCACACGTATATTTAGAAAGGAAGATCATACCTTCCATCTCAGAAATAACCAAACCTGATGACTTAATTTAGAGCATGAAAATTAAACGTTCCCTCTTGAACTGCAGAGTGGTTCAGGCTCCCGCAGCCTCTTGCCCGCTCCTCAGCCATGGAGTTTCCCCACTTGGCTGGAGGCTTCTCTCAGCCAGCTTTGGGCATCTTGTGAGTTATTTGGGAGTGGGATCTTGACCCGTGGACCTGTGCCTCCACTCTGCTGCTACTGGCTTCTGCTGGGGTCTGGCTGTGCAATTGGTGTCAGACCTGGACATTAATCTTGTGGGAGATACTGTGCCGTTGCTGACAGATCGATGGGTGGGGGAAAAAGACAAAATCTCTTTTGATTAGTAATATAACTTTACACTTTCTCTAGGTTTTTCTGGGGCACCCTCAGAGACCTGTGTCTGTACAGTGCCACAAAATGGGCTGGAAACTTGTGTAACCCCCACCACAGCAGAGAAACCCCATCTCTACAGGCAGCAATGCTGTCCCTTACATGGGCTGGATTTTGGTCCTTTGCTCCCACAAATGGTTGCATCTCCTTCAGCAGTTTCTGCTCGGGTGGAGCAAGACCCATGTGAGCTGCAAGCTGTGCTGGAGGCAGGATGTCTGCTTCCCTCCTTGCCTCTCACTGTGGCTCACTGGGCAAGCCTAGTCCAGCTGCTCAGTTCCTTTACACCCTGTTTTATTTGTAAATCTGGGATAAACTGAAACTTTAGCACCAAAATGGGGTTCCTCATGGGCTGCTTGGGGCTTGCCTTTTGTCAATACAAACCCATAATATTTAATAATGGTGTCCGAGCTTGGTTAGCTCACAGAACCCCAGAGCGTTAGGAGTTGGAAGGGACCTTGAGAGCTCATCCAGTCCAACCCCCTGCCAGAGCAGGATCACCCAGACTGAATCAAACAGGAACACATTCAGATGGGTTTGAATGTCTCCAGAGAAGGAGACTCCCCAGCCTCTCTGGGCAGCCTGTCCCAGGGCTCTGTCACCCTCACAGTGAGAAAGCTCCTCCTGACATTCCCATGGAACTTCCTCTGCTCCAGCTGCACCCGCTGCCCCTTGTCCTGTCGCTGCCATCCTTGAGCAGAGCCTGGCTCCAGCCTCCTGACTCTCACCCTTATTTATAAACATTAATAAGGTCACCCCTCAGCATCATCTTCTCCAAGCTGAAGAGGCCAAGCTCCCTCAGCCTCTCCTCATAAGGAAGGTGTTTCACTCCATCATCTTGGTGCTGGACTCTTTCAAGGACTTCCATGTCCTCCTTGAACTGAGGGGCCCAGAACTGGACCTAATATTCCAGATGTGGTCTCAATAAAGCCCCGGAGACCTGTAGAACAAAGATGTGGGGTGCTGCTATGATAAACCCTTTCCCTTTCACTGCAGCTCAGCCTTGCCCATAGCTCTGATCACACCACAGTTATTTTGTTTCCCTCCTTACTCTATCAGCCCCATTATCTGAAGTGTGCTCCTAGTGATTGTGATGTTGAAAGGCCCCGGAGTTAATTGGCGTTAAGAACGGTGTAGTATTATTAGGTGTGCCTTAATGTAACAATCTCCATTTTCCTGTATTTACTCTGTACTACTGAGTAAACCCAGAGATAAAAGGAGGTGGAATTAGCACTTCTCCTGCTTGCACCAAAGCCAAGCTGCATTATTTTCTTTTCTGTGGGTTTAGGCCTAAAAGTAGCTCAGGTATGTGCAAGTTTAAACAAGACGAACCAGGGCCCCATTAAAAACTACTCTCTCCTGGATAATATTCAACACAGGATTAATAGTCAAGAGGCTGATGTCATCTCCAAGCTCCCGTGACCCTTTGCACTTTTTTAGCACGCTGCTGAAATAAAATGTTTGTGACCCAGAAGACTTCCTGCTGGAAAATGTGATGCTGCTGGCTTTCCAAAAGCAGGAGGAGAGGCATTCGGGGCACTGTGTGAAGAAATTGATTGGGTATTTAAGGGCTTACCTCTGAGAAACCACCTTCTCCTAAGGATGGCCTTGCTGCGTGGTGTGTCATGGGTGACCCCAGCCCGCTCGTGAACTAACTCTTTCTATGGTGTCCAGCTCTTGTAGCCTCACAATGTGGAGGGGACTGATAGCACGCGTGTGATTTTTAGCTGTGTGGGTAGGAAGGCTCCAATCACTGCCCTCCCTGTTCAGCAGATGCCAAGCGAACACATGCGTTCTTCCCCACCCTAACACTTCAGTGATGAGTTGTTCCAGTCTCTGGACAGTTCTCTTGTACAGTCAAGCAGGTGCTGTGAGCTGCCAGCATGGATGGGAAGGGTATTGTGTGGGACTTCCTGGGGTGCCATTGCAGACACCGCAGTAGAATCATTCCTGACTCATCCCAGGCTTGGCTGGGAATACAAGGACTCTGCAAGGGTTTGGTGGGTTTAGATGCTGTCAGTAGTGGTACGTGGTCCCAGTGCTGTTCATGCAGAGCATCTCTTGCATTTTAACACTGGTTTTATCTTCCCAGCCTTGGCTGGGCTCTGAAACCTGGCTTGTCCTTCAGGGGCTGGGATGAGTTGTGTTCCATGCTGCACCAACTTGGCTATGGCCAAATCAGGCTGGAAAAGGCTGGATTAAACCAGAGTGTCGTTCTAGACTCTGAGGTTACGACCAGGTCTCTTGATAAGGGATCGGGCGTGCTATAAAATAATTACACAGCGACTCTCATCTCTGCATCTTTATAAACATTAATTAGTGGATTTCATAACATCAGTTAACTCGTTTTCCCTGTGCCCGTAGGGACAGGTAAATATTCCAGCTCTGCCCTGGTGCACAGTCTGCAGCATCAGGAGGGAAGAGCCTTGTGAAGGTGCTCACGTCAGAGCCCGTGTTTCTTTGTCACCTTGCTCACACCAACTTTAGCTCTGAAAGCACTGAGTTATTTCCAGGTTTGATGGGTTTGTCTCCCAGGTAGAAATATACACCCTCGTGCTGGGGTAAGAGCACCCATCCTGGGACAGCCTGGAGACGTTTGCATTGGACACCTCTACAGTGAATGAACTGCAGGGTCGTTGCTTTTCTTTTCCCCCAAAAAAGCCTCCTTTTCCTTAGTTTTATTTTGGGAATCCATGAGCCACGAGCTGAACAGAGCTCAGCAAGTGCTGGTTTGGCTAAAACTGCAGTGCCTTGGCTTTTGTGGCTCAGGTTGAAATCCCAATGTGCTGACAGCAATTGTTAACGACTCTGCTTGTCCCTGTAGGTATTTTTAAAGCCTACCATGTCTCTCTAAATTGGGCAGCCAAGGTGTTTTACAGGCTCCCTTTTTTTCTTTGGTGAACTCAGGCGAGACAAAAAGTATTACCTGTGATGAGCCCCTGTGTTATCAGAGAGCATGTGGTGAGCATAAAGCCCTGCTTTGGAAGTGTTGATGGGTCACACAGAAGCAGTTGGGGAGATGACAAAGTGACAACCCAAACCCTGCTTCCCTGGACAGCCCGTACCCTTGGACACCTACTGAGCAGCCGTGATGCCTTGGACGGGATTTCCTATAGGAAATGTGATTTAATCTCTGCTCTAGGCTGCAGTGGAGAATTGTGTGGCTCCATTTTTGTCTGAATGTAGTATAAAATGCTGAGGAGCATTTGGGAGGTGCTGTTGTGGTAGATCAGGGTGGGAAAGAACTGATTTGGCTCCTCTTTCCCCATGCTGGATGTGCACCCTCGTAGGATGAGTGCTCCTTGCTCAGCAAAGCTCAGCCCATCGAGGTTTCCCCATCACTATAGATAGGGATGGAGTTGCACCCCAAAAACTAAGCCTTGGAGTTTAGTCCCATTCCTGTGAGAAAACAGAGACACTTGGAGAAGTGCTCCAAGTTAATTTTAACTCCATAGTTTGAGTCAAAACTGCCCCTTTGGATGCTTCTGGTGTGGAAGGAACTTTGTTTAGCAGACACACAAATATCCTGGGGCGAGTCCATCATCAGGATAGCAAGGTTCCCCTGCTGAAACATTTTGCTGACCACAAACTCTGAGTAACTGCAGACATTTTCCCCATGTTTATGTTTTCCTGTGAGCCTGCTGGCAGTTCTGACTGTGTGCTGTGTCTGGCATGGAGGATTTTAGCAGTATTGGGGTTTTATAGCGGCACAGAAAGGCAGTGTGGCCAAGCAGCCTGGACAGAGCATCCTGCCATGGGGTGTAGCTACCAGTGACCATGCTGGGGATGCCAGTGCCTCGTGTATGAGATGATTTCTCATCCAAAGGGGTTTTGGAAGTCAGTGTGTAGATATCACAGGGGTGAAGCATGATTTGCGGGTGTTTGTGCAGCCATGATGTTGGCAACTGGGTCTGGCTGTAGGTGACCTTGAAGCAAAAAGGGACTTTTCTGCTCTGGTTGAGGAGCTCTGTGCAGAGGTGGTTTTGGAGAAATCAGTCTGGCTTTTCTTGCAGGGCTTTTTCCATGTGTCCTGATGGAGGGTGTGAAGATGTTGAGTGCATCAGTGTTATTGTGTAACTGATGTCACTTTCCAGATGTCTCTGGAGAGCTTTTGTCAGACCTTGAGGAGAGTCCCAGTTGTGCAAACTGCTGTGCAAAGGGGATGCCCAACATTCTGGGGACATGGGCCAGCCTGAGATGGGGACTCAGGTGTTTGAGACCTGGCCTGGAGGCTCAGCTGGAGCTGAAACACAAACCAGGCAACGGATGGGTGCATTTTGCAAGGAAAAGGTAATAATGCCCCACTCTTGGTTGTGATGGGCAGCAGCTTTGGGACCAGGTCACGCTTAGCCATCAGCACTGGTCTATGCCTGAGGACAGCCTGAACCAGCCTCTGCTAAAATGATACTGAGCTCTCCTTTGATAATCCTAATTTTAGTGGTTTCCCAAAAGCTTTGAGCTTTTTGTCCCAATGGCTTTGAGCTTTGCCTCACTGCGAAACATTCCTTCCAAAATGTTTTTTCTTAGACCAAAGTCATCCCTGGAGTAGCTTTATTGGAGCTAAGGCGCTTGACGAGAACAATCTGGGCTATTTAAGGCTGCAAATCTCTGCAGTTCTTAGGAACTTGCTCGTGTGTACAAGCAGCTCAGATATAATCAACAGCAAAAACATGCTGGAAGCTGTTTACATAACATTTCAGCAGTGTTTAAACCAATATTTATTTGTACAGAAAGGCTGCAACGTGAAAAAGCAAAGCAAGGTTACCTTTTGACAGAAGGGATGGAGGAAGGCAGCCACCTTGGCTTGCATCAGGTCCAAGACTGAAAGCTCAGCAGCAGCTTCCTCTCCCCACGATGATCCCTACTTTCTGGGAGGGTTTGCAATTCCTCCTGGAAAACAGAGATGCTGGGATGAAAGTCAGTGTTTGTGGTCATGTGAATGTGAACCACCAAGCTGCAGCTTGATGCAAAAGAGAATTGCTCCAGGGATGCTAATCCAGAGAGGTTAACCTGAGGCTGCCAGAAGGAAGCTCAGCAGTGGAATTATTTATCAGCAATACAAATTTCTGGGAGTTTTCCAATTTTCAGCTTGAAGGCATGGCAAGCATTAAGCTCCAGCCTTGGATACTCAAAACAGCTAGGAAAAGTCTGGGGAGTTGTTGCCCTGTTTCAGTTGTGGTCAGCATTCAAAAAAAACCCCTTTAGAAATGAACCTGAGGAAAATATTTGGGACAAAGACCCAAAGAGGGTAGAGATAAGCCTCATAAATGTGATAGAGATAAGCCTGATAGATAGAGATAAACCTGCTGCCCATGTCAGCCCCAGCATCCTGCGCTGGAGGACTGAGATGATGGAAGTGGCATTTGGGATGCCTGTGATGTGGGTTTCTCTGACAACCCCAGTTAAGCTCCCCCAGGTTCTGGGTCCTGAATGCATCCTCCTGCGGAGCAGGCTCAGCTGGCAGCTTCAAAGGCTGCACAGTCCAAAGCAAAAACCTCAATAAAGGATCTCAGCCACGAGGAAAGCCTACATCCCCAAAGAGGCCACATGCCATGCACATGCCTGATAAACCACTCCCAAATTTGTTCCTATCAAGTGTTTAAAAAATGCATCTTGTGGTTCTGCCTTCCTTCTTCCTGTGGTGAAGCCAAAAGTCCAGTTTCCAAGACACATCTCTATGTGCAAGTTTTAATAATGTGTTTAAAACAGTTTTGGGATTGATGGAAGCTGGTGCTGTCCCCTGGCATGCATGGTTTGGTTGAAACCATGGATCCAGGCTCTGCTGAAATCTCTGCCTGCAGAGAAGGGATGAGTAGGGAAGGAGAATGGGAACGGCTACCAATTTCATCAGTTGGCCTGTGGGCCCTGGGAGTAGCTGGGGAGGCTGGGACTACCCAAAAACTAGATTTTTCAAAAGTAAAAGCACCAACTACCTGATGGCTCCAAACATCAGCTTGAATTTCCCACAGAGGGGTAAGAGCTGTGCGGCTGGAAGGGGTGCAGAGGGGTCTCTAGGCAGCCTTTTAGTGCCAGCACAGGGAGCAAGCAATAAATAGGTCTAGAAAAATCCATGTTCCTAGCAGAGCTATTTTGAATATGTGTTGAAAATTCTGCCTGCATGTACTTGTGTGAAGCTCCAGCGATGCTCTTGACATCTAGCGTGGAGACCAGAAGCTTTTGAGATAAACCAGGAGCCTGTTTTGCAACTGGCCTTAGTGAGCAGTTGTTAACTCTGCAGACTGTTTAAATTCTTGTTTATAAAACAGGGGTGAGATGGAAACCCTGATTATAGCTGTGCCACAGACCCCAGGAGCCAGAGGAATTCCACCAGCTGTCAGCACACCAGCCTTTGAAAGGGAGAGAGCCGCTCAGGGTAGTGTTTCCAACTGGGGTACGCTGGGAGGTGGAGGGGGGGGGGGGTAAGAAAAGAATCTTCATTTCACAAAAGCTGGAGCTTTTTTCTTTTGGGAGAGGAATGCCCCTGGGTTTTGGTTTTACCTGCAGGATCAGAAGCTTATGCTGGGCTGTGCAACCAGGAGAAACCTGATTGACAAAGATAATGGCAGCTTAAGATTTGGGCTGAGAGATAATGCTTGTCAGATGCTTTTGGCCGCTCTTGCAAAAAAAAAAAAACAACCACTTACTGTGGGTTTATTTCCAGTAGCCTGGGGCCAGAGATTGAATTGAGAGTTGAAAACATACCTATCATGGGCAAAACTGTGTCCTGTGGAGATCCAGAGCTTTCTTTTCAAGCTATGGCCATACCTGGAGAGCATCGGTCTGTGGTAGCTATGTGCCTCAATGCGCCATGCACCTCCTTAATACCACCAAGAATGACTTTGTTTCTCTCTGGGAAGCTGAGACCTTTAAACACATTTCTTCTGGGGTTTTTTGGGAGGGAGGAGGGTTGTCCCAAACAAGACTCAAAGCAGCTGGATGGCCACCAGCATTGCTTCTGGAAACAGGATACTCTGCATCTCTAGTGCTAGTGGCACTGAACTTCTCTGTCTTTGCTCTTTTGTAACCCTCAGCCACAGTGCAATCTTGAGAATCATCACGTGAGCATTTCCACAAGTGAGAGCTGCATGACCTGGCTGTCATCCAGGGCACTCACTTCCCAGTTATCCCACTCACTTCCTGCAAGATTTGTCTTATTGGAGCTTTGCAGCCCAGTGGGGTGATGGTGATAAATGAGCAGATGACTAGAGGGCAAGTTTGCTTGAAAAACACAAACCAGAAAGGATGCTCCACCCGATTCCTTGCTGTGGATCAAACCCTTGGCCCCTCTAGTGACCAAAGGGTGTAGTCAGCCCATCAGCTGAGGGGAAGGCAGCCTTCCTGCAGCACTCAAACAGCTGGAGGTCTACAAGGATGGGTAAGGCTTGGAAGAAACTGCTCAGGAAGAACAAATGTCATTGGTCTTCGTTGCTATCCAGTGGGAAGGAACATTCAGGTCCTCTCCTCCTCGAGGAGTAAAGAGGAGGGACCAACTCCAAGATTCTGCACTTAAAAATATTGCTGCTTGATCTTCATGCAGCTTCTTGTCTTGTACTTTGCCTTGATCTAGGCATAAAATCTCTTTTGTCTGTGTGTCATTGAGTAACAGAAAGTTAGCAGTCTTCCTGAACACCAGAGACACTCTTATTTTGGCCTTTGGCCCTGGGACCTGATATTTGCTTGTATTTACAAGCCCAGTAATTACTGTCCTGAACCTGTTATCAGCGTAAATACACACAAGGGAAATTGCAAGGTTATGGTTGAAGCTTGCAGGCTTTTAGACTAACAAATATTTTAGCCTGAAGATATATTCAACTTTATTTTCCTTTTAAGTGGCTCTGGGTAAGATTAGAAGTTGCCTGTCAAATTTGATGGGGTCAGTAAAATTCAACCATGTTCTACTGTAATTAACATTTGAAAAGAATTTGCTTAGGAATTAGCTGTTGGCAGTGAAAAGCACCTCCTTGTATGGAAACAGAGCCAACCCATCAGGGTCCATACTATCCTGTGCAGTACTGCAGCAGGAAGGGAAATCCATCTATTAACACTTGTCTTCCTGACAGTTACTTGAGGATTCATCATGGGATGCTGACTAGATCAACCACAAGTGTCATCTCCATGTCATTTAGAAATGCAATAATCATCTCAGCAAGCACTGAGTGAAAGATGCAATGATGGAGAGAGGGGAAAGACTGTAATCAAAGCTGTTTAAAGACCACAGCAGTCTGGAGGTTGAATTGTCACTTGAAGCTGTATGTCCTGATGGAATAAACTGGTTGTCCTGCTGGAAAGCTCCTCTCTAAATGCCAGTGTTTAAAGTAGGGCAGCTTGTGTACCGTAGGAGTGTGTTAGAATAAATCACAATTGAGAAAGTCAGGGACCACCTTGGAAAAACAAAGAAAGCTTCTGGTTCATTCCTCCATGGTTCCCAACTCCTAAAGCAGGGAGGATGCGTTATCCTTTCTACAGCACCCAGAGATGAAAGGTGTGAGTGTATCACCTGCTGCAGCCATGAAATCAAGTCACCCAACTTGTTGCTCAGGCCAGATTATTTCTCATTGCAAGGCCTGGCAAAATTTCCCTTCTTCTGAGTGGCAGGAAAATAGCCCTTTGTCATCATCACTTAGTGACAACTACTCAGACTTCAGGTTTCAAAGCATTAAGGGGAAAGGGGGAAAAAAAAACCCTCTGTTCCATTGAGATCACAGGAAAAATGAGGTTTCAGTTTATCAAAGGTTTGGCAGTTGGGCTCAATCTGCCAAATCCTTCCCTAATAAATAACTCGACAGGCTTTTTTTTCAGGGAACAATAGTGTTACTTAATAGTGCTCTGTAATTAAGACTGAAATTGTATTGATAGACACCCAAAGGCTTTTTGAGTCGGCGTGGATTAGAGCTGCAGGGATGGGGAGCTGGTTTCAGAAGGTGCTGGGCTTAGCAGGTGAAGATGACTTCTGAGAGCTTAAGTGCTGTCTCTAAAACCATAAACAAAGCTGTGCCTCAAAGCTATTTTTCTTCTTTCCTTGATGGAGCTCTGAAGGAGAGTGTGTGCTTGCTGTTGAGGGACTGGGAGATCTCTTTTTCTTTTTTCCTTATTTATTTATTATTTTTAGCTATGCTCTAAGAAGCAGACATCAGTGAGGACTGCACAGCATAGAGTCAAATGCTGCTCGGCACCGTGATTGGCAGCGCTTCTGGTAATTTGGCTCATTAACGTGCCAGCACAGTTGTTAATGCTGGGGACAGATGATCATATTAAAGAGCATCTGTTTTGTTGTACTACTTTATAACTGGTGGAGAGCTGACGTTCTGCCCTTCTGAACATCTCCACAAGTACCAGTATAATAAACCTGTCTGGGGTCTTTCTGCTTTCAGTGATGAGTTATGGGTTTTTTCCTCCAGTTTCCTTTTCTTTTAATATTTGAAAGCAGTGATGTGCATTCTGTGGAGCCCTGTGGAGGGCCCTGCTCTCTCTAAGCACAGCAGCCTCCATCCATCCTCAGGTTTCCCAAGCAGACAGCAATGGGATGGCTGCTGACCTCTTCCCTTCTACAGCTCTGAACCCCAGTTTCAGTTCTTTCCTAGATGCATGCATAGCTGAGGGACCAGCCTGATACCTTCTTAAATGAGGCTGCTGGACCAGAGTCACTCATGAAGCTTGGCCAGGCAGCAGGAAATATACACCACAGCATACCAGGCCAGCATCATATCCATTCAGGGTGGCTGCTGCAGGCTCTGCGCTGCCAGACATCAGCCTGAACAAGGGGAATGCTTATGGATTTATTCCTGCACCACGACTCTGTGGGGCCAGGAAAAAAAGATCTAAAATAATTGCAGGGATTGTCTCATTCCTGTGGNGACACAACATTGTTCATGGCTGGAGCTTGGTGCCAGACGGGTGCTGTGGCCGCTCCGTTGGCTTCGACTGTGGGTGGCAGCAATGTTTTTAGACCAAGATGCCAAATTTCTCCTTCCCTTAGTGTGTGGCTTGAGTGGGGTCACTGCTGGTGGTAAAGAGCTGCAGTTTTCCCTTTGCCAGTTCTCCACCAGCACACCTCCTCTCTGGGGGAAAGCAGAGGGGAAAGCTTGATCCCAGCGCCAGCCTCACTGGAGAGCTCAACGGAGCAAAGAGCATCCATGGATTGACCTGTTGGCTGACAGACCTTGTGTCTTCACCAACACAGGTGTCCAAGCAAGGTGCTGTAAGGGTAATGAGCGGACCGGAGCATCTCTTGCATGAGTTGGGACTTTTTAGCTTGAAGAAGACTGTGAGAGGATCTGAACAATATTTATACATGTCTAAAGGTTGGATGTCTAGAGGATGTGGCCAGACTCTTCTCAGTAGTGCCCAGTAACAGGGCAAGGGGCATTGGGCATAAACTGGACCACAGGAAGGTCCATCTGAAAGTGAGGAAAAACTTCACTGTGTGAGTTCCTGAGCACTGAGACAGGCTGTGCAGAGAGGCTGTGGAGTCTCCTTCTCTGGGGAGATTCAGAATCCACCTGGACACACCGTCCTGTGCCACCTGCTCAAGGTGATCCTGCTTTAGCAGGGGGTTGGACTGGATGATCTCCAGAGGTCCCTTCCATCCCTAACTATTCTGGAATTCTGTGTGCCGGAACTGATCAAAGGAGGTTCCTTGGTTGATGTTTGGCTGCATGTCATCTCCAACCCTTCCCTTTCTGGTGGCACTCACAGTGTGTGGATGCCAAGTCTCTCATGAGGGACCCTTCCAGCTCCTGTAGAACCAAATAAAGCAAATGTTTATGTTCTGGTTTAGTTGATCAAGCAACCTCATCTCATAGATTTTGATTGCTAAGGCCCCCCATGTGTGCTTGAATGTGCTCTGGGTAGGTAAGAGCGGAGCGTGGTGGGGATCAACTGGCCCAAACCAGCCCCTGGGAAAGGGGATGAGGCTGTGCTGTTGTGCAGAGGCTGCTGAGCTCTGCTCTGGCTCACCAGTGCCACACGGCTACTCTGTAGAGCTCGTGTTCACTTAGCACAGTGCTTGGGTTCAACTCCACTTGGTTGAGACCATATTTAAGATATTCTCAGTGTTTTCTTGGGCAAACATGCTTTCTCTTCTGCATCACTGGGCCAGAGCTATTTAGGCTATCTGATGTTATCTCTTCCTAGTTAGTTTACCTTTGTTATTGTCACAGGGGTATCGCTGGGGGTGGCAGAGCAGATTTCTAAGGCTGGTTGCTGTCCTGCAAGGCTGATATTGGGGAAATCCACCACGGTTTTATAGCGCTCCTCCAGGTCTGCCACTTCCACAGTACGATGGCAAGAAGCCTTCATCCCTGACTTGGCTTTGAGTTGCACTGACAGAGCATGCATATGGTCTGGATGAAAAGTTGATGAGAAATGACAAGGGAGAGGAGTGCCCTTCAGGGTGACAGGCCAGGGACCAGCCAGCGCTGGGCATGTGTGAGGTGTGCACAGTAAATGTCCATTTGGAAACTTAATCCTTTAATTTCCTGTAATCAAGCAGGTTGAAATAATGATAATGATAATTAAAAAAAGCCTTTCTCATGGTGATGTGAGCTGTAATTCAGGGCAACCTTTTTCATTTAGCATTCTCTCCTACATAAAGTTACTGTCTCTTGTTCCAGAAGAAGCTGCATTTGAGAGTGGTAATGAGCTGCCCTGGCAGGACTACAAAGAGCTTTGGAGGAGCAGGTACGGGGAGGATGAGGTAAGTGTTGTCGTTTGGGTGAAATAGGTGTGGAAAGTGCACTCTGAACATGTTAGTCTTCAAAGCCAGCAATAATTACTGCATTTGAGACTGTATCAGCCATCAGGGCTGTGATTCAAGTCGGGCAGGAATACTTTGTGTAGAGCTTTTGTTCTCCAGACATCCAAGCTCCCCACCGGTGCACCCGTCGCGAGCAAGGAACGCAACTGGAAGTGTTGTGGCTTTGAGTTGGCGATGGTTTTCTGTGCAGCCTTGTCTTTGATGCATTCATTCACAGTGCCCTCTGAGTCCCTGAATATGACTAGACTGTAATTACCTTTAATCGCGAAACCATGAAAAGAGAAAATGAGAAGTGGGGTGGGTGGCAGCAAGATGGGTCTTGCACGGCACTGGCAGCTCAGAAGGTCGGTCTGTGTAGTGGCTACTGGCAGGTCTCTGCTCTCCTGGAGTGCAGCTCTTGGTCTCCTCTCCCTTCCTCCTGCCTCCACAGTCACTGCAGAGGCTTGGAGTCAAGCTGGTGTTGTGCAGTAGTTGTCTCCAGGATGATGTGTGCTTTTTCCATAAGCATGTGCAAAACATAGCGTCGTTCTGTGTGCTGCCAAAACCCAACAAGGACCCACAATAGATGTTAAAGGAGGTCAGTGTGTCCTCATTTTACAGAGGAGAAGCAGATGGATGAAATGACTTGTCTTGGGTCACAAGCTAGTGGCAAAGTTAGGAAGATGTTTTGATGCACTGAGTTGGAGGTACCCAGCTCCATCACCCCTGTGTGCCGCTCTTCAATTACTAAGTCATAGCTTTCGTGCACAGTCCCACCTAACTGTAGTCCCTGTGGTGCTTTCACTGACGATGCTGGGGTGGGTGGTCACGGTAAGCATCTAGACAGCAGAGCTTTGCAAGCAATGGGAGTTGGGTGTGTTTGGTAAGGGAAGTTCATCTGTAGGCTTGGGGATGCTCAGGACCTTCCACATCCCCCTGTGCCTTCAGGACAGGATGCAGCCATGGCCCCTGGAGCACCCACTCCCAAACTGGTTGTGTTTGCCCCTGGGGTTCAGCCATGAGCATCACTGCTCCCATCCTTATCCCCGCTGAGCTGCACCCTGAGGCTGGCTGCTCAGAGCCAGCCCCAGAGTGAGTCACAGCCCATCCCATCCCTGATCTCCTGGAGAAAGTCCCTTTTTTGTAAATGGTGGGGTCGCTTTCCCTGCTGGGAACAGCTTTGAGCATCGAGGCCCCAGAGCACACAAAGGCAGTGTCAGACGCTCCATCAGCCACCCGTCGCCAGTTTTATCTCCGAGCATAATAGCAATGAAGGGAACAGATCTAATCTCTCCACCAAGGCACTTCATGAAATTCTTCTCCCTAAAGAGCTCTTGTGCCCTGGAACAATAAATGCCATGGATGCGCTGCCAGCCTCCTATTCAAACCTGTGGGCATTTCTTTCCCAGGGCTGGTGGGGTCCCGGCACCTCTTTGGCCGCTGCCCACGCGGGCTGGCGGCAGCCAGCCCGGCCCGGCGACAGGAGGTCTGCTGGCATGAGCGAGGGCTGTGGGTACCATGGGGTCTGATGCTTTGGCCACACGATGACGTCCAGGCCACCATGTCCTGCTGCACAATGCGCCAGTATGGCGAAGCGCAGGAGGAATGCGGCCCCCAGGCGTCGTGTCACCAAAGGCAATCAGGGTCTCGCTGGAAAGGTCAGGCAAATGAAACACAGCGCAGCTTGTCTGGTGGACAATAAGGGATGTGTAGTGGCAGCGTGAATGAGCTGATGTAGTGGATGTCAAATGTTTACTCTGGGTTTCCACAGAGCGGTCAGATGAGGACCGCTGCCTCCGTTCCTCCTCAGAGTGGTGAAGACTGCCATAGGAGCATCAAGACCGATCTGGTGGGAGAGGCAGCAGTGAACTCTGGACCTTTTCACTTCTGCCACCTTTGTGGCCAGAACCAGGCCTCACACAAAGCCAACAGCAGGAATGACAGATGTCACTTTAGCTGGTGCTCTGTGGATCACGTTATCCCACTGAAACCCTCTCTCAGGCTTTGTTTAACCAATGCAAGGAGCAGTCATTAATTCTGTTGCATGTCCTGTTGCCTTTCAGCATGTCAAAGGTCTCCCAGTCCAGACTAGGATGAAGGGCTGGGCAGAGGTGGCTGGAGAGGTGTCCGTGCTATCTGCTCATGTTGGTTTGCATGTTGCTTATGGGTATGAGCTGCCCTAGTAACCCTATTAGCTGATGAAGTGGCTGCAGCAGCCCAGGTGGTGCTTTGAGGTGGATCTCTGAGTGGTACAGAGCCATCATTAACACGCTCTAAACATGGGATCCAACTCACAGAGGAGTCAATGGGACTTTTTCTGTTTAACTTCATCAGGCCCCAGATCAAATGAAAACCAAGAGTTTTACTTCAGTATACAGTGAGAATAAATCATTCCCTTAGCTCCTGAGTTGCAGGAGAGAGAAGATGGGACTTTTCAACACCCCTGTGCTGCCTGTGGGAAATCAAGATTGGCTGTCCACAGGTACTGTTATATGCCCATGATGTTACTCTGGAGCTGCTTGACTCCAGGTACTGTCCGCAGAGGGATGCATCCAGGGCCATGGATGCTGCTTTTCACTGGGTTGGGAAGAGACTAAACATGGTCTCTGGCAGCTGTGTGCAACAAGTCCCACATGGACCGTGATATACAGGCAGCGTGGCACTCACCAGATGCCGCGGTGATGGGATGAAGGGGTGCAGCCCTTCAGCAGGGCTGCTCGGTAGGAGCGAGGCGTTGTGCGAAGCTGCGGGGCCAAGCTGGCAGTACTGGGTGAGAACAGAGCCCTGCACCCATGCAAGGGGCCAATACCAGCAGCTCGGGGACCCATTGTGCTTGTGCTGGCTGCACAGACTGCAGAGGTTCACAGCCTGGAGAGCGTGACTCGTGTACCGCGTCTGCTCCTGCCGATGCTGCGATCCCATTCATTAGAGAGAACTTCACAGGCTTTTAATACACCTCCCTGGGTTTAATTTACAACTTGGGGAAAGATAGACAAGGTGACAAAGTGAACTGAAATATGAAATTACTTTAATTGCAGAGGAGGACAGTTTATAGGCTTCAGAATCCAAGTAATTTATTTTAATGATCTCTTCTGCCCTCGATGCATAATTACTATTCGCATGTAGAGCTGGTTTCAGTAGAGGTATGCAGTGAAAGCTGGTTGGACCTGTTCAGACAGCAGAACTTCTGGCATCTAATAGTCTGAGATGAAAAACGAATTAAAAGCAAAATACATTGTCATGTCAGAAATGCTTCTCACATAAGGGGCTGGGTTTTGCTCCCTTTCCCAGAGATGGCTGCGGTCTGCCTAAAATCCACAATCCAAGGCATGCAGCGTGCCTGGTTGAGTTTATTCCCAACCCTACATGGTAAAGCACTTAGAAAAATCTCTAGGAGTTAATAGAGGGGACAATGGGAAGAGGAGATAAAAATGTTTTCTTTCTCTGTAGTTCATTAGGTTGGTGGGTTGGACGTTTGGGGTGGTAGTAAAACAACAAAGAAAGTGGATTTTGAGAGAAATCAATACTGCTCTTCTTGGATGAACATCTGCTTTTGCATGGTCATACTAGAAGCCAGCTGGAGACTTTCAACCCCTGTGGAAGTGGGGCTGTCCATCAGCAGCTCCAAACAGTTTTTTGTGACATTTCAGGTCCCAGCAGTGCAAAAAAACCCTGTGGATGTTATTGAAGTCCCTCAGTGGGTGATTGGGCACATGAACATCTTGGTGCTTCCTGACTCTTCTGATGTAGCTGCTGTGTGTATGTTTGTATGGGCACGGCCTGGCACAGAGAGCTGCTGGGGGTGTGATGAGCTGTGATGTAGCTTCCCTTTGAAGGAGGTTGTCTTGTAATTACCTGGCTTAGCTTAGCTCAGCTCTGCCTTTGCATCTCCACTTCTCCAGTGTCCAAGAGCAATTCGGTTGAGCTTGGTCTAGGTTATTCACAAGAAAAATGCTGATGCCTTCAGAAACCTGAGCACAGTGCTGGGCTCTTCTTCTGACAGGGTGGTAAAGTGGGAGGAAGTTGGGTGTAACCTGAAGAAGCTAGAAAGCAATGATGCTCCCTGGTTGGTGGGGCTTATGCCAAGGAGTGGGCTCTACAGCCAGGCTGATGCACCTTCCTGTGGGGAAAGGAGGTGAAAATACCTTTTTTTTTTTTTTTCATAAGGATCATTAATTTCCTTGGTCTGGACAGTTGTGGCACAGAGCTCTCCAAGTGCAGCCTTCCCAGGGGGTTTCTGGATTATTTTCAGATTTCTTTTGAAACCACAAGCATGGGCTGCAGACCAAGTGATCACAGGAGTCCTAAAGCCTCTCTTAGCTCTCTCTGTGTAAAGTGGTCATGAATATGTAGCAAAATGGGACAAAAATCTACTAAAGGGCTCTCTATCCATCTGCTGGAGTAGGTTGGCTGGGATTTCACGTGGCCCTGGCTGCACCAGTGATGGGGGATTCAGGAGTGCTGTCAGACTTGAGATCCTAAAATCCACCTACCCCCAACTTCTCAGACCACATTGATGTTGGGTCTGGGCTGGACTGATCCACCATGAGTACCAGGGAACTGCATGGGCAGTGAGGCACAGCACCTTTGCCTGATGCTGGCAGTAACTTGCTGGTTGGGAAAGCCCAGGACTTCAGAGATTCACACAGAATCACAGGGTTGGAAAAGCCCTTTAAGATCATCAAGTTCAACTGTTCCCATCCTATGCTACACCATATCCCTAAGTACCTCATCTACCATTTTTTTAACGTTTCCAAGTGTTGGCACTTTGCTGAAATCTTTGAGCTCAATTTGTTAAGTAGGGGATTGACTCTTGGACTTGCACTGCAACAGGTAGAGCCAGCACTGGAGCTGGTGCAGCTCTGTGGGTTCACAGCTGCTGGTCATCTGGCCCTTAAGACTTACCAACAGCATGAAATAGTCAATTTTCCCTCAGTATCTCTGTCTCCTCCTTGGCCAGATTGGCCTCCAAAATGAAGTGCTCCTGGCCCTAAGGAGAAGTGTGACATTCCTCCCCAAAATGAAATATCACAGGTCCATCACATACCCACCCCAGTGTGTGGACACAGCCTCTCTGGCCCAGTTCCCTCACCACCTCCAATGACTCTGCCTTAAAACCACACTCAAAAAAACCCCTGCATCTTAACAAGAATGTGAAGGATGCAAAGCTCATGTCTTAAACCTGGGAAATATGAGAATAAAGCTGCTTTTGTAAACTAATTTCAGCCTTCTTGTGCAATATCCTGCCCTCGTTCCCAGCCTGCTTTCTTGTCTCTGCTGCTGCTAGACACAAGTGGAAGAAGCGATGGAAGAAGAGGCCATATGGCCTTTTTATGCTCTTTTTCATGCTTGGCAGCGTAGCGCTGCCAGCAGCTGGGAGATGCAATGAGGGGGGACTCCCATTGGACTCTGCATCTTTGCTTTATGGTGTGTGTAGCCATGGAAATGGTGTATTATGTGCTGATGGGTTGTTGGATGGATGTGGGGGGAGCACTCAGAGGTGCAGATGGTGTCTCGTGGCTGTTGAGCATCTGTCCTGAGAGAGCTGGGGGCTCAAGGCTGCAAAGCACATGGGGGAATTATTTGGGAGTAAAAACGGAGTGGGATGGCTGGGTGATGCCCAACGTGAGCACAGATACCTCTGCAAAGAGACAGGGTGCTTAGGGCCTGGTCTCTACTTGGCCATCCCAATGGGCTGCCTTTGGTCCCAGGAAGCCTCCCAAGCTTTGCACCCAGGTGCTCTGTGCCCATCGTTGGTCATGCCCAGTGTGCAGGTTCCCAAATCTCAGAGCATCATCCCTCTCCCTTGCTCTTTTCCCTTGCATAGGCCATCAGTGTGGAGCACCACAGGGTTTCCAGGACAGGGTCTCCTGGGTATAATTTTGCCCACAGCAGTTTTGAAACAGTCCCTTTTGACAGTCAGGGGTGAGGAAAACACCACAGGATGGTTCAGACCAGTTCCTCTCCTCATTTCCAACAGGTCAACAGCCACTTTTTAGGAAAAACATCTTTTTTAGTGTTGTTTTGACAGCAAGGTTGGGGGTTTTCTGCTTTCTTTTTTGACTTGAAGTAACGGCATTTTCCAGACAATTCAGACTCAGGAAGCAAGGATCAAATTACTTTCTTAATCCTTTGTGTTGGTTTTGGGTTGGTTTTTTGTAATATGAGGGTGTGTGAACTACAAGTATGATCTTGTTCAGGCACTGGCTTTCTGATTTACGTTCAGGCCAGCAGAGCAAGGCTTGGAATTGTGATGCTGCTGGGAAGGTTGTGGGATCCGTGGTGCTGCTCAGCAAACAGAAAGAGGAAAAGGAGAGTGATTTCTCATTCTGTTTCCTAACTCCAAACATGACCCAAAGTTTTTATAAACTTTCTGCTCATGTTTCAGGAAACTGCAAATGAAACTGCATTCCTCCACATGGGGTTCTGGGTTTTTTTTTTTTTCCTCCTCTTTCTTTTGGAGATGTAATAAAACATCATCACCTACAAGTCTGAGGGCTTTAAAAGTATTCTCTGGAGGGTAGGTGAGGAGTGGAGGTAGATTGACTGACGGCTGGAATAAAGCCTCTTTATTATCTCTGGGATTATAATTTCACTCGATTCAGGGCGCTGGAGCATCGGGAGTTTGGTTGTCTCTGTTCTTGTGGCTTCTCACACACGATCCAGATACCGGCCTGGTGGTGTCCATCCCCCCTTCCAGTGCAGGGGGAAAGTAATCAGCTGAGGAAGCTAGGAAAATACAGTGTTTTTTCCAAATTCGTGGCCTTGAAGGCCTCAAGTGTAACTAGTGAGGGAAAGACAACGTGTTAAATGTGAATATAAATATAACGGGAGTGGGGTTGGACTGAAGGCTAGGTCTGACTGGGAATGGAGCAGCCATGGCAGGGCATGCTCATGGCATCATGTGGCTGCAGGGGAGTCCGTCCTCCACCATTTCTTTTAATTCTTTAAACTGGTATTGGTGTCTAAAGCATGCAAACCCACAAACCATTAGCTGTTCTGGAGCTGAAGCTCACAGGCTTGCCTGGAGAGAGCAAAGAACTTGGACGTGGCTGGAGTGGAGGTAAAAACAAATGTGCTGACACTTAGAGATGGAGTCAAGCACTGTGTCTGTGAAACCCCAGAGTTTCACTGATCAGGTCAAAACTCTGGCAACTGAGCAAAATCAGGCAATGACAGCTGGGCTGATGCTATAGAGTAGCATCAGAAGCTGATGTGGCAGGGCAAGGTCCTCTCCTGCACTTCCCAGGCAGGAAAAGGATGGGGGAGGTAAGGCAGGGGGCTGATGGCTTGGGGTGGTGTAGTTCCTAGCCTGCTCACTGTGAAGGGGCGAGAGTGCTGCCTGGTTTCTTTTGGGGGTAATCCCTGGGGTTTTTTTCTGTGCTCCTGTCAGGACTGCTCTGGGAGATGGGGTGAATGGTGTGTGGGTTGGGTGTGATCCAGCACGGCCACCTTTCCCAGTGCATTCCTCCCCCTTTGCAAATCCAGTTGGGCTAGTAAATGCCTGGGGTAGAGAATTCTTGGAAGCCAAATTGCTCCTAATAATTAATCTTTAGGGCCCACTGCTAGAATAATACAGTATATATGCAGTACCCTGCAGCTTATGTGTGTACAGAAAAGACCTTGAGATGTTGTGTATGTGCAGCATATTGTGCTACAGACCTCCTGGGACACATGGTGCTGGCCATGATTGAGTGCAGACCTCAGTGGGGTGTCCCTTTTGCCTCGTTGCCACCCCATTAACACATTACTGGCAGCTCCTCGCCCTGCTGCCCCTCTCCTGTGGAAGTGGGGGCAGTGCTCTTTGGAGGAGCTGAATTCGGGAGGGACCCAGCAGAGTTCCTCCAGGCCCTATGTGATGGGGAGTGGTCCCTAAGGGAAGCCACTACCCAGCACCAGAGACCCAAAATCGTTCAGCAAAGGCAGTCCAGGATGCTTGGTTAATTAAAGAAGACCCGTTACTGGCAGACATGGGGCATATTTATTTTTAAAGCCTGTTGCTGACAGTGAGAGCATGCCTCTGGCGAGACATCTGAGGCTGTGGCTGTGTAATTCAGCTGAAAAAGGGATTTACTACTTTTTTTTCAAACCAAACCCCCATGCCCTACCTCCTCCCTGCCAGGGAACGGGCACGATCAATGAGGTAGGGAGCTGGAAGGGCTGAGGGCTGTTATTTACACAAAGTTTCCACCTCCTTCCTTCCTTCCTACCAACTCCCCATGACCCAGACCTGCCTGGTGAGGAAAACGGCTCCCCAGCCTTGCCAATTCTGGGACAAATAGGTCATCCAAAATATGCAAAAGGCAGTTCCAAGTCTTGTAACAGAAAGGCCTCAGAAGTCTTTGGATGCATAAAGCCCATAGTAACTGTGTTATTTCCAACGTGGTTTTGAAGCTCTGGGTCCTCCACGGTGGTGATCCAGGGGCAGTGATGTGGCAGATGAGGAAGCAGAAAACCATTTCTGGTTTTATTTCACCCATTTGCTGGTTCAGACCTTTCCAACGGTGATGGCAGCTGTAGTCTGCATCATTACAAACCCCAGGATTTTATACCTCCCTGTGGAAGTGGGCTGTAATCTTTTAATTAAACCAGGGAAGAGAACAGCCAAGGATGTCTTGATTTAAACCTCAGCATTGCCTTTGACCTTGTGAAGTGGAGCTGCCAAATTTTGCTGGAGGATTGAGGATGATATAGGAGGGTTTCCTTAAGGAAACTCTCCAGCATCCTGCAGTTGCTGGCAGAGATTTATCAGGTTTTCTTTGACCACACAAGGCACCTCTAGAAATAAGGGGTGAGTAAATGCACCATGGAACTGTTGAAAACCCTCTCGTCAACTCATGTTCCTACCTCCATACTTTTACCTTCCTCCCAGTTTGTTTTTGCTAAAGATCCTGAAATCTAGTGAAATCTTTGGCTTGATTATTATTTTTCTTAATATTCTTTTTTCCCCCTCAAAATGTTTCCTTTAAAATGCTAACAAGCTGGTTTTCTCACTCCTGAAGTGATGCTAGTTCATCTGATGAATTGGCAGTCGTCGTTGTAAGCCTTGGGCAGGATGAATCAGTGCTCTTCACTTGCTCCAACTTAATTTAGAATTGAATTATTGCTTTTTAGTGCTAAAAGCAGGTTTTGAGCTGCTTCACGTGCCAGCCTGATACTGTGACCATGTATCTTGTAATGTCTAAGTAGGAGCCAAATGAGAATGACCCCCAAGGTAGCACTTCTGTGCTCCCTTACTGTTTCCACCACTGTTTTACCCAAACTTCACTGCTCTCAGTGAACGTTGAACCTGCTTGTGAGGTCCTCTACTCCCCCAAGTCCCCAGGGATGATAAATGGGATTTCTCACAGGTCAGACCCTATTAGTCCTGTGGTTTATCTCACACAAAAGATTTAAAACCTTTGCAAGTGCTTCTACAAGTCGCTAACCCTGGGGCGAGGATTGATGTGTCCCCTTGGCTGCAATAATGACCCCCACGCGATGGGGACCCCCGTGCAATGGGGAGCCCCATGGTGGCCCTTTGGGAAGCTTCAATCTACCTGCTGCTGAAATAACACATACTTCAGCCACAGCAGGAGCTGAGTACATCAGTACCTTGTGGAGCATAGGCAGGGGAATCCCTTGGCTGCAAAGCCAGAGTCACAGAATCACAATGTTGGAAAAGACCTTTAAAATCATCAAGTCCAACTATTCCCATCCTATGCTAAACCATATACCAGAATCAAGCATTTCTGGGTAGTTTTTAGACTAGATTCCTTTTTTAAAGGCCCTGTCCTCCACAGGGGAACTTGCTTGTGCATTGGTGCAACAGCTCATGCCTCCCACTCTTGTGGGCTGTTTTTGAACAGCGAGACCCAAGGCAGACCCAAGGTTTTTGGTATTGCAGAGAAATGAGCGTTGTACAGCAGAGGCACCAGGCCTGGGGTAGTGAAAGGTGGGAAATAAAGGAAGCAACTGTCGTTAGTGAACGTGGAGTCGGTTATTAACAACTTCCTGGCATTGTTAGTCCTCCCTCCATTTGCGGTCCTGTGGGCTGGCCCGCGGCCAGGCATCAGCAGCAGGTATTTCCCTCCCGCCCACAGCTTCATCCATCAGCATCCTCCACCAGGTCCATCCCCTCGTGCTCTGAGGAAGCATTAAAAATAATAATGTGAGCTATGGGATGACCTGTGGGTGAGAGCATCTCTGCACCTGCAGATTCAGGGGCTGCGTTCTTAAAACACTCTTACCTTGGGGCAGCTGCTTGGACAAATATCTCAGCATCTGGTGATGAAATAGAAACCCAACTCATGCTCAAGGATCCACAGTTGGGATGTTTTAAAAAAAGTGATGTGAGATAGTCAATGTCTACATTTCCTAGTTTAATTTACAAAATAATGTCTTCAATCTGTAAAAGTGATGCCAGTTTGCACTTTTTTTTCTCCTTTTCCTTCTCTGAGCTATGTGCTTTCCCAAATGCTGTTCAGAAAGAGGGGTTTAAGGTTTTAAACCTCTCCTCAGTGCTATTTCTACAGTGAACTCGCTTGTGTAAGATAAATGGTAGCTGATCTCTTGTTAGCGAAATGCACGCTCTCCTTCACACTTGACTTGAATGGAAGCACACAATACTCTGCCATCTGCTTCCAGCAAGCACCTGGAATGAAGGATGCAGCCTCAGCATCCTCCATCCCAGGTCAAAAGCCCTTGCTGGTGTTGCATCAGTGAGGAGCCCCATCTTTGTCCGCTGCAGCCCAAGCGATGGGCAGGGGGGATAGTTCTCAGGACAAAGGGGATTTTTTAACAGTACTTCCCTGCTTATCGTAAATGCAAAGCACAACTTGCCACAGGGATGAGGTTTCACACCAAAAATGCCTGAAGAGTCACCCGACACATGCTGTACGATGGATGTCACCTTACTACGACATAGAAACTGCAGTCAGAGGGGACAGGCTGCAGTCAGAGGGGACAGGTTGCAGCCAGACAAAGCGGCCAAGCTACCAGTCCTTCAGCAATCATCCCTTTTTATTTAGAAGAAAAAATAAAGGGGGTACAACACTTTGGCTGGTGTGTGTGAGCTTTTAGCTGTGGCTGAGCTGCCATGACAGACAAATACCCCAACGTCTCTGGTCGTTTTAAGTTTCCAGCCACGGAGCGTAATTATCACACATTACACTCTGTTTATTTAAATAAGGAAAAATACTGTGGCAGTCAGGTTTTGTGCCAAGTTCCAGGGGAAAAAAAATGCTTTTTAAAGAAGTAAATATGCGTGCAGGCAGCTGGTGCACGTGAGGTCCTGGAAACAAAAGCATGTTGCCCTCCCGCTGAGTGCCGAGGCAGCGAGCATCCCGCGCTGCTCCCCTTTTACTTGTCTGGGGGAAAAGGCTGCAGAGACATTGAATTGCATGAAAAGCATGAGCATTGGGCAGGCAGCTGGTGAGGAGTGAGGCCGTGTGCTGGGTTGCTGGGAGGAGGAAGGATTGCTCCTGAGGCTTGGTGCCTTGGAGGTGGGATTCAGGGTGACATGGAGGTTTGCACAGGACAGGTACCCCTGTGCTCCAACGCTGCAGGGTTCTGCTTGTTTCCCCAGCCAGACTCAGCTTTCTTTAACTCAGCTTCTTCTATTGCCCTTTATTTCATCGGTCCTGAGTTTCCCACTTATAAATATGCCATTCTCATACCATCAGTATTTTAAAATTGGGTCTTACCTGGGCCCGTGGGAGGGAAGCGATGCTCATGATGGTGCCTCAACCATGTGGGAGAGGGAGACTGACTGGGTCAGGGCTGTGAATGACCCAGTTCACAGGGACTCGGCTCTGATCTGCTTGCCCTGAACAGTGGCAGATGAATTTTAACCAGCTATATGGGAGGGAGGGGATGAGCCACAGCACCTCAGCTTGTGGCCCTGGTTCTCTTCTCCTTGTCCATCACCTGCTCTTTTGGGAGGTTTGCAGATCACACGAGGGTTGTTTTTCACTGGCTGATCCTTGGAAAAGAGCACATGAGAGTGAAGCTCCCACTTAGACAGTGAAAACCTTCCCGTTCTACCTGTTTTCATGGAAAAGCATAAAAATATTACCTAAGGGTGCCGGGCTGACTCCAAACCCAGAGGCCAGAGCCCTTGTTCTGGATGCCCGACTGTCTGTTTACAAACACAACCCTAGCTGGGAGAAACAGTCCGTGCTTTACTCCTGGTTCCTCATCCATGAGATGGATGGAGGTCCAGGAGCATCACAGCCCCCCAGCCAGTGATGGCTGGCCCCCACTGTGCAGGGACATACCCACTCACAACAGCGAACCCTGCACCAACGCTGCTTCAGTGTGTGCTGGGGGAAAATGGGGTGCAGAAGGAAAAGCTGTTGGGGAAATGGGTCTCAAGGGAAGGAGGCAAGATGGGAGCCATGAGGCAGAGCTGCATTCCTGGGGGGACTGTTTCTGGCTCCCTTGCTGCAGCCTTGGGCTAGCGGGAACTTGGCGTGGGTGCTGGTCGGAGGGGGAGCGGGTGCTGCAGCGCAACTGGCTGTTGAATAAGAATTTTGGGGTTTTATGACAAACTGAGGTTTGGCCATTTGCTCCCATTCTTCTAGGGACAGCTTGGGGTCTTTTTATATGTTTTTTAGCTTTGTAAAAGCCATGGGCTGTGCCAAATAACCATTTAGCTCCAGGAAAAGCTGAAAGTTGTGGTTCCCATACATTGGACATGGCATGGGGGCGAGTACATTAATGCTCCCCAGCCAGGATGCTCCCTAAAAGTCTGCCCCAGGTACTGAAAAAGTTGCCACAGCAGGTTTTAAAACTTTTTTTTTCCTTAAAAAAAAAAAACATACAAAAAAACCCCAAGCCCAATAAGTGTTATTCCTTGCATGAAGCAAAAGTGTGTGAAATCCCCAGATTTTGGAGCTTCACCATTTAATTTGTACCCCGGAAAAGTCCCTTTCCAGCCTCTGCCATCACTCGTGGAGGAACTTCCAGCAGAGCTCCAGCAGCAAACATGGATAGGGTCTCTGGGAAAGGGCTTAAATCAAACAGTTATTGGGCTCAACAGAGCTCAGGCTTATTCTGCATGATGTAGCAGGGGGGAGGATATTATAAAGCAATGTAACCCTGCAACACGGAGCAGGGAAGATGAGATGAGCCAAGGGCCCCAACCTGAAATTTTATGAGCGACTTATTGTTTGTGGAGTGGGGCTGGGAGATGGGAGGCAGGATTTCTGTGTGGAGTCAGGAATAAAAACCATGGAGATCTCCTGGGTGGGTGCTTGGGGATCCATAGTGTTTTCCCTTTGGGCTTCAGCGGGTCTGTTGGGAGAAGAGTTAAAAAGGAGGTGTTTTTAAAATAATCTTGAGCATAAAAAGGCTGAGGCTGGGGCGTCCCCAGTACCCTGGACACATGCAGAGCTGCTCAGAGGCCGAGATAAAGCAGTCGCAGCAGCTGACCCCGACCTCCCTGGATTATCTGATGTTCTCAGCATTTATAAGCAAGGAAGAGCCAGTGGTCGTCAGACCGACTGGCTCCGCTCTGAGCTTGCAGCCCAGATGGGAGGCGAGACCTTGCCCTCTGTGCATCCCAGTCCTGGGGTCAGCAAGACAAGTCAATTCTTTTCCCCCCTCCCAATCCCCAAGAAGGTTTGGTACAAATTGCTGGCCAGGGCAGCAGCGCAGCATTTCTCAGCGGGTCACTGGGCTGAGACCATCCTGGATAGAGAAGTTCACCAGGGAACGTCTCGCCTTGCAGATGTCTCCAGAGTGTCTCTGAATCAGCTGCATCCTTTCAGCAGTGCAGCAGGACTCTGGGCTGTCACTAGACAGCCTTTTTCTTTTCATTTCTAGCTAGAAAGAGAAAAAAAAAAACCCTTGAGCAGTCACAGGATGGAGCCCCTGTAATGTTTTTAGGGGTTCAGCTGGTGTCTGCCCCTATGAATGCAGTTGCCACTGACCTCTCCCTCACTGCAGCCTTGGGCTTGCGGGAACTCAGCATGGGTGCTGGTTGGAGGGGGAGCAGGTGCTGCAGTGCAATTGGCTGTAGAATAAGAATTTTGGGGTTTTATGACAAACTTAGAGGTTTGGTCGTTTGCTCTCATTCTGTTAGGGACAGCCTGGGGTCTTTTTATATGGTTTTTAGGGTAGATGCCTCCTGCAATGGTTTTTGGTGGCCCAGCTGCAGGGAGCTCCCACACCTCTGTCTGGGGCACTGAATGTGTTTAAGTTAAAATCAAGTGTTAAAATAATTCTGAGCATGTGTTAAGCAAGAGTGGCTGGGGTCTGCACGACTCCACGGTCAAACTCTGATTTCTTTAGGACAGAGGAGTTCTTTTCATTAACTCTTCAGTTCTTGCTTTTTCTGGTAGGAGGAAAGGTTGGATTAGCTAAATGTTGATGTTCGGACTTCCAGCCCTCCTCAAGCTGTTTTAAATCAAAGCAGGGTAGGTAAACATTTGGCTGTGTTTCCTGGGATGGCCTCGTGGTCTGTAGCCTGTGAAGTAGCACGATCCAAAGGGCAGCTGTTAAACAAAGTGAAAACAGACAAGGGGCTGCACGGCTCTGCAGCATCTGCTGCCCAGCGCTCGGGGAATCCTCCCCCTCCCCCAGCATCCGCAGGCAGGGTCCTTTGTTAGACTGAACAAAGGAGCTCGTGGCTTTTGGGAGAGCAGCATGGGCCAAGGGTTGCAAGCAGGGTGTCTGTTGGGATTTAGTGGTAACCAGGTGATTCAGTTGGGATGCGGTGGTATCCAGGTGAAGCAGTTGGTTTGTGGTGGTACCCAGGTGATGCAGTTGGTTTGCAGTGATAGCCAGGCGATGCAGTTGGGATGCAGTGGTACCCAGGCGATACAGTTGATTTGTGGTTATACCCAGGTGATTGCAGTTGGAATGCAGTGGTACCCAGCATGATGCAGTTAGGACACTGCCCTACCAGCGCTCCCGCAAGCAAACCTCTGGGTTATACAGGTTGTTTCTTCTTTTCTTTTCTCCCCTCCTCACCAAGGGAAGCTTCAACCCAAATTGCAATAAGAGACATGAGCTTGTATTCATGTGTCCAGACCATAATGAGAAAGCCAGTCAGGTTTGGCTGCTCTGAGTACAGCTCTTTTGATAGAATTCGTTGCATGCTGTTACAGGGATGGGTAACAGCATTAGGTTGCTGAGTATTTATAGGAGCTGTAAAGCTCAGGAATTCATCATGTCCATGATTTAAATGAGGAAACGTGGAGGAATTCACTGTCTTCTGCCATCCCCACCCTGCCAGGGTGGGCAGCAGAGACTGGATGTGCAGGAGGACACAAGGTGCACCCTTGCTCCAGCCTTTGGTGACGATGCTTTAGGGGACGGGGGTGATAAAATGCAGTAGGATTCAGTGGATGTTTCTCATTGGATCTGCATAAAGTCTTTCCCCAAGATTTTGGCCAGGACAAGTGTGTTTCCAGCGCTTGGCAAAGCAACTGGTTCCTCAGGCAGGCACTAATAAACACCCATAGTGTGTCACAGCATCATAAGCCCAAAGATGTTCCTTGTCACAAGTTTTCCTTGGTTCCAGCCCCGTTTTTCCATGTGCTGCCATGAAGGGACAGAGGGGGTTTGTGAGCGGTGAGCCCTTCCTCCTGCCTTTGGGCTTCAAGATGTTATTTGTGGGCAGGGTGACGCAGGCTGGTTTTTCTTTCAATTGAGGAAAAATCAGGTATTTTTCCAAAGGGATTCTCTGTGCAAAGGCTTTACCTGAGGCACCACCCACCCAGGCCCTGGGAAGGGGGTTTACTTTACCATTTCCCACTGCATCCTTTGTGTTGTTTGCTCAAACCACAAACTGGGCAAAAGGAGAAACCAATTCTGCTGATCTGATTTCTGAAGCAGCATCGCAGCCCGCAGCAGGATGAACCCCACTCCCATCTCCAGGTGATGGATTAGGCAGGAGTCACACGTGTAAAATGAGCTGGGGGGTGGGTTTTGTGCCCGTTTCTTGTCTTTTTGCAGTTCCTGAGAAGCGGGTTTAATGCAGTTTCAGTTTGGGTACAACAAAGTGGAGCTGCAGATCAGAAACACATGTTGTAAGTGCTGCAGGCACTGAGTGAAACCTGATCTGCCGAGGTTTCCCTTAAATCTGCACTTTCTCATTTGGCTCTCATATTAAAGTTGTATTTCAGAGCTGTCTAACCCTCTCGAAAGATGATGAATAACAATAAAAACATTCACTGGAGGACTGTCATCATTTCTAAAGGAAGTGTAATAAATACTTTACGACAGGACTTTCCCCCCCCCCCCCGCCATGTACAGCCATAAACTAGTTTTAAGTTACAACTTATTAAGCCTCTAAACAATTAGAGCTTGGCTGCATGGGGAGGGTACTGGGTCTGGGTGCTGGGCTGGACCTTGTCTTGCTTTTGGGCTTGAGGGACCTAGAGGCAAACGCTTTGCTTTTGCGTGCCTCAGTTTCCCCTCGTTGCTGGTTGAACTGTGGGTGTTTATGGTCAGTGAGGTCTTAGAGGATTTGAGTTGGGTTCTTGTGTACTGACATCTCCCATGCTTGTTGCTTGTGAAAACAAGAGTTGTCCTTTTGCTTGAGGGTCCTTGCATGTGTCCCACCACTGTGTGCTTTCTGGTCCTGATTTTGGGTTAAAAATGTTTAGTAACACCAATTTAAAAGAAATAATCTGAATACTCTGTGTGTGTTTATGTGTGTGTGTGTGTGTGTGACCTCCCCAGAGGTGCCATGTTCCCACCACAGTCCCCTCCATCCCTGCAAGAAAGACCTGGCCCCGCAGCTGGTCGGTGGAGCTGCCTTGTGGTAAAGCCCCCCTTTCCCCTCTGATGCTTTAGCAGGGGAAAATCTGAGAGAAACTGGCTGAAAATAATCCGATCAGGAGAGGTTTGGATCTCCCTTTATTGTGCCTTTTTATTTTGCTTTTGGTTTTACTGAAGGGCAATAAAAATAAACGGGGGCTCATGGCCTGAGCACATCGCCTTCTGCAGCATCCTCCTGCTCTGGGTGCAACACGTCTGCTGAAAAAGCCTTTCTGTTTTGAGCCTTCCCCTCACTCAGGCTTCTTTTGGCAGGAGCTTAATCCCTGTGCCTAAAGAAGTGATGCTTTAGGGGCTGCACAGACCTGGGCTGGCCTGGAAGGCACCCGGTCCCTTCGGCATGCAGGGATGGGCAGGATGGAGCGGAGGGTGGGCAAGGACCTGTGGTCATGGGCAAGGGTGAAATGCATCAAACATGACCTCCCTCTGGTTACTGCACTGTTTCCATCGTGGTTTCAGCTCTGCTTCCCACTGTGGCTGCTGTACACAACCTCTGTCGGCTCAAATCCCAACCTGCCTCTCGCCCACCCAACACCCAGGGGTGGGAGCAGCGTGGGGGTTTGCTCTGGCTGCTTCACTGGAGGGTTCATGCACACCAACCACTGTCTTATGAGGAGCAGCTGAGGGAACTGGGACTGTTTAGCCTGGAGAAAAGGAGGCTGAGAGGAGACCTTATCACTCTACAACTACCCGCAAGGCGGTTGCAGAGATGTTGGGGTTGATCTCTTCTCTTGGGTGACAAGTGACAGGATAAGAGGGAATGGCTTAAAATTGCACCAGGGGAGATTTAGGTCAGATATCAGGAAGAATTTCTGTACTGAAAGGGTCGTCAGGCATTGGAACAGGCTGTCCAGGGAGGTGGTGGAGTCACCATCCCTGAATGGATTTAAAGGTTTGTGGATGGAATCCTTAAGGACATGATCTAGAGGTGGGCTAGGCAGGGTTAGGCTGTGGTTGGACTCAACGATCTAAAGGGTCTCTTCCAACCCAGGTGATTCTATGATTGGAAGGGGCTGCCCAGGGAGGTGGTAGGGTCACTATCCCTCAGGGTGTTCAAAGAACAGTTGGATGAGGTACTCAGGGACATGGGTGAGTGAGTGATACAGGTGGTAGGGGGACGGTTGGACTGGATGATCTTGGAGGTCTTTTCCAGCCTTGATGATTCTGTGACATTTTGGAGCAAGTGTTGAAATTGGATCTAAATGTGAAGCTGTGTACATCTCCCTTCCATCCCTCGTGCTGGAATTCAGCCCCAGCCTTTCAACCCACCACAGTGAAGTGCTGCTCTAGCAGACCTGTGCTGCATGGACTTTGCTGGCAGCTGAGAAGGCGCAGGGTCTGTAGCTGTGGTTCGTTATGCGTTTCTTTCCAGTCCTAGTCATTTATTAACTGGACTCTAGTTAACCCGAGTATCTGAGTGTTTGACCTGAAATGAAAATAAGTGTCTCTAGCTGGGCTTTAGGGCTGCAGTGGTGAGTGGGTGGGTTTGGTTTCTTCTAGTGCCAAGTGGGGGTTGTGTTTGCTCAAGGTATTTGCAATTCAGGCCTGGTTTGACCATGAGAAAAAAATGATGCTATTGTCTGAAGATCTTTTTGTGTAATCACACCCTTACTCAGTGCGTGACTTTTTCCATGTATTCCATGCTTACAGAGCTCTGACCCTTAGAAATATTATTACAAATAGAAAAGCAAAGACTGAGACTCTGGGCTGGACCTCTGGAGCACCTCAGGTCCCTGTCCCACCTGCCTGTACCCTCCCTGTGGTCCTGTCCCAGGGATGCAGGGATGTCCACAGTTAAACTTGGACCACCAATGCTCCCAGCCCTGCCTGGTGGGTTAGCAAGATGCCTGCACAAATGGAAGTCTCCAAGCATGGCTTTTGCTGTAACATCCATTTTCCCACACTGCTTGGACGACGGCATTCTTCAGGTGCCCCAAAACCACCTTTGTGTTGCTTTCCAAAGCTTGCAGAGCCTTCAAACCCTGCTCAGCTGTGTGGGTTCCTCAGACCACATAATGGAAGTGGCTCATGGTTACCCAGCCTGTCAGTCCCACAGCACAATGCTTCATCACCTCGAAGCAGAAACCAGAGCATCACAACGAACCCTCCAGCCTTTGGATGCTCAGGTCTCCTTTGCTGTAAGGTCAAACACCAAGAATTGCAAAAATCACTCATAAAGTATCTCAATTTGTAACATGCACTGGAATTATCACGTGCATTGGTTTCAGTGAGCACCTCTGCCAAGCTGGGAGTGTGATGAGCAACCCCAGCACTGATGGGCAGGAGGTTTTGTTAGCTGTGTCATTTTCACTTGTTTTATTGATTTAAATGGAGATGAGTGGCAGATTTCCTAGGAATTTGCATTACTTGGTGTTGGTTTACTGTTCTCAAATGAGTTGGGTTTTGTGCTCATTGAAATGTTATCCATAAATAATTGATGGATGTGAATACGTAGAAGCTGCCTTTAAATGCAAGGTTGTTTGGTGCTGGTAATCCAGAGAAAGAGCCAGCCCAGCACTGCTCAGGGTGTGCATGTAAGAAATAGTGTTCCATGGGGCTGCTTTGGTTTCACAGGTCAGTGCTGAGCCTCTGGGAGGGGTAAACAGGGTGCTGGGGACTCACTCGATGGTGAATGCTTCTGGTGGCCACCAGCCCCTCATCCAAATCCCCTCATCTCCTGGAACCAGGTATTGTGAGCAGGACTGTGCTCTGGGGCTGAGCTTGGGTACCAACAGCATGTCAGGATTCAGGCAGGGAAGAGGCTGTGCTAAGACCATTGCAGGCTGGGCTGCTGAATCCCAGAAGAAGAGCCTGTAGGGAGATCTCTACAAGGTCAGAAAGCACCTTCTGTCTGGAGGACTTTGGTCAAAGGATAAACTGGGGCCTGAGGGAAGAAGAGATGAAAGGGTGGAGCTGGAAGGGACGGAGGAACTGTGTCAGGGTGTAACAGCCCTGACCTTGTGAAGGCAAATGCAGGCTGTGAAGGGAGGATGGAGGGAGTGGGAGAGGAGCTGTGCTCTGGCCCAGCACTTCGCTGGGCAGAAATCTGCTCTTTGCTTGGCCCCAGGCTCATTTCCTCCTCTGAGATGGTAACCCCCAGCGAGGATGGAGCCTAGCAGCTCCTCAGAGATGGCTGGGGATGTCTGCAGATTCCCCACCCTTGGGCAGGCTCTCTGCTTGTCAGGGATTGATAAATCTTCCTGCTGGGGGGAAGCTGCTGGTGCTTGGTTTTCGTAGGGATTTATGTTGATCAAAGTGACAGACTCGGTTTCCCAGAAGCATTCCCAGGTTTAATTTTCTCCTTTTCCACTTGCCAGGCCCAGGGCTGTAACAGCAAGGCCTTTTTCTTCTGTCTTTTTCCTTTTTTTCCCCCGCATTGAGCAGAAAACTCCTTTTCCTGTTGCAGCTTTTACAAGGTTCAAACATCAGCAGTGCTCAGACACATAATTCAACAGCTCTCATGTATTTGGAAGTAGCATCATCCCTGTGTCTGCATTTCCCTATAGCTCTGAATTCAGTGGCACCTCAGGGGCTGTAGTCATGAAGTGCACATGCTGCTTAGATAGGAACAGGTAATTGACTTAGTAAGTTAATTTAATCTTTTTTCACCCCCCTGATTAGTTTCCCCCAATTGTAACCAGAATTTGGGTTGACCTGAGAGTGTGTTGTATTTTTAAGCTGTCTGAAGCTCCAAGAAGTGTCTTGGGGAGCAGTTAGTGTTTGGCTGAGTGGGGGCTGACTGGCCAAGTTATGTGGAAGCAGCCCTGGTCCCTGATCAGGTGAACACTTGGATGCTTTGCAAGTGCTCAGGCATGTGCTTTGAAATGAATTTTCCACGAATCCATGTGGCTTTGAAATTCACTCTCCATAAACATTCCTGCTGGTAAAAACCTGATCCTGAGAAGGTCTCTGGGAGCTGAGGGCTGTGAGCAGAGTGAGGGGGGATTGGCTGTGAAATCCAGACCGATAGCAGAGAAATACTGTTGCCTGGACTCACCTGTAGCCACTTTATGTAGGTGCCAGCTGTGTATCCACGTCCTGTTCAGAGCCAGAGCACTTCAGTTCCGCTCCCCTTCACTATGGGCAGGTATTGACTCAGGTGTGATCCAGACATGGATCTCAGTCTGACACTGAGCTCTGGGCCCAATTCACCCCGGTGAAAGCTGGAATATGCAGAATTAATAGGAAAAAAAAAAACCAACCAGCTTGGTACTCACCTGTTAATTTGGGTTTTTTACACCATGAAAAATAATTTTAGAAGGTCTATGTAATATATGAGCCAAGGTTTATTGGCTGGCAGCGTGACAGACACATTCCATTACTGTAGCTGGCAAAAACATAAAGAAGGGCCATTACTGGAAGTAAGATAACAGGATGGGGAAGGTATTGAACCAGGGTGCAGAGGCACCAGGCAGCTTTCTCAGCCACCCATCCTCCGGCTGGACAAGGACATCGTTCCCCCCCTTCCCCTGCTGCAAGCTTGTAGGTATCTGTGGCCACTGAAACAAGGGAGTTTTGGGGCTGCTGTTTGGACCCGGGGGCTCTGGGAGGAGGCTGAGGCTTGATGGAATAAAGCATTTCTCACTGACCTGTGCCATCTAGTGGCAAAGCAGAGCTGGAGCCAGAGGAGCAGCGAGGCTTGTGTGCCCAGAGCATCGTGGTGAGATGGGTGCCCACCACGCCGGTGGATACCCGTTGCTGGGGATGGGGCGGTTGGTGTGTCCCCTCCACAGAAAGCTTCGTGGTGGATGCAGCTCGTTGGGCTTTGCAGCGTGACTGTGTGCTCCCCAAATCTCATTTCCCATCTCAACGGAATCTCAGTGTCCAAGGCACAGACAGCTCCAAGAATACAGAAGGGAGTGTGTCCTCCATGTCTTCTCCATGTCTTGCCAGTGGCATGGACCACAACTCTGTTTCCAATGTCAGCAAAGAGCTGCCCTGCTCCAAACACCTGTCCCGCCTGACATGCTCTGGGACACACTGGGGACACACAGTGCTTACCTTTGCAGCCTCCCAGCACCTCTCAGATCTGCTTTGGTTATGTGCTGAGGCAGGAAAGGCATCCCTTGAAAAAGATTTTTGGATAACCACTCCATATGGCAACCCAGAATGTTTATAGAGGTGCCCTCACCACCACAGGGGCTTTTGTTTTAAAGTTCAAATTGGATCTCAAGCCCAAATGCTTTTCCTACAGATGCTGGACAATGTGCAGTAGTTCTAAGCATAGCTGAGTTAAAAGTCACTGTCAAAAATTTGGGGCCTTCTGCACCCAGGCTGGGTGTGCTTGCACCACCAGTGATGCCTAACTCGAGCGTGCCCACTACAGCCCACAGCTTCAGAGTCTTGCCTGGTGCCAGGGGTTCGCCTTTGGCATCTGCTGCAAGCTCCACGTCAACACAACGTTCCCTCCATGCTGGCTCAGGGCTGGCAGAAGAGATGACCCCATGCTCCTCTCCTTTTTATTCTTCCTTTGTGCTTTTCTTGAGGGAGCTTCCCCAACCTGTCTGGCAGCAGGAGTGGGACCAGGGCTCCTGGGTTCATAGCAGCCTGCAGTGGCAGTGATGTCCAAAGAGCCACAGTTTAACCCTTTTCCCATATCCTCTGTGATGATGTCGTATGATGCTATGATACAATACGTGATGATATGACATACCTTTTTGATACAGGGCAGTTGAGCTCATTTTCAGGTGGCAGATGAGCAATTAAGCTACACAACCAGCCGTGGGCTGCCCTTAAAACTGAAATACAAGTTGTACATAAACTAAAACAGGTTGATGAGTCTGTAACCCAAAAAAGAACCTGAAACAGACCATCCCATTAAGCTGTGTATTTATGCTGCTATTTCTAAACTAATGCTCTCTGCTATTTACCGAGCCTAAACCACAATATTTTACCAAGTGCTCCAGAATCCAAGATGCATTTTTGCAACTCCAAGTCAGTGGAAACTTTGCAGTTTATTTTTCCCCTTTGGAAAGCAACCAGTTCCTATTTTTATCCTGGTTAAAGCCCACAGCGTCACCCATCAGACTCCTGCAAGCAAACATTTCTTCCACCCTTTGCACCAAAACTGCCAGGCTTCCCCAAAAACTCAAACAGTGAATCGTTACTTTGTGACCCCGATTCATTAGTCTGAAATAGAAATGGAAAATGCCACGGCAGGAATACAGAGATCAGTCAGTAAAGAAAACCAGGCAAGCTATTAAAGTGCATTTAATCTCAGGTTGCTGGATATAAACTAATCTTTCTAAGAGGTCTGGATGAAAGAGGCTGGATTATCCCGTGTCTGACTACTCCATTGTTTTTATACCTTCCTCTGAAGCATCCGGCGCTGGCTGCTCTCGGAGACAGGATGCTGGACCAGCTAGACAGTGGCTTTCATCCCTCACAGCAGTTTCGGTGCTCGTATAAACGGGCCCAGTCTGTAAAATATATTGAAAAACATTTTTATAGGAACTGGTTTCTATCCTCCATCCTCAAAGGATTCCTTCAAGCCCATCAGCAGTTTTCCTTCAAAGACGTTCTCCTGCTTTTAACCCCTTGGCTGCCTGATGGGACCAGCCCATGCCCTTTCCCAGACATGAAGAGACAGTCCTAAGGCTGGACTGCCCCAAAATAGGACCTTAGGTGTACAGAAGCATGAGCCGGTGCCCGATGCCAGTAATCTCCTACCAGACCTGCTCGTGGTGGCACCATCTCATGGCCAAGCTCCGTGGTAGGCGAGCAATGTACCTGCTTTCTGGCCACGAAGACACCAGTCCCAAGCGGGCCCTGCAAGTGCTGAGAGCCTGGGCTGGTGGTGTTGAGCCCAGGATTCCAACAATAGAGGGGCTTTTTATTTTCCAAAAGTTTCAGTTCTTCATTAAATCCTCCATGCAATGTTTCTCTGCTGGCTATCATTGTCTCCTGCACTCAGTGGGGCATCCAGCAAGGCAAGGATGGAGGGTCAGCAAACACCAAATCACCATCACACTCCTGCAAGTTAAATTCCTTGTGGTTTTGGCTTTCAAGATCAGTGTATCATTCAGCCCCTGTTTTCCATGGCTTCCTTGCGTTACCTGAACACAGGAAGGGCTTCACTGCCTAAATATTCCAGCTTTGAATTAAATATCCAAGTTGTTCTCCTTGACTGTGTCTGGTGCCAGGCCCACAGTGTCTCGTTTTGTGAAGCAGAAGGTGCTGCTTGCCTTATTTGTAGCACACTGATGCAACCACTCAGAAGATGGGAAAATGCAACACAGTGCAGGAGGGGGCATGGGCTGTGCTGCTGGCAGCACCTTTGGGTGCTTGGCTGAAGAAATGCATTCTCCTGATGCTTTGAGAACCGATGTCACCCTCCAGCAAGTCTGAAAAGCTCCCCTGTGGCCTTTTTTACTGGTTTTGGAAAAGAAAGAACAAGGAATGTGGTATTAAAGTTAAGGAAAATGATGGGAAATAGATTTCGAGCCAAAGAGTCACCCTCTAATCACAGTCCCAACTGATGAAACCGATATGAGCCCTACACTCAGCCCTGTAAGCACTAATTAGTGATAACATGAGTGGATCCAGGTTATTATTTCTTTATCTGCCAGGAAACAGTCCTATCCTAACTGTGCATCAGTGGGCTGTCCTGTGCTGGACGTGATGGTGTGCTGTCCCCAGATGCCTCTGCAACTGATAGGAAAGCTTCCAGCACAACCTTACTGCTCTTAACTTCTGATTACAGGCAGTAACGATGTTTTGCTTTAAAACATAAAGGTTCAGCAACACAAACTCTAAAATTGCTTTTGCCCAAAGTAGGAGCACCTATCCCTTTGATTTTGGCACCCAACATCCCAATCCAGCAGCAACCACCGTGGCTGCTCAGCCGAGCTCCGTATTTGCTCCTTGCTGTTGCTTCTAAAGGACTTGGAGGAACCAAGTGACATCAACTCACCTGGCTGAAGCTTTCCACAGCCCCCTTGGACATCAGGACATCCACTACAAGGCCCGCTGTGCTGTCCCACAGCCCAGTGCAGGTGGATAATAAATATGAGGGCTTTCCTTTCAGTCCCTTCTCCCATGGAAACAGGCAATTTGTGACCACACATCGTGTCTGTAGAGCCTTCCCCAGTGACTTGGGAACTCACGGCTGATTTAAAACAAATTTGCCAGAGAAGATGGGTCTGGAGACTCGTGGGGTTTCTAGATGCAGAGTGAAAGTGCATGTTGAGGCCACCTCTGAGCCCAGCAGAAGGAAATCCCACCCCGCCCCAAGGAGCCCCTTGGGGTGGCAGGAAGGCGTAGGAAGCCACACTCCATCAGTGCCACCCATCATGGAAAAATGTGTCCTAAGCTGTCCCTGGATTTCCGTGCTGTAATTATTATGAGAGCAGGAACTGCAGAGATATAGCACAATGAAGTGACTGACTCTCAGCTCGATAATATTTACTGAAGGAAACAAAGCAATTGTGCCATGAGTGCGTTAAATCACCGGAACGTGGGTGGGAAGGAGATGGGATGCGGCGTGCTGCCTTCTCCCCACCCGCTCCTCTGGGTACTGCTGGAAAACAGCATCTCCTCTAACACACAGTCTGGGTTTTACCTGCTGTGTCACAGCTTGCCTGCAAAAAATACTACCTAAACTATTTTCTTGTGTTTTCTCACCCTCACCTCCCTGTTTTCATGCATCTGGGGGTAAAGCCCCTTCCCTCATGTGGGAAACCTTTCTGCAGCCCCTTCGAGGCAGCTTTGTACAGCAGCAGCCTTGTACCAACAGCATGTTTCATGCTACAGCATGGAGATCCTGCGTTTTCATCCTGCCATGCTCAGCATCCTTCAGATTTCAGCCATGGCACGGCCCTTCTGCAAAACAAAGGCTTTTAAAAAAGCTTCATATAATTAAACATGAACGTTTTGATGTCTCATATTTGAACTTTCAGTTGTGGACAAGCTGATGCTATTTCATGATCTGTTGTGAAACAGAGTATAGGGATGGTGTTCGTTAGCGGGTGATGGGGAGCGAATCCCGGTCTGGGTTCGGCAGAGGTGCCCATCGAGTCACAACACAAGCTGTGCCAACCACATGGAAACACAAGAAGCTGTTGAACCCAAAAACCAAACTGAGTAACAGCAGGAAGACTTCAGCCAACATGCAAATTCTCATTTTTCGCTACCTTGACAGCCTGTCTACATGGCAGGTGAGTGGTGACACCCTCTCACCCCACTCCATGGCACCCTGCAAGCTGGAGGAGCGATGGACCGACACCAGGGATCTCCAAAACGGGGGATGGTGGCTGGGTTCTCGCTCTCAGTTTGCAGCCAAGGGGAAAAAGAAGCATGAAGTTTATTTAGGGCTCAGTGCTGCCAGGGAGCCTCCAGATACGGGTTAAAAGGGGAAATACCGAGGCGGTGTAGCTGGAAGGTGTGAGCCAGGGACATGTCCAGAGCACTTCTGGGAGGTCTCGGAGCCAAGTCCGGGGGGTTCAAAGCCTCAGGGAGCCCCGTGAGCCAAGATCTAGCCAATGGTTTGTTTGCTTAATGGACCCTTCTCATTCAAACACCTACAAAACCACGAAACCAGTGACACAAGCCCACCGGAGACCACAAGAGAACGCAAGACCAGTCTGCTGTTCAGCAGTATGAATTAACCCCCTTTCTTTTCCCCTCTGCTTCCAGCAGATTTAACTTGCTCTGTGCCTCTGAGTTTGCCTCTCCTTGACACTCTGGGAAGATCAATAAATACCTCTGCATTTCAACAGTATATTAAGCAAATTTCTATCTGCATTGAAATGCTACGTTAAGTAAACCACGTTACGTTTAGAGGTGCAGATGTGAAGAGGGAAGTGGAGGTGTGGGGCACTGCCTGATGTGCAGGACAGGATGACACAGCCTTCAGCAAGAAGCGTGTCCGAGGAGGAAGAGAGCTCACACAAGGATGTAGAAGCCATACGCAGCAAAACCACTCCAGCTTGGGTCTGGGGTTCACTCTTGCATCAGAATCACAAGGTTGGAAAAGACCTTTAAGATCATCAGGACCAACTGTTCCTATGCTAAACCATATCCCTAAGTACCTCATCTACCCTTTCTTTAAACACATCCAGGGATGGTGACTCAACCCCCTCCATGGGCAGCCTGTTCCAGGCCCCGATGATGGCTCCATCACCGGAAATGCATCTTTAACAATGTGAGACTGATGCTCTGAATGCCCATGAGTGGTCCTAGGAATTGGAGACTGGAAACCTGCACCATGCTCCCCGTGTGCAGAGCAGAGAGACCCTTCCAGCCAATACTGGGGTTACTGGTCTGAGCAGGGACCTGTCACAGGGGTTGAATTTCTTGCTTTATTGGGTTTTTTTTCCCCTCTGTGGGTGCATTTGCATGGAAGTCGTGACTCCCTGCAGGCAGTAGTGAATGACTGGCTGGCAAATCTGATGGGACGTGACCAGGGTTTTGCTGCCGTGGCAGATGGCAAAGCCACCCCAGCCCTAAAATAGCCCCCTTCAGTGTGAAACCTCCAAGGCCACAGAGCATCAGCACCCCTGGGCTGGCTGGAAAACCCAACAGCAGTGAGAAATCCTGCACCAGGGGAAGTTAATATCTAAATGTGATTTTTATCTCTGCTCCCTGGGTTGCAGATAAGGTCTCTCCAGGGCATACAGAACTTGACACTGTGGTTTCTGGAGCTATAAATGTAACACCACTGTGTTTTCATTAGGTCTGAGGACAAATAACGTTGACTGAAACCTTATCTCTTACATTACCCCGATGGCTTTAGTGGTACGAAGTCAGGAGGCTAAAAGCAGCGTACGAAGGGCGACTGAACGGCAGCGATGGGTGTTCTGCTACATGGGTGTGTTGTGCCAGACACGGGCAACAATGCCCAGTGAAGCAACAAGCATCTAAGTGCCACGTTACTGCTAAACACAAACCGTGTGCTTTGGTTGTAGACATTCCAACCTAGCACAATTATAACAGATGTTAATTACTTGGAGCACGTATTACATAGAGGCTTCTCTATTTCAGTGAACTGGTGTTGAACCGCAGGTTCCCAAGGGGCCTGGCTCTTGTCATGCCTCAGAGATAAATATTTTGGGGTTGTGGTAACCTGTAGCTGCTCCTCTCCCAGGGCTCGGCACGGAGCAGGGCTCAGGGTCACACGTACAAGGACGTGATGGGTGGCTCTAGTCACGTCCCAACACAGGAGCAAGGGTTGTCCAAGCCCTGCAGGAGCTCGGAGCAGCCGGGCAACCATGGGGATCCCCAGCTTTGGCACAGACTGGATTGCAACTCTGATCTCTTGGCAGGTTCTGAGCAAAATTCACACAGTTCTCAGTCACCTCCCTTAGCAGCTACCAGGTCCCCAAAGGGCAGAGCACATTTTCTGGGGTGCCAGTTTTCTGTGTTTCTTGCAGGGAGTTGTTATTCTATAGGAAATGTAAGAAAGCATTAGTTTTGTTCCAACTCAGAATAAAACTGTTTTGAATGGTCAAAATATCCTGACAACTACTGATTCTGGGAGTGGGCCAATCTGGCTAACTTTATCTGAATGATGTTGTGAAACTAAGAGATTAAGAGGATTGTTAGAGTAAATTATCACAAATTATAGACTCATAGAATGTGTTAGGTTGGAAGAGACCTTTAAAGGTCATCTAGTCCAGGAACATCTTTACTAATTAAGAGGATCCTTTCTTCCCTTACTGGCTGTACAGCTCATGTTAACCTCATATATATACATATATATCTCTACATATAGATACAGATATATATCTGCTGTTTGCTTGTAATCAGTCATTACTTAAATCTAACCTATTGGTCCTTGCTTTGGTAAGAATGAGCTTGTGAGCATCTCCCACCTCCTGTATCAGCGGATCTCAAGCTGTGGTCCTTTGGTGGTTGTGTCTCCTTCCCAGAACTGAGTGTCTACCAGAGATGATACGTGGGATAAGTTTTGAGGGACCCCTTAAAACTGGGGTTGCTATTGCAGGGTACTTCTGAACCAGCAGGAATTGTTTCATCATAGGTTTACTTGCAAGGGGGATTGAGATGGCAGCTGTAACACGGTCCTGTGTTATACCAGGGAATGTTGTGGACATGTCAGAGTAGCTGAGAGACAAACCCACCCAAAGGGAGGAATAATAAAGCATAGGTGCATCAGGGAAATGCTATATGAGTTGTTCTTCTCAGTTCTGAGCAGGACAGTTGGGTTGTGGGGTGGATTTTTTTTTGTAAATACTCATGGTTTGACACGCGTTCTGGAAGAAGAACCTACCTTCTTAGAAATATTTAAGGACCTTCCTCCTTCCTTTTTAATAACTATTTTTGCAGCGCCTCCTGTTGGTATCTCAGGTATTCCTTCTCTGCTCAGCTGTTCTCAGAGAAATGTCAGTGGTGGTTAGTTAGGAAAAAGCCCTGCTAATTACTCCATCACGTTGAGGGAAAAAAAACCAACCCCAAAAACCTCAAAATCAAAACACCCTGAGAAGTGACAAAGTAATAATTAGCTTGAAAAGAAATTGCTGCCTCCATCCCACACATTTCCATACAGGTGGGAAACGCTTTTTTCCACCTGGCTGGATAAACTTGGAGTCACCCAGCAACTTAAAACGCGCCCTGAGATGTGCAAACAAAGCCTGTTTCTCCTAGATATAAAACCCACAGAAGAGCAAGGGGATACCAGGGGATTACGCCGTGTCGGAGGGAGGCGGCTGCAACAACAAAGAGCAAATTCAGGGCCGGGGTCCTGCCCCGTATGAGGTCATTTTCTGTTGAAGTTGGGCTCATTAGTCCGGCCGGCTTGTTGATACAGCTCGAAGTGCGGGTGACAAGTGTGACTGGGTTTGCTGAATGAGGCCTGCCCACCGCACCCAGCACACAGAGATTCATCATTGTCTCTCTCTGGGAACAGGACCGTTAATTACACAAACTGCCTGAGCTGAATTTTCCAGCCGCGTGTCTCCGCGAGGTCATTTCTGTCCCAGAACCATCAGGTTTTGACAGCAGAGTGTTTAAACAACACGAGGGTGGTTTGTTTGGGACAATAAGGGAGAAGGCTGTGTCACAGGACTTCATTAGGTAACTTCCTCCGCGTCGGAGGGGGTGGGTTTGGCCCTGAGCAATGCCGGGCTGTGCTTGGAAACGGGACTTCGGGATGGGGGAGCTCTGGGTGAGCTGAGCATCACCACACCGCCTGTCCTCCTGGTGCAAAATAGATCATGAGATTCTGGTCACAAGCCCATCCTTTTTGATTTATTTTGTTAAACAGTGTGGGGGAAAGCGTTATGCCTTTGCTTGCCACCGCAGGAACATTGCTCTGAGGAAATCGGCTGCTCCTCCAAGTGCTGCCTGCTCCAGCCCAAGCACTCAGGGTGGCTTTTGGGTGACCACAGACAGTGTTTAATTCAGATAATCCATCCCAGAGCTCACTGAATTCATGGTTAGTGGGGTTTTTTTCAGTTGAGTTTCGGTTTTGAGCAGTCAGGTGCCTGGGTCTTGTTTAGAGAAGCCAGTTGAGATACCAAGCCCAGTACGTGAGTACGTGCTCCTGTTTGCAGTGCTTCACTGTGAGGTCACGGCAAATTTTGTTTTAAAACAATTGCTACTTGAATCTAGACATTTTATTAGCAGTTAGGGATGAAACCCCTTAGACCATAAGTGCTCTTTTTTTATTTTAAACTAATGTTTCATAATAAAGTAAGTTAGTTAATTAAGGGATGTTTTAAAGTTAGGACAAGAAGTGGATCTTTCACTTCTCTGAATGGGAATAGATAATGCAATGTCTGACCCAGGAGGTTTCTGACCCAGGTTGGGTCAATACTGAGGAGGGAGCAGACTCCAATACAAAGCAGGTGACCGTGTGGCAGAGCTGAGCAGCTGCAGGGATGCTGCTGGGGATGCGGCTTCCCATGAGGGTGCTCCGACCCCTCCAGCTCAGCAGCTCTCAGCCACCAAATCCACTCAGACATTTTTCATCTCCCGTTTTGGCTTTGAGGGATATGAACATCTTTGTGATGAGCGATGGATTTAGAGGTGGGCTTTTTCCAAAATCCAAGTCGTGATCCCTGGGGTCAGCTGAAGTATCTGTGCTTAGGTTGGTCTGCATCGCCCTTCAGCTTGCTCTACACCAGCAGTGATGGATTACAGCACCCGGCCATTAACGCGGCGTTTTGGAGGTGAAATATTAGTTATGTTTTCCACTCATTGCTCTGGATTTTGTTTCTGGCCTGAGAGCAGGCAGTTTCCCATAGCACCCATCCCTCCCCTCAGAAGCCCTGCTGCAATGGCTCTGCTGGAGCCAGAGGAAGGATAAATCAAGCCCAAGTTTTCCTGCTGCTGTGACAAGTCAGCGTTAGGAAATGTCAGGCTGCAGCGTATGGGTAGCACTGGGAAAAGGCTACACTTTATTTTACTCTTAACCAGAAAGTTTGTTCACCCAGAAGCCCTTTTGGGGGAGCTACTTATTTTCTAATCTTGTGGTAATAATGAAATGATACAGGAGTCTGGGGATAATGAAGACAAACTGATTTCCTAATGCACTGAGCACAAAGAGCAGCAGAGAAACGTTTCAGCAATGAGTCCAAAAAAAAAAACCCCAACCAGAGTTTATTTTAAATAAAGATTACAAAAATAACCTACTGTCAAAGATGATGTGAAAACCATTAAATAGCAATTTAACGTAATTATAATCACGGGTGAGCTAAGGGCTATCTTACACAATTACAATCAATCTTTCTGTCTGGATGTGTTATCCTGAGCCCTTACTCCTGACTCCAGCCCTGCATTCCCCCTGCAGAAATGCAGCATGGAGAAAGCAGCTCCATGGCCACTGAAGCCATCGAGACTGAGTGATACCCTCTGAGAGGATGGAGAAGCCTGCTCGGGCTCTGCCTTCCCCAGCTGTGGCATCCCTTTGAAGAGCTGCCTCTGGAGTTAATAACCAAGCATAGTACCTTACTGCTGCTGATTGCTATAACACAATGTCTCACCAAATGAGTAGCAGATGGCACCATCATGCTTGGCTGTGTTGGAACTTTATGAGCATGGTGGATCCTTAGTTACTAAACTGGCCAAACCATGCACGCACCCGACACTTAAAATAGAAGGGCATCCATCAGCTGGACAGCATCAGGCTCATCCACACACTGCACTTCTGCTCCAGGGAAATAATGTTTAAGAGAGAAAATGAGTTCAAAAGTGTTTCCTTCAATGGGCAAAGCCAAGTGTTGACCTGCAAAAGTGCCACCCAAAAAGGTGCTGGGAGAGCCTTTGAGCTGGGAATTGAAGGACTGGGGGAGTGCTCGTAGCGTTGGTGGGATCCTGCCTACCAAGGCTTGTGGTGGCCTTGGTGAGGACCTGGCGTGGGAGGCACTGGTGTGTGATACCCTGTGTCTCACCGCAGCCTTTCCAGTCCCCAACAAAGGCTCGTCTGTCAGCTCTGAATGAAGAGCCCAAGAAAAAAATAATAGAACTAATCGTGGTAATCTAATTTGGTGCTGGTTCGAAGGTTTCTGTAAGCATGGGAAGTTAATCAGAGAGACTAATTAACAGGGCTCAGAGCTGCCCTCCATCGTTTGCCATCAGCTTTGTCAGCCCTGGACTGAAATACCAGTCCTGGGGAGCTGGTGGAACCATCCCACCGCACCTGGCACGACTCATGGCTCAACAAGGGCATGTTGCTTGGGTCTGGCTGCTACCCATGGCTTTGGACACATCAAGGAGACATTGTGTACCTCTTGTTCCCATGAAAATCAATATGAAGGGCCAATCATGTTCTCACTGATGGGTCTAAATCTGCTGGTCCCAAAGAGATCTGCTCCCTTCTTCTCAGCACCTGGAAATGCAAAGAGAGGCCAATGCTGGACCAGAAGGCGCTGTTCAGTGTTGCTCCATGTGCTAGGTGTTGTATTCTTGTTTAACCAACACAGCTTCAGAGTATTTGCAGCTGGTTTAAGAAGTTTTCTTGTTGATGCTTGAGAGTTACTGAAGGGGAGCAATAGGGTGGGGAAATCAAAGCGGTTTGGCTGTCATAAAATAGTTTTAAAAGGCCAGGACTTTGTTTCTGTATGTGCTTCTCAGGGCTTCTCAATTGCTCCAAAGGCAACAGTGCAGAGGATAACCCTGGCCACGTGCTGGAGCTCCCTGAGGGTCCCAGCTTCCGTTGAGGGATCACATCAGATTTCCTCTTCTCAGATAAATCACTGACTGCAGGAACCTGGCTGCTCTAAACCAGGCTTGGTTCTGCCACCACAGAATCCAGTTTTAGCCATTGCACAAGAGCAGTGCAGGGTGCTGGCACAGCAGGACTGCTGTGGGACCAGCTCCTAGGGATTTTAGGCCCATGTGAGTGATGCAAATGCCTTTGCCTCAAATTTCCCACCCCTGAGTAGAGCCTGGGAGTATCAGAGCTGCTGCAAGTAAATGATGGGAGTAAAATGCTTTAACAGGTCTGATGATGGGTCTGTGGGAAGCACAAAGACTTCTGCTCAGGTAAATCAGAGCAGCTTCTCCTGCTTCCTCCTGACCCAAAAAACCCCCCTGGGTCCTCCACTATGGTGTTTTTCAGGTTGAGCTTAGCCACGATGTGGTCTGGATGACAAGAAAAGCCCCTTAAAGAACAGAACCTCTGTCACAGAGCTCATTTCATCTCCACATGAAGGGGGCCAGGGATTAGCTATGCATAAAAGATTGTTTGGGGAGGGGTGGAGGGGGAGGTGTGTGGGGGAATTTTCTAATTAATTTGATTTTCATTTGGAAAAGGGGCGGTGATTTGAGAGCTGAAACTGCCTGATTATTACCAGCCCATAAATTTCTCCTGGAAATGTGGCTGCAGTTTATCCTAATCATATTCAACTTTAGGCAATGAAAATACTTCTTGCTATTTGTTTTGGCTTCTCTCGCTGTTACAGCGTCTGCAAAAACATGTCATGCGTGAAACGCTCCCCTATAGTTTGACAAGTTATTCCTTATGCTCCCTAATTTTTCATTAAGAAAAATGACAGAAACACCAGAATACCCAGTAAGGTCTCCCCGTAAGAGCCGTGTGTTGAGATTAAAGACTGAGAAGTGTGGGGCTGCTGGAACTGCTTTGTCTCCATGATTTTAATGTGTTTGTTAAAAAGAAAGTCTTCCAAGCCCTTCCTGCACTTCTCAGCTACAGCAGCTGGATTTCTGCCTCCATAAAACATGTGTGATAGGTTGTGATGTATAGTTTGTGCAAGGTAAATCTGCTGGCCAGCCTGAGCTGTTACACGTGTGTTCAGCCAAAATGGCCTTTAGCTGGCTCTGGGTGCTGCTGGTGGTTGAAGCAATTAGTGTTGTTAGAGGAGAAAGTAGAGTTTCCAACCAAAACAAAGAGGTTGGTGGATTAGGAGGTCTAGAAAAAGTGAGTACAGACAGTTTCTGCCCCAGCTCCAAGTACCTCACGGGCAGGGATGTTTGTTGGGTGCAAGGGACTGCAAGGTACCCAGGATGGTTGCTTGGGGATGTGGAGCAGAGTTTTAGTCATGGTCCACGGTGATGCTCTAAGGAAGAGCAGGAGTGATACTCTGGAGGTTAAATTCAGAGCTGAAGCTTCAACAGATACAATTCTCCCAATTTCTGCAGACCTGGGGAGGTCTGAGGTGGGGCAAAGGCCCCGGTGTGTTGCTGAGATGGTGGGGGCAAGAGGGAGGATTTAGGGATGTGAGGACCGCAGGAGCTGAGGCTGGAGAAAGGAGGTTGGATGTTTTGAGTGTCATCAATGGTGCTTCTCACAGCAACCAGTGCCATAACCTGCTGGAAAAAGGACATTGAGTGGCAGGCACCAGGAGTTTGGTGTGGTGGTGGCAGGGAGTGAGGCAGGTCTGTCCCCAGCCTAGGGGTGCTTTGGCAGAAAGGGAATGTTTGGGAATGGGGTAACTGGTATTTTAGGGTATCTTTAAGGCTGTGTTGTACATCTGCCTCTGAACCCCTACTGCTTTGTACCATCAGCTTCCTAAAGAATAGGGATATCCTTTATAAACCCCATTACATGGGATGTTAGAACCGAAGGGCACAGCTTGTCTGAGCAGTGTCTGATGGACACTCTGTGGCTCCTGTGACAGCAGCAGGGTCTGAGAAATTGATATTTAGGTACCCAAAGTAACAATTTCCCTGCACAGATCAGTCTGTGCCTCGAAGCACGGAGCAAACTCAGTGATGGAGATGCAGAGAGCCTGTGTACGAGCTTCCCCGGGCTGCTTATGAGAAAGGGGGTGAGGCACAGAGTCATTTACATGGTAATTAATAGAGTCTGTGCATGCAGAGGAGTGAGGACGGGTGTCTCCCCGGGGAGCTGCCTCCTCCCAGCACGGCTCGCGGGGAGCCCTCACCCCCAAGAGCAGGGAAGGAAGCAGAGCCCCCAAATAGCTTCATTTCCTTAAGGACTTCCCCAAACAGATGGGATAAAATTGCTATTAAAAAAGAAAAAGGAATCCCAAGATGGGAAAATATAATGAGCTATGGGCAAGGGGAAAAATAAATGCTATGGGATATTTATGCAGCTTGGGGAGTAGATGGATCAAATCAGAAATTCCAATTAAGTCCATAATTTATTTCAACGGAAATAATAAAATTAGAGATGGGCCCGAGAGGTGAAATTCAGATTGGGATCCTGATCCAAATGGTGGGTTTGGGCTAGGTCCATGTCTAGCAATCTCCATCTGACTGTAACAGAGAGCATGGACCTGCTCACAGTGACTGGCCCTCCAAAAGTTACTGTGGAACCTACTTAGATAAGGGAGCTGGGACTCACAGGTCATTATAACTTGTAGATATTGTGAGACAGGTTAATATTTTTTAAAAGTACATGTGTTAAAATTTGCAAGAGGAAAGGATGCATGAAGAGAGGCTGAGGGAGCTGGGCTTGTTCAGCCTGGAGAAGAGAAGGCTGCGGGGGGACCTCATTGCAGCCTTCCAGTCCTTGAAGGGAGCAGAGAAACAGGAGGGGAATCGGCTTGTTAAAGGGCAGAGACTGGCAGGACAAGGGGGATGGAGTGAAGCTGGAGGAGGGAAGGGTTAGATGAGATATTAGGGGGAAGTTCTTTCCAGAGAGAGTGGTGAGGGGCTGGAACAGGCTGCCCAGAGAGGGGGTGGGTGCCCCATCCCTGGGGGTGTTCAAGGCCAGGTTGGATGGGGCCCTGGGCAACCTTGTGCAGATCCAGGCCTGTGGCAGGGCATTGGAGCTCTGTGACCCTTGGGGTCCCTTCCAACCCAGACCATTCTATGATTCTGTGATGCAGAGATGAAGTATGTACAGTGAACACAAGAGGAAGGGTTGGGTTCCTAACTTGTTAGACACAGACAGGTAGTTATCAGCCTGTTATGGTGGCTGCTGAAAAGTCCTGGTGGCAAAAATGAAAAAATCCCCTTGGAATTTCTCTTCTTTAATCAAGCAAACTTAAGTCCCAGCAAAAGTGGGTGTGCATCCTTGCTAGGAAGCCAAGGCAAACTCCAAAGAGAGTTTGGGAAGGATAGAAAAATGCATTTGGGGTGTTTTTTCCTGTGTGTGCAGGTGTCTGCAGCCGCAGGGCATGGCTGGCGTGTGGGTATGCTGGCACTGGTTTGTAATGGGAAGATGTCATTGTAAAGCTGGAGCCAAAGAGCAGAATTGCTTTTCGTGGTACCTTCTGGCCCACTTTAATTCAGCATCAGAGTCACGGGATTGGTGCAAACACCAACATTTCCCAAGCTCAAAGAGGGGAAGGGACTGGACAAATTTATTTTGGCCCCCCCAAGAGCAAAGGACAGAATCCCTTGAAAGACAAAGAGGTGAAGAAGATGGATTGTTGTCTCCAGCCCTTGTGTTCCAGCAGCCCGAGGATGAAGCAATAATCAGTCACCTGCGAAGTGCATGAACCAGAGCTCCCCTCACCTCCAGACCCGATCAGGACCTAACCCATAATGCCCTGCCCAAACTGCCCTAATTAAGCATATGGGAATTAGGGAATTAGCACCAGGGATTGCCCAGCACGAAGAATGAGCAGTTTCACATGGTTTGACTTATGAGTAAGGACTTAGAAGGCTGGTAAAAGCCACTGTGGATTTATACAAGGAGGAAGGCGCAGCATTTTCCATCCCATGTCAGCAGGACTCCCTCTTGCAAACAGTTACTTATAAACAAACTAATTCTCAGTGCTTGACCTGGAATTACTCCAGGTTTGGCACACAACTCCGCACCATCAGTGCTGTGAGGAGCATCCTGGGAGGGTCTGGGCAGCAGCCACGGTGACACACAGCCTGTCCCAGCACCCTGCACGTGGCCAGGTTGTGACTGGGGCATCCTTTGAGTTAGCACCCGTACTGGTACTGCCAACATGGGAGTCTTGAGGAATTACAAGGGAAAAGCCTCATTTTCTCTGGTAAGGGAGTGACTGTAAAGAGCATTATCTTGGTGGCTGGCCAAGTTAATAATAATAATAGGCAGGAAGGAGTGGGTTTGTATGGTTTCTTTCTGCCCAGGTCTCTTGCTGAGGATCTCTGATTGGGTGTGTGTTATGAATCTGCCTGGGATCCTCATCCCCTGCCCACGATCCCTGCGTGGTAAGCAGATCATAGAATCACAGACTGGCCTGGGTTGGAAGGGACCCCAAGGGTCACAGAGCTCCAATGCCCTGCCACAGGCCTGGATCTGCACAAGGTTGCCCAGGGCCCCATCCAACCTGGCCTTGAACACCCCCAGGGATGGGGCACCCACCCCCTCTCTGGGCAGCCTGTTCCAGCCTGTTTCCACTCTCTCTGTAAAGAACTTCCCCCTAATATCTAATCTAAACCTTCCCTCCTCCAGCTTCACTCCATCCCCTTTGTCCTGCCATTATCTAGGTGGGGCAGAGAGATACAACCAGGATCACGGGAGCATCAACAGTAGCCACCAGCGCTCTTCTGCAGGCCAGCAGTTGAGCCCCACAGAGTCGCCCCTGCCCACGCTTCTGGGCTTTCCTTTCAAAGCCTTGCACCTCCTCAGGAGAGAGGGGTTAGCATTTCATTTCAGCCTTCCAAGTGCATCCACAGCACCTGTGAGTCATGTTTTCCACCCCCTGTTATTCAACACAGCACTTCGAGCCAACGTGTTTTATGGGCCGGAGTCGCCGTGATTGGCAATGTATGTTTTCAATACTGACAATGGACTTTCCCTCCCTCCAGCCCATCCGAACCCTCAGTTTACCAAAGGGAGAAAAGTATTTTAAACACGTAGATCAAAATTACACCCCAGCCTAAATGTGTCATTTTTTGGCACAGACATTTCATTTCTCAGCCAAGTCTTGCAACTAAGATTTCTGCTCCTCTGTTTTATTGATTTCTTCTTTTCTTTCCAAGAGCACAAATAGCCACTTAATACACACACACACACACACTCAAAATAATTAACCCCTAAGCAACTGCTCCATCTGCTTCCTTGGGGCTTGGGATTTGTGCTAATCCACAGCATTTTCCATGTCCACAGTGGCTGCTTATTGCCATATGAAGTTTCTCACCTTCTCCAAATTGTTGTGGGTCCATGAGCCAGTGGTTTGCCCCAGGGGCCAAGAAGGCCAATGGGATCCTGGGGGGCATTAAAAGGAGCATGGCCAGCAGGTCAAAGGAGGGGATCCTCCCCCTCTGCTCTGCCCTGGTCAAGCCCCACCTGGAGTGTTGTGTCTGGCTCTGGCCTTGAGCAAGAGCTTTGAGCAGCGGGAATCTCCCCTCCCTGGCAGGGTTCAAGGATGGGGCTTTGGACACCCTGGGCTAGTGGAGGGTGTCCCTGCCCATGGCAGGGAAGGGCACTGGGGGGCTCTGATCCTTTCCCTTCCCACCCAAACCTGTCGTGGGGTGCTGTGATTACCAAAGGGGAGAGTGTGTGACCTCCTGGCTTTGCATTTGGTTGGTACAGGGCATGGGCTTGGGGTGTCTGGGAGTACGGGGTCCATGCCCTGCACCTGCCAGATGCCAAAAACAGCAGAGCACAGCTGCCTGTTTGCAATGTACCTGGAACGGAGCATCACAGTGAAGCAGTGAGGAAACCTCCTCTCCCCATCCCCGTGGTGACAGCTGCACACACTTCCCAGGCTGATGCTATATGACAGGTCTGATGTGAGCAAGGCTTTTCATTTACACTATGTAGCAGTTAGCAACAGATGGAACCATAAGATCAATATATAGTCCAAATAATTAAGAATCGTGTTTTTAATTGTGCCTTTTCAACAAGCATTTCAAATGCTGCTTAAATCAGCCGTGTGGTTGTTGATACAGGGAACAGTTGTGATGTATTTCTCTTTGAGAGACATGTTGAAACTGCAAAAAGACTGATCCAAGCAAGACAAGTGCCTTGTGCTTGGGAAAGGATTTTGGCAGCTCCAGGGAAGGGGGTCATTGCAAACCATCACTGTGAGGACGGGTTGCAATAGCCAGGAGATTAACCTGGAGCCTTTGGGCTTTATCCTTCCAAATGATGTGATTCAGATGAATCAAACCATGTAAAACTCTCAGAGTTCCCATGTGAGTTTGGGTAAACTGAGGCAGAGAGGTCCTACGACCAGGCTAAGCTTGGCCGGGAGCGGGGGAGGGCTGGGGGAGCACTGAGCTCCCCTTGCCTCTTTTTCCTTTGCTTAAGTGTTCTGCTCCCCAAAAGTGACGTCATCTACAAGTGTAGAGTATGACTTGAGCAGCCTGGTTTTAAACTCGGGTGACCTGGATGTTCCCTAACACCAGTGTTCCCACTTTAAAAGCTGAAAAGAAAGATTTTTGCATCCTTTGGAAAAAATAATCCTATTTGGCTAATCTTTTAGGCATCTAACCAAAGTTACCAGCTAAAAATCAACCACCATCAAGCAATGGCTCCGGAGCTGTCCTGTCTCCTGCCACCCTTCCCTGAGCACACAGCAGGATGCATAGATAGGCAAACCCCTTGCATGCCAGAGTGATTTTGGGACAAGGGGGTGACACTCAGCTGTCACAGAACTACAGAGTGGTTTGGTTTGGAAGGGACCTTTAAAGGTCATCTAATCCAACGAGGAGGGATGCCTCAGCTTCCCACCGGCACCGGGTGGACCTAAAACAAGCCAGGCGTGGGTGCAGCAGCGAGCAGAGCCCGGAGCGCTGTGGGAAGGGCCACAGCTCTGTGCTGCCTTTGCAAGTGCAGGGGGAGATGAGTAACACCTCCCTGTATAACATGTTTTTGGCTGTATCTTAGAAGGCCATTTGCTATCATCTCTTGTTCTACAGGGTCTCAGTGCCAGAACAAGGTGCTTTTGGGTTGTTTCCATTCACTAATGTTATTTTGTGAGGTCGTTTGTTTATCCTTTGGCTGGAGCAGAACACAAAGTCACCTCCAGATATGGCCAAGCGCCAGGAGGAGCCTGTGCAGGTGAAGTGCTTGGATTTGCCATGGGGTCTGGTCACCAGGGAGCCTCGGCCATCCCATCCATCTAGGCTCAGCCCAACATCCAGCCCTGCCCCGCAGTGTGGGAGCTCAGAAGGCTGTGCCACAGCACTGGGGTATCACAGGGAGCATCCAAGCTCCACCATCGCCTGCATCTGCCTGCACAAGTCAGACCACAAACGCTGCCTGCGTGTGGTTACTCCCCAGCTTAATTTATATTAAATGTGGCCATAGCACTCAAACAATCTCCACGCTCTTCTGTTTGTGCAGGTAATGATGATATAGACTCATTTATGCAAGATTATCCTTTTATCACATTTCCAGACTCATTTATGAGGCTCATGTTTTCCCCCCAAGGGCATCATCAAGTGAGTTAAGTTGTACTATTTGCCTCCTGCGGTGAACTGGCAGGAGCCTACTTCATTGACTGATGAGGGCTGCTGCCTTCGCCAAATAGGGTCTGTGTGATGGATATTTTACTTGTGAATATTATAGCTGGAAATTAGCATGTTTATTGAGGTAGAATGCGTTTGTTTACATTCTGCTACCCATGGTATTACCTTTTATGACCTGAGTTATTTAGCTGAAGATAAGCATAAGTGCTCCCCATCTGGGGGAGGTGAGAGAGGAAATAAAAAAAATAAAATTAATGAACTACTAGATATCAAATTATGCCATAAGTAAGTGACAGTGATGCTGCTCTGGGAGCTGCCCTGGTCCCCTCACCTGTGGTGGACAGGCTCAAGCACACAGTGGTGGGAGGGAGGGACTTGGCTCCATTTTCCCTACAGTTTTCCCTATTTTTGCCTATCAAGGAAAAGGTTTTCCAGGGAGGAAACCATCCCATCTTATTTGAAGCATCCAACAGCAGTTGGATCCCCTGTGGTGGAGACAGTGGGTGGAAGAGCTGAGGGGTCTCATCCCACTCCACAGTGTGTCCCCTTTCCACGTTCATTGCCTTGGCTACATGGCGAGAGCCAGGACTCAGCCAGGCTAAAGTTATTAGGAGAAGACTGATTAACTTTAGATTCCTAAGGCAGCAGCAGCTAAACGAACCATTCCTGATTGTCAGAAGGTGAAAAGAATCCCTTAAACCCAGGCTGCAAAGCCATCCAAGGTGGTGTTCAGCATTACAGGAGCGTGCAGAGCACAGCACAGTGGGCTCGTGCTGTTCCTTGGGCAGGTAGACACTGTCCTTCCCTGCTCGTTCCTGTTTTTCATTTTCCTGGTGGATGCCATCTATCCCTTTCAGCATCACATTCCTCCATGAAGTCCTGCCAGCTCACAGGCTCTGACTCATTCCCTCAATGACATGTAGTTGCTCCTCCATGGTGATGATGCCAAGGTGCTTAAGGTCGGAGAGAGCCTGACCAGCGTGTTTCAGAGCTTGGCTCAGGCAGGAAAAGCTCTGGCCCATGAGATAGGATCTAGAGTCACCTCAGTTGTGTCAAATAGTCATTCCATGCCTACTTAAAACCATGATGGTACATTCATTATGTGAATTACCTGGCTACAGAGCTGACTGCCATCTGATGCAACCCAGCCCAGCCATCAGTAGGGTCTGGAAAATAACACATTCCCAAACCCTACTAAATGGATGCTGTGAAACGTACTTAAATCCATACATTGAATCCTTGGGAATGTGGGTATGGTCCCTGTGTGTTCAGAAATACCTTCCTGGAGTAGGGAATTTGCCTGGGCAAATCAGGGTCTGGGTGTGGGACCAGGCACCCTGCTCCTGGGCAGGAGGTGTTTGTGGAATGGCAGATGAAGCTTGTCCTGCAGCCTGCATGGAGATTTAATTTAATTCTCAAAGGCGCCTGCCAAGCTCTCTTTTACATCTGCAGACAAAAACGTGGTTTATATCAAGCAAAAGAAATGTTCTTTTTCAGCAAAATTTGGCTCGAGTTTTTACAGCTTTCAAATGCATATTATCATGTGTGAGGAGAAGAGAAGGGAGTAAGGGTTGTGTCAGCTAGAGAGCAAAATTTAGAGGCTTCAACGATGGGCAGGGTCAGTGCCAAAGCTTTCATGAGCTGTGCTGGACTAACAGGAGGGGCAGGAAATCCTTTTGCTGCCCCAAAATCCCACCAGCCTTTCCCTGGGGCTGCCCAGCTCTGTGGGTTGAGACTGAACTCATACCTACATCCCCATCTCCGTTCACCAGTGTGCACGGAGACATGGTGGCCTCAGAGGACTCATGGCTGGCACCAGCAGGGCTGTCACTCAATCTGCAAGAAGTGACACCTTTGGAGAGCAGTGATAGCATCTGCCTATCTTGCTTTGCTTAACACGTTAATTTGCTGCTGCGTGACTCTCCGGGGTGAAATGGAGACAAATATGACTTCACTGTTACAATAACTAGTAATAAAAATGATGATTGCCAATATCTGGGAGGCACGCACTTGTGAATTGTAAGATGAAGCGAATTAACAGCTTGAAAAATTGTTGGCCCTGGTAGAAAGCAAAGCTGTAAATGTTGGGATTATTTCCCCTGCGACACTGCTGTCGGCAGGGGATGGTGCAAGCAGGGATGCTCTCTGCCCCCACAAGAAACTGCTTTCCTTTTTCCTCCACTGTGCCTTTGTCACTGGTGTCCGTGGGGCTTGGTTGGGGTGTTTCATGGCTTGGCATGTTTCATGGCTTGGTTGGCGTGTTTCATGGCTTGGTTGGTGTGTTTCATGGCTTGGTTGGCATGTTTCATGGCTTGGTTGGTGTTTTTCATGGCTTGGTTGGTGTGTTTCATAGGTTGGTTGGCGTGTTTCATACATGGGAGATGCAGACATATCATGCACAGACTGTGTAAACCCACTTTCACTGGTCAGGTCCAGAAGCATCCCCAAGCCAGGTGTGTGTGACACAGCAGCCACGATGGTTTTGGACCCATGAAGTCATTACTTCCTGACTTCTTTGACTGTTTGGCCAAAACTTGATGATTTATCCCAGTTCCGTGCCTCGTCCTGCTCTCCAAAAGCACTCTCGATGCTCTCATTATCCCTGTTGCCTTCCTCTCCTCATCCCTGCTTTTGCCCTTAAAGCCACCACGCTGTAATAAATTCTTGGGGCTGATTGTGCGTTCTGCAGCAAACATTCCAAGCAAAGAGTTTGCCCAATGGGCTAAACTACATTTGCATGAAGCATTCATCGAGCGATTATGAATAACCTACAAGTTTTAAAAACAGCCTCTTTGTGGATAATTTGAATGTTTGCTGCAAAGAGCAGCATTTGCTGGATTAATGACTCATTACAGAGATTTCAGGGAGCTCTGGTGGCACTGCCTGCTGCTGCATGAAGGGGTTGGTGGGGGTTTTTTTCCCCTTCCATTGCACCTGTACCATTTCAGTGACGTGCAATGCTTAATTTCTGCAAATTACTCCTACTAGAGCAATATGAAATACAACTAACTTGGGGGAAGGAGAGGTATACTTTAATTAAATCATCTTGCAATTAGTCCTTGAGTGATGAGGTAAAGTAGTTTATCTCTGCGCTGTGGTACCAAACCACTGAGGAGATGCACAGGGAGGGAATTCTGGAATTGGGCATTATAATCAGATGAGTTGTTGAAGAATTTGAGATATCTTCAAAGCAGCCAGCCAGCGGGTCGGGGGTTACTTTTGCTGAGTGTTGGGGCCATCCCTATTTACGGCGTTATAAGACCCAATTCAATTAAAATCAGTAGTTTCTGGAAGTGCATTGGGGCCCTAAGGACTATGGCAAAATGCACAGGGAAATTAAAACATGCCATCCATCAAAGATGCTGTGATGAGGATGATGCACGATGCTGCATCCCTTGTGTATAGACTCTGGGTTTGGTCCTTTGAGATCTTTTCAGCTGTGGGACTCCTGCTCTGCCCAGCTGCTCTCACAGCACTTTCAGGGAGGCCAGACAGACTATTACCCATTCGTGTGGGGTGTGGGTGTGCTGGCCCTGTGTGTCCCTTCTATGGTGACGCCTTCACCCTTGGCAGTCAGAGATCAAAGCACCCTCTGAAACATCTCCAAGGTGGGATAGAGATTTCACCATTCATTTCCCTTCGGATGCTTTGCTGTCTGAGGAGATGAATGGCTGAATGCTTCCCAATATATGACTCCCCTGACAGCACTTAGCATAGCATAAAGTTTTCTCAGTGATTTATTGTCCCTAGTGATTTAGATAGACAAGAGAGGTTTGCAGTTGGTCCTGCCTGACCCCAAATACCTGGGCTGGGGTATTGAGCTCTCTGAAGGCTAACAACATCTTGTTTGAAGACATCGCAAAGCCTCGCAGGAAGCAGGCAGCAATTCCTGAGCGTCTCTGCTGTGTGTACAAGGCAGTTTGTGCAACCCAGGCCCAAGCTCCACATGTCCCTGTAATATAGGAGAGTCATTTTTTATATCAAAGCCCAAGAGATGCCTTGCATGCAGGCACTTCACCAGCCTCTGTTGTCTGGGCACAGGACTGAATTCAGTCAAAGTGCACAAAGTCCATTCCATTGATCTGGCGATTGCTGGGTCAGGTGATTTAATGCAGGCAGACTGGTTTTTCTGGGTTTTTCTACGGTTAGGTAGTGCTCAGGAAACTTGGTTTCAGGAAGGGGAGTAGGCAGAGGCACTGGGGACATCCTGCCCAGCGTGGAAGAGCAAAACAAGGACAAGCGTGAGATAAACCCATCCCTCAGATCACTACTGTCCATAAACAAATAAATTTAGTAAAAAAACCCCAAAAAATCCACCCTAAGGGCAGTTTAGTAGCAGGATTTGGAATAAAAATATCATCAAAATCAAGGAAATTCAAAGTGGCAGCAGCAATTTCTCCCTCTCAAGAGCCCCATGAATTACAGGATCCACTGGGATGCGATCCCGGGACTTGCATGGGGGCAGTTTCATGCAAAATGCCATCTCTTTGAACTTCAGAAAACTCCATATGTAGTGACGTAACATCAAGTTCATCTCCCCTGTGACGCTAAGAAGTGGTATGTCCACGAGTACATAGAGAAGTACAACGGAGACAGCGAAAGGCCTGGCTTGAACGTAGCTTTTTGGCTTGTATTTGATTGCATAACAACCTTAATGTTACTTAAATGTAGGTGTTTTGTGTGTGGGTGCACGAGACTACGTGTGTGTGTGTGTGTGTGTGTGCATTAATAGCAATTTGTGATAGATGCCTTTGGGGCCCACACATTCAATAAGGAAAAAAGGAGTTTTTATGGGAGATAACATAACTGTTTGCAATTTGGCTATTCATTGTATCTTTGGCATTTTATGTACTGCATTAGCTGAGGCAATTTCATGCATATGGATATAATGCATTAAGTAGAAGCATTTAAATATAGTGAAACTAATTTTATGATGATTAGTTGAAGGAAAACACTGCATTCGTATCATCTATATAGGAGCCAATTTGCATGAAAATGCCCAAAGTTGCTATGCCAACATTTTCTGTGTTGTCGGTCGGGGTCGTCTCTGTGTCAAGACTTTGTATTAAAAATCGGTCTCCAGTGCCCGTGTCTTTTAATTCATTGCAAGCTGTAGGCCATTTGCTCACAAAGCGCTTGCAGTAAAACAAATGAATAGCTAAAATACTCATTTGCATGATTCCCATTTGAAAACGATTCCCCTGAAATTAAGGAAGCGTGTTACTCGGTTGTGAAGATGGATGGGCAGATGAGCCATGCAATTAATATTTTTCGGCATTCTCTTTTAAAGCCCTCCTAAGACTAAAAGCAACACATGCTGCCTTCCAGACAAATTGGGTCCCGCAACAGTTCCAGGGCTGCCATGGCAGCAGCTTGTTCCCACTCTCTCCCCTTTATTGTCTCACTTACATTATGCAGTAATTAAAACTATTTACCATTCCTACTTATCTGCCATCTGCTGCCATTGAAGTTTCCTCTTCTTTATAAAGCCATCTTAAGCAGCAACAAGAAAAGTAGCGGATTCAAGGACAAGGAAGGTGGGGCGGGGGGAAGAGAGAATTCTCCTCCTTTTTATTCATAGGTAGCGGACCAGGTAGAGTGTTATAAAGGATGGGGTCCTTTTCTGCACCGTGTTGTCTGCATCCTGGGCGCGGTGATGAGGAGAGCTTTTTCTGGAGCGAGCGTGGTAGAGGGGAAGAGTTACAGCAGATGTATATGGTGATATAGGCTCAGCAGTGGGATACTCCTCTTGTTTACATCAGGGGAAGCAGGGGGAAGGATTGTGCTGATGGTTTCATTCACTCCTTGGCCAAGGCAGGAGGAGTGAATGAAAGGTTTGGATTTGAATGGGCACTGCCTTAGAAGCACAAATGGATTTTAACTGCTCCGTGGATGGGACCTTGGTTCACGCCGGATGAAGCCTTGTAGGATGCATTAATTGCTGTCGGGCACGGATGTTAGGGGCAACCAGGCTTGGGAAGGGGCTGGAGGGTAAATCCTCTGAGGAACGGCCAAGGGAGCTGGGGGCGTTCAGCCTGGAGAAGAGGAGGCTGAGGGGAGACCTTCTCCCCACCTCCACTGACCTGACAGGAGGGTGCAGAGAGGTGGGTGATGGTCTCTTCAGCCAGGGGACAGGAGATGGGACAAGGGGAAATGGCCTCAAGCTGCATCAGGGCAGGGTCAGCTCAGATGTGAGGGAAAAGTTCTTCCCTGAAAGAGTTTTAGGGCTGTGGCACAGGCTGCCCAGGGAGGGGGCTGAGTCACCTTCCCTGGATGTGTTTAAAAAAGGGTAGATGAGGTACTTAGAAATATGGTTTAGTAGAGGACAGGTATGGTTGGACTCGATCTTTAAGGGTTTTTCCAACCTTGTGATTCTGTGAAACCGCACGTGATGTCAAACCATCAGAGAAACGGGTGAAAATACCCAGAGATCTCTGGGCAAAGAAGGGTGCTCACAGGTCTCACTACAGGTAGTGGTCGTGGACTGAAGGGTGCTTAAATCATCCCTGGTGCTGGCGGGATGCGAAGCGATGACAGTCAGGTAAACGGAGCCTGTGGGAGACTCCGGAGAGCCCAGCCCCGAAGGCAGATTTAGGGAGGGCAAGACGTACCCCAGCAGGGCTGTTATACAGGCAAAGGCACCAATAAAACAGCTCCCAGCGTGCTGTCGGTAATAAAAAGTGAAGAAGCCGGCAATTACTGTCGCCCTCCCTGCATAACTCATGCTCCATATTATTTACAGTGACTCTAAAATTTAAAAAATCCAGTTAGCTTAATTGCCTTTCCTCCTGCCTGGATGGCAGCGAGAGCGAGCCCACCGCCCCGGCTGCAAAACCCACGGCGGGTTCCCGGGGACCGGTGTGCCCAGTGCTGGGTCTGCATGGGGTGATCGATAGCAAAGTGTAGGAATATCAAACTTTCCTGGCAAACTGCTAAAAAAGCAGGTTGGGTAGTATATTCTTGTTTATTAAAACTCTGGCAGCCTGAGTTTAGTGCTGCATAAACCCAGCCGTTGCACAGAGGACTCTGGCCCAGTTATTTTGTTTCTTAGAAAGCCCAGGCAGTTTCATTAGTTTTCCATCATCTGACTACAACTGATTCTCTCAGTATTAATTTATTTTAAAAATAAACACACAGTTCTCTATTTTTAATAGTTGTTTCCCAGGGTCTGGGGTTTTGCCACCATCTCCTGGCCTGAGTAAAACATCAAGGAAAAGAAAGACAAGAAAATGTTTCATTCAGGGTTTGGGCAGTGGGGTTTTGGGTGGGTTTTTTTAAACACCAAGACTTAAATATCAGTGATATTGGTGTAAAGTTTCATCAGAAAACTCTGGCAGAAATACTGCCAAAGCAATGTGGAGAAAAGGATGCATTTGTGTAACAAACAATGCTGGCACGGGGCTGGCTGTTCGCTGGGGTGTCTTGTTTGGTCTTCGAGATGTTTCGTTCTCCCCACATCTGGAAGAATTTAATGGTTAGGTGAGAAACAGCATCCAGTTTTTTAGCACTTTTTTGTGATTTCTTTTTTTTTTCAAATACAGTGGAAAGCCTCATGTTCACAATAACAGTCATTTTCCAATCCATTAAATTCCTTTGTTAACACGCAAATACTTTTCATTCCTTCCCAAGTACAGTAGAGCAGGCATTGTTGCACCAAATTATTTACAGACCCCAGAGCTGAAACCTAAAAACACAGGGCTCTTTCTAGTCTTTTTTTTTTTTTTGGTAAGCCTAGTTAGCTTCTCTCCAGATCAAACGCCCTTCAAACACGGGGAGATTGGAGCATCTCACGTGCATCCCAGCCGTCCCAGCAGGACAGGACCACCCTGCTCTCCCCACCACGTTGTTTCTGCATAGTGCAGAAACCTCATCCAGATACAGCTGATATCTCTAGAAAGATGCAAATTGGCCCTGGAGCAGTGTAATTAGCTTTTGGTTGGTGCTGGGCTCCTCCTCGCAGCCTCCAAACATCCATGGTGCAGTTGGGTTCCTAGAGGTGCCCAGCCGTTGTGACCCCTTGAGTGAAGCATCTCCTTCAGCACCAGAAAATACCAAATACTCCCTTCAGCTGAAGCTGAAAATCAGGCTGAGTTTACTTTATGCCATACAGCATTCCTGTCCCTTTTAGTAAATGATTTTCCATTACAACACCACCTCCCCCCCCAAAAAAAAATAACCCCCCCCCAAATTACCATACAGATCCCATTTAAAGCAAGAAAAAGAAGAAGAGGGGAAAAAAATATGTAAAAGGAAATATTTTAGGTAGGAGTTGAATAGCAAATGCTTTTCGGCCTCTGTGGGGAGTAATGATCCACAACAAGGACACAATTCTATATGCATGTAATATTATCACATGCTTCAAAAAGCTTTTAAATCACATAAATGCAGTTATGGACCATTGTACAAAATAAACATTCCACTTGTGTTTCGGCTGTTTTTAGTTCTTTGATCTAAAGTGATGCTTGCAGATTTTATTGCTTTGTAAATTAAAGCGGCTTGGATTTGATTGAACTAAATTAATAAGACTTCTGCCTTGTTGCAAGATAACGGCCCCAGTATATTTTGGCTGCACCACACATAAGAAAACTGCAGCCTCTAACAATTCCACTGAAGCTTCATGGAGGATTTCAATACCTATTTTAATTAAAACAAAAGCCTATGTAGCACTAATGTGTTCCTTAAAGAGCAAAAACTTAAAGTGTCCTTTTAAATCTATTTTAATATGTCTTAAGGACTAGAAGATAAATGGCAGGAGAACCAGGCTCTGACAAGGTATTTTTTCTCTGCCTTTGGGATTTTCTTCTTGCACGTCCAAGGCATGTCTCCTTTTAAAGAACAGATCTCAGGTGGAAAAGCAAGAGGTTTTCAGGTGTCTTCTCAGGTGCTGAAGGAGCTTTCAACCCAGCCCCAAAACCACCCATGGCCATGGGCAGACCTGTTGAGGTGCTCATCCCCACCCAGTGCACGACCATCCCCAGCATCAGGTCGACTCCAACCCCACTGGCAAGGTCCTCAGCCCATGTGGGTCAACTTGCACTTATGTTTTTCTAGCTGATACCTTATCTGTGGGTCTCCTTGGCTACAGGGTATATCGAGGTGGCTGCACATCGCTGGAAGAAGGGTCAGCTCCAACCCAACTCCCAGCACGGTAACCATCTCTTAGAGACACTGAAGAGACCCCAGTAGCTCATGGCAAGGTCTGTGACACGGGCAATCGTTGCATGAGGCTATTTTCAACCTGCTGAGGATTTTAAGGCGTTTAGTTTTTCCCCTTGTATGGACTTAGGAGGTTTTTTGCTTCATTCCATTTACCAAAGATCCTTAAATAAAAGCAGCTCTTTGGAATCTGTAATTCTAAGTGCCAAAAAAATGGAGCTGCCACATCCTGACCACAGAGGCACCACGGGAAGAGCAGGGACCAGCTTCAAATGGGAAACTCGGGTGCAGAGGGGCTGTGCCCCTTCACCCACCCCTCCCTGCAGCTGGTGGGTCCACATGCACATCCACAGTCAGGAGAGCTCAGGTTACAGCTGTCTCCTGCACATCTCTGGGGATCCAGAATGGAAACAAAGGACATGTAGGAGCAAGACTTCCCCAAAACCCTCCTGTCCCCGTCCCTCTAGTACTTGGTTTACCAGGGAGGCGGTGGAGTCTCCATCCCTGGAGGTATTTGAAAGATGGGTAGATGTTATGCTTAGGCACATGGTTTTGTGGTGGTGAGAGTGATGGTTGGACTTGATGATCTAAAGGGTCTCTTCCAACCAAGACAACTCAATGATTCTATGATTCTATAAAGCAGCTCCCCAGCGCGGTGCCCAAACTATGCTGGTGCTTCTGCCCAAGCTGAGTGGGCACCCAGGAGGTGCAGGACAGCATCTCTTTTTTGAATCTGCTCTTTGTCTTGGAATTTCTACCTTTTAAATAGGGGAAAAAATAATCTTTAAATTGTAACTGTGCAAACTTTGCCTGGAGTTGAGAGATGAGCAAATACATCAAAGGGGTGGTGTTGGCTCATCAGCTGCTGTGTGCTTGTGGGCTTCGTCCATTTTCTCCCAGAAGCTCAGATCCATCTAATTCTCCCTCCATCACCACATTGGATCTACCCCATACAATAGCATCCAGAGGTTTTTGGGATGCTTCACAGTACCTCTCTAACCAGGTCTGAAGGACAGAGCTGCTGACCCAACCTTGCCATGCCAGTGGGCAGGTGACCCATGATCCTGTTGCTGGGACCCAGCTCAGCATCCCAGCCCCCGGCATGCTGCCCCACTCCACTGCAAGGCTCAGTAGCAGGATGGAAAAATCCCCCTCTGGCTTGTCTCCCCCAGCAGCAGCCCTGGCTCCCCATCCTTTTTCTTACCCTTTTCATAAATAATTTTAATATAGTACAGAGTGGCTCAAAACAGGAAACTCTGCTGTTTTAGTTTGGTCTGGAGTCAATTTTCCTAATCCCTGCGGTGGAGTTGCTAAGTTACCCTATCCCAGGGCCCAGCGCTGCTGTTTTCATGTGGAAAAAAAAAAAAGGGGGTTAGAAAAAAAATAATCTGTTCTTCACTAAAGTGCTGGAGTCTGAAAAAGCTGGAGTTTGAAAAAGCTGGAGTTTGAAAAAGCTATGGCTCGTTCCTGCACAGAAGGTACAGCACGCTGAGCGTTTCCAGCGTCGTCATTTAGAAATCACATTTATCGCAGCTGAAATCCAGCCAGTGAAAAGCAAAGTCTTCACCGGCTTCACCGAGGTCAGGAGGGTCAGACATGAGATGAAATGAAAGACAAACAGTGGCCGTGGAAAGCTTTCACTGCCATCTCCTCCGGCGTAATGAGCCCTGGCTGTGTGCTTGGACAGAGGCCAAACATTCATTTACCACAAATCTTCTGTAAATGATTACATTACCTTACATTAGGTTCTGTAGTACCCCCAACTGTTCCTTCCAAAGCAAGTTAAGCAGAAGGAAAGCTGCCACTTCCCTCTAATTATTCTCCCTCGGCCAATGGGGCATGTTAACTCCTGTCCCTCTTGCCCGGAGGTGCAGGATGGAGAGGAGGCAAACTTTTCTGTGGTGGCTTGTTGGATGCTGTCCCCTTCGGTGGTACCCATGATGGATCAGTGAAGGGCATGGATGTGGAGGAAGGCATAGAAGCTCTCCCATATTGCTGCTGGGAATAGAAGAGGAGACCTAGCATTCCCTCACAACCATGGGTGATGGTTTGCATGTTTGCTCCTGGGTGTCTCCTGGAGATCTGTTGGGTTGAAGTTTGGACTTCAGCAAGCGTGACCTTTGCTCACACCCAGAGAGACCATAGTGTTTCTGAATCCACATGGCCCAAGGCAGTGTTTTGAATTGGATAACTCTCTGGCTTGCAAGCTCCAAGCCTAGTGTCATCCTGAGGTCCAAGATCTGTATGTTTTGGAGAAGCTTCTTATCTCCCCAAGCACTTCCTCTCTTCTCCCACTCTACCTCCCACTTGCCCTCAGCCAGATGAAGGCTAAAGCAAAAATACTTGGCATAAACCCTCATCTTCATCCCCACTGGTATCCTCAGCACCTCCTCTTGCTGTACCCATTAGTTCAAGCTGCATTTGACTTCTGAGGGCTACTTTATAAAGTCCAGCCATCCGCACGTGGGTGATGAAAGAACAACCAGGACGTTCCAGCCTGGTGCAAACTCACCGTCTGCTGGTGTGAACTAGTTTTCCTAGACAGGAGTGACAACCAGGCAGTGATTTCTCCCCTCTCCGGTGCTCCTCAGATGACAAATTCCTGTGGCTTGCAATATGGAGCCAGTTTATTTCTTGTTTCCAGCCCTACATGTGCAGCCCATGTTGCAGAGAGGCAGAGCGATCCCTATCCCCACAGCTTTCCTTCTTCTCAGAGGCACAGGAAATAGCATCGCTTCGCCAACCAAGACTTACAGTTCTGCTAGAGACTGGTGTTGGGGGAGCTCAAAGGGCCCTTGCAAAGATGCTGTGAGATGAGCAGCAAACAAAAATAACCCCTGGGAGCTAAGCCCTGCTTAACTTAAGCCCTGCTTAACTTAAGGTGGTGAGCGCCAGCACTTTCTGCCATTCCCAGGTGTGCTCCCTGTGTGTCCCTCCCCATGTCCTCCCTTCCTTCTTCCAGCCTTTTCCCCAGGCTGCCTACAGATCTGCCATTTGTTGTCAATGTTACTTAAGCCACAGTGGTTCATTATTATTATTAATTCCAGGCCCACTGATAGCAGCACTAATAGGTTGAGAGAGAGAAGGGCTCTCATCTGCGTGCCCTTCCTTTCGGGGGATTTAGGTCCTTGCATCTGCCCAGTGCAGAAACAAATGGGAAAGGAAGGTGTGGGCTTTTAATGGTGGGTTAAAGTGCTGAAGTACAAGTGTGAGGGGGTGAGAGGCAACACCAGGAGAGGTTTAATTCTCATCCTGCATGAGCGTGGGGTGCTAAAAGCAAACTGAGCTTGTGCCGCCTTACGGGAGCCCAGGGAAACGGCGCTACTCCCGCAAGGGCTGCCCATTAGGTGGGTGGGCTTTTGGAATATTGACCTAAAGGAGGAGGTTGTAATTCGGTTCCAATTTAGCAACGTGCTCTTGAATTTGCCCTTGTGCTGAAGTCCATAGGCTTTGTTCACTGGAGGGGTGATGGAGAGAGCATTGCCATTTGCTCCTCCTTGTTGCATCCATTAGATTGCCGCTGAGGTTTTGTCTCTGCTGTGATGCAGAGGTCTTTCCATGCCATTTGTTGGCATGAATTCTGGCATAAATAACTCCTGGGGTTATTTATGCCTGTCAAGCGCTGGCTTGTGTGGAGACAAGGTGCACCCACAAAGCACAAGGGTGCCCTTGGGGCTCCTGCCCTTACGCCGCAGCGTGGAAAACCATCAGAATTTTCTCTGTTGGCATCACCCCCTTCACCTCTGGGAGCAGAGGAGCCTTGGGCTGGGGATGAGGGAAGGTCAGCACTCGCCGTGAAAGACTTTGGCTGTTGCTAAGCCCCCGTGGGCGACGCGGAGCCGCAGCCGTGCGTCCTCCCGATGCCATCATCACTATCGCTCCTGGGCTTGCGACTCTTGTCCCCCAGGCTGGCAGAACCAAGAACCCTCTGGGCCTGCTGTAAATTAAAGCAATCAGATTAACAGTGGGACGTAAGATGTGCATAGGAAAAACCCAATTTTAAGGCATCACAAAGGGGCCCCAGTTTGAACCAAAGCTTCTGCTACCAGGAAGTTTGCCTTTTGTTTGATCTATTTTGCACATCCCTATTAAATAACTAATTATTTAACATCTTTTAAAGCTTTGCTATATATTACAGCAGGCAGGACACAAATGGCTGCTTTTAATAATATAAAAGCCCATTAGCTTCATTTACTGTTAATGTTAAAATAAACATGAGGCAATTTAGATATACTATTCCAATTTCACGGAAACTTTGATGTTTTTCTTCTCCACTCACATAATTAAGGGAAAAAACTACTAATGATATTAAGTTTGTACAGTGTTAATGACAGAAACAAGCTGCAGTAGAAATTGCAGCCATTAATATGGAAAAATAAAATATTTAACATGGGAGATAAATGAAAGCAATTTTAATAAAGTAAAATGAAGAAAATTAATTTTAGAAACTTTCAGCATTCTTAAAATGCTATCGGCTTATGACACATCTTGTGTGTTTTTCTGGTTGGGGTTATTTATGGGTGGTATGGAAATCTATCCTCAGGATTATTTTTAACACCTACCTGTTTTCTTTTTCTATTGCCCATTGTTTTCTCTGAAGCCCAAATTCTGCCCAGATTTACGCCCTGTACTCTGCCAGCAGCTAAAGGTAGGCTTATCTCTATGAGATGCCCGATGGCAACCTTTTTTTGGGAGGTAGGATCCCTTCAAGTATCCCAAACACCATGCTGGGATGCAGGATCGCAGCATCCTGTCTGGATGGAGCTCCATGGCTGCTCATCCCAGGCGGCATCGGCAGCTTTCCGGCACGGACACACGGTGCTGGAAGGCAGCATCATCTGTGTGTGGCAGGATTTATGCCTCTGGGAGGGGGGTCCTGCAGTCAGGAGTTAGGTGATGCTGCGGTAGTGCTGTGTGGGTTGAGGGCTGAGCACCAGTAACAGACAAAGCAGCTAATGGGGCTCTGCTGCGCGGATCTGGACTGAGATTTACTGTATGGTGCAAATTTGAGCCCTCAGGGCAACCCAGAGCTTGAACAGGAGTAAATGAGAGTCTGTCCTGAGATGGGTTAGAGCAGAGGTGACCTGGTGGGTCCAGCAGCCAAGCACAGACCTGGGCTTCCCTTCCCATGGGAGCCCTGGGGCTCTGCTGCGATGGAGGCAAGATCCATGAGGAACATCACAAGGCTTCTCAATTAAACCAATTCCCCCAGGAGAGAGGCAGGGAGAGCTCTTACCCAAGGAGAGGAGCTCTTGCTACGTGGCTCAGCCACCCAGTTCCCAGCAGCCCTGCTCACTCCAGAGCCCCTCTGTAGCTAACACAAACCCACTCCCTAAGAAACTTCCCACGTTTCCAAACTTTGGAGGAAGGACAACTGTTATCCCCTTAATATTCCAGCCTCTCCACTGCCTCTTCCACACCATCAGGTCCATCACGCTGTCACATGGTAGCCCGTTACATCAACCCATCTTTAGAAACAACGTGGTGATTGATTTCCTTCCGATGCATTTATTTACAGGAAATGATTAATTAAATACATTCTTTTCCTTGCCATTAATTGTTCTGCAGACAACCCGAAGAGATAATCATCCCACGCTGACAATCACTTGCCATCCGTTATCCACACGCCGCTGCTGTCAATGAATCACAGCCCCTACCTGGTGGGAGAGTCACTGCTGGTGCCACTGAGGCATTTGGCCAATGATGTATAACGGGGGAGGATATTAGACACTATTTTCAGACAGGCTGAGAAATTGATATGCAAGCCAAAGGGAAATGCATTAAACTATTTAACTGCCTGGAAATCCAGCATAATGAACATCCAAAGGTACCTTATTACTAGTTCACTGTAGCTTGCCTTTATTTATTTGTTAGCATTTAAATTTTGTTCAAATTAGTTCTTGTGTTGGAAACACTCTGGCTGCCAGGGTGGGTCCTGCTCTTGCTCTGCTGAAGGCCGAGGCTGAATCATAGAATCACAGACTGGGCTGGGTTGGAAGGGACCCCAAGGATCACAGAGCTTCAACCACCCTGCCACAGGCAGGGCCACCAACCTCCAGGCCTGGAGCTACACAAGGTTGCCCAGGGCCTCATCCAACATGACCTTGAACACACCCAGAGATGGGGCATCCAGCCCCCCTCTGGGCAGCCTGTTCCAGCCCCTCACCACTCTCTCTGGAAAGAACTTCCCCCTAATATCTCATCTAACCCTTCCCTCCTCCAGCTTCACTCCATCCCCCTTGTCCTGCCAGTCTCTGCCCATTAACAAGCCAATTCCCCTCCTGTTTCTCTGCTTCCTTCAGGGACTGGCAGGCTGCAATGAGGTCCCCCCACAGCCTTCTCTTCTCCAGGCTGAACCAGCCCAGCTCCCTCAGCTTCTCTCTGTAGGGGAGGTGCTCCAGCCCTCTGAGCATCTTTGTGGTCTCCTCTGACCCCTCTCCAACAGTTCCACATCTTTCATGTATTGGGGGCCCCAGCTCTGGACACAGGCAGGACTTCAGCTGGGGCCTCACAAGGGCAGAGCAGAGAGGGACAATCCCCTCCCTGTCCAGCTGGCAATCCCTCTTCTTCTGGCTGAAGATCCTCAGGTCTGTATTTACCAAAGTCACTGCATCAGAGGGTAAGATTGGAGATTGGGAAACATTTTTTCCCTGAAAGAGCAGTCAGGTGTTGGACCAGGCTGCCCAAAGAGGTGGGGGAGTGACCATCCCTGGAAGGGTTCAGAAAAACACATAGATGTGGGAGTCCAGGACATGGTTTAGTTGATGTGGTGATGTTGGACCGATGGTTGGACTTGATGATCTTAGAGGTCTTTTCCAACTGTAAAGACTCTCTGACTCTGTCCCATGATAGCAGGGGCTGGAAAGGGGAAGGGGTGGCAATCCCTGGGTGCAGGCAGGTCAAGAAGTGTGACAGCACTTGCGTGGACCCAGCATCACACCATTTGGGTGGCCATGGGTGAGCTTCTGAGCATGGTCACTCCTTGAAGTGCTGCACTTTGATGCTGGGGTGGCATTGGCTTCGAGCAGAGCCTTGCTAGGCACCATGATCCTCATGCCCAGGGCGTATTTCTTTGCTTTTAGGTGTTTTAGAAAGAAAACAAAGAACTTCCTCCCACAGCCAGGTGTCTCCTTGGCTGGGTGAGGGGACATGGGGGACGTGAGGAGAGAAAGGCATCCAGTGGGTAAAGCTTTTGTGAAGCTGGACCGATGTGCTCAGCGACGTCTGAGCTTCTTAACCACCAGAAGGACATTAAAGTGAATGTAGTCAGTGCTGAGAGTTATGGTATCTTTAGAACGTAACGTGTATAATTAAATTATAGCATCTGAGATTGGAATTGCTTTTTCACTTGTAGGGGGAAAAAAAAAAAAGAAGACATTTTAATAACATGTCATAAGTTTTACAGTTATTGGATTTTCAAATTGTTTACAAAAGCAATATTGTTAAATTGCATAGGGTGGGTTTTTTTGTTGGGCTTTGTTGTTGTTGTTGTTGTTTTCCCCCTTTTTTTCTTAAGTCTTTTGATAAAAAAAGAACAAACTCACAATAATGTTCCCAGGAGGTAAACCAAAATTGCCTTTCACTTTTGTTATTTGTTTAATTATCCATTCAGGCAGTCAGTATATAAAACTCATTTTCAGCAGATTCGTTCAGAAAAGTCTCCAGCTCCAGCTGTAACTGCAAAGAGCGTTCAACTTTTATTTAACATTAATAAGCCAAGGAAAAGCCCACTGGGAAGGTACCACCAGCACCTTGGCTGCCGTTCCAGCAGCCTTTAAAAGGGACTGGGATAGGAGGGGACATCAGGCTGGTAATTCCCAGTTTTTAGGACTAGGGGTGGGGGGTGGAACTATGGATGCTGGTTTCCCATTTATTTTAAAGAGGGATCCACTGGGGACTCCTTCCTAAAAAATCCCTGTGGTCTAATAGCAGCGTGGCATGACAAACTGAAGTGTTGATTAAAGCTGGGTAAATCTTGAGCAGTCAGAGAGGGTGGGGGGTGTGTGGACTCTGTTGTACAGTTTTGTGGTTGTAAGTCTGGTGGGACTTTGTTTCCTGGCTGTTTCTCCCCATTGTTGGTGGGAGAAGGGAGCCTGTGCTGCAGGAGGTGGGTTCCCCCTGCCATAACCTAGGTGAGGTTCATGTCCAAAAGGCTCCCCCCGCCCAAGAGGGGTTGGACCTGATGATCTCTTGAGGTCCCTTCCAACCCCTATGATTCTGTGATTCTGTGAATATAGAGATGAGAGCTGTTCCTGTGACTGGTTTGGTTGGTTTTCTCAATGGGTTTCATCCATAGAGTTCTACCCCCTTCAAAACTGATGGCTTCACACAACCACCTTGAGTTACATGTGTGTTTTTAGCACAGGTTGTTCCAGTAGGGTTTAAAACCACGATTCGCTCGGCAAGAGGAAGTTTTGCATAGCTGGAGCCCCACCAAAGCACCCACAGAGGATGCTGCAGGATCAATACCCACCCCATGATACCTCTGCGGATGTGTTCTCTCTCTTCCAGCAGCCAGGGCTGATCTCTGCTGGGCTTGGAGTATGGTTGCAGATACACACGATCACCTTCCGACCGTGGGCAGAACCAGGGAGCTGTTTCCAGGCAGGAGCCAGCTTGTCCCCAGCAGCTCTGTAGGACAACCAGTTGAAATGAGTCGTTCTTTTGGACTTATTGCCACATAACCCCCCCCCACCACCACCCAGAGCAACACCTGAGCTGGGGGCTGGGGGAAAAACAACCAGAAACAGGTGTAAACCCAAGGCACCTTCTTTCACTGCCTACAGCCAGTGGGATGAAATGGAAGAGGAAAGCATTTCATCACCCTGGAGCACAGAATCACAGATTGTAGGGGTTGGAAGGGACCTCAGAGATCATCAGGTCCAACCCCCCTGCCAAAGCAGGTTCCCTAGGACATATGATCAGCCTGCTTCTCCTGACAAAGCATTACCAGCTATTAAACACTTACCCAGTGGTGAGAGGGAGGTTATTAAGAGCACTGAATCCCTTGGAGAAGTTCTCAAGTCATAAAGATGTTTGACTCCTCGTTTGCACGTTTCTCTTGGAATCAATCACAGCAGAAAAGCTCAAGGATAAAAATCGATGAGGGGAAAACAAGTCTGTGTGAGGCAGGGTGAGATATGGAGGCAGGGCAATCGTTTAGCCTGGGAATAGATGGGGAGATGATAATTCAGAATTGATCAGATGCTCCTAAGCCAACGCAGCTCCAGAAGTCCTGGGGTCTGGAAGATCTCGCAAAGGGATGCTTCGATTAGCTGCACAGTTCCCAACCTACCGAGCTGGAGGTATTGGCAGGTTTATTTATAGCATGGGATGAAGCAAAATGGGACTTGCTCTGGGTTAAATACCTACTAAAGCAGAACTTGGCTAACAAGCACTCTCTCTACTCCGGTAGATACCCGTGGCCTACTCGATCTTGCACAGTGTGGACCCAGAGGGTGTCCCTGCACCCATGTGTGACCCACGGCCTGCTCCTCCTTGGAAAACTGCACCATCAGCTTCTAGCAAGCTTTGCCTCCCACCAAAGCATCACAGGACAGTGGGGGGGTTAGTTAATCCTCCTGACACCCTCATGGGCTGGAATTGGCTCTTTCCAAATGTCCCAGAGGGGAAACTGAGGGGCAGGGAAAGTGAAGCATCTGAGTCTCATTCAGAGAAAAGACCTGGTTGCTCTTCAGAGAGCTCTTGGGAGGAGATCAGAAAGGTGCACCACAGCCATTCCTCACAGGCTGCACATTTTTTGCAGGGTGGTCCCAGGCACCTGCTGTCATAGGACAGGACAGGTGTCTTCCCACCTGCAGCTGCCCTCAAGGGCACAGATTTGACATTCCCAATAGCTGTTTCTGGATGAAACTTAGCTGGGACATGGGAGAAACGCCTATGGAACCCTTTTTTGGAAGCTGTGCAGTAGGATAAATCAGATACATCCCATCAGTGTATACCTTCCTGGAGGGGAACTTCATGGCAGGGCTGTGGACCAAACTGTACTCCGATTCCCCTCCGGATAACTCAGCTGTTGGATGGCATCATCCATGCAGTTCCTTGAAACAAATTACACTTTGGGGATAGTTTCTGGAAGATCTGCCCTTAACCTGAATGGGAGGAAGGTTTTGGCACCCAGAAGCCCATGAAAACCCACCCCAGAGCCTTGGGACCAGCCATCTTCCATCACTGGATGTTTTGAAGACCGGGAGAGTTTATACGGAGCTAAGTCCTGGGGCAAGGAGGTGGTAGGTGACCAGGCAAGGTCATCCTGGGCATGTGCTCCTTGCTCAGCTTCAGGATACTGCCCAGAAAGGGCTTTGCAGGTATGCAGGTACTTGGGCTTTTTCTCTGCCCTGCAGCCAAAGAAAGGAAAGGAAAAACAAATTTCTTGGTAACAGCTGTGTTTCCTTAACAAACAAATGTTCCCTTAAAACATCCAGGATGACGAGTTGACAGTAATGAAGTAACATCTGTCCAATCAGTGCACTTTTTTGGCAGCTCCAGAGCCTACGAGTGAACGTTCCCTAATGTTCACCAGACACTCACAGCACCTGCTCTTCACCCCCAGCTCCTACCACTGCCTCCAAATGTAGAACAGATGTGAGGGCTGAGATAAAAAGCTTCCCCAAACAATCTATCAGTTTAATAGCATTGATCAAACAAAACAATCTTGGAACATCACTTGTTTTGCTCCTGGCACCTCCTGCCTTGCTGGGGCATGAACCCTGCCATTAACCCTTACAGAGATGCTGGGAGAGAGTACTGGAGCTCTTGGGACCTGGCAGGCTGCTTGAATGGTGCCTATTATGGACTGTGTGGACTTCTGGGACTGCAGCACTTAGGGATGTCTAAGAGTTGCTGCAAGGGTCTGCTAAGAATAACAGGGATAGAAAGACCATCCATGTGGGCATCAGCTCTGAGCCTGGACACAAAGCACAGACACATCAGGAGAGCTATTTTCCAGGAGGGCAGGGGAATGCTGTTGGCATCCTGCATGATGCTGTGGGGACCTGGCATACCCAGGGCAATTCTGGTTGTGCCCAAGACAAATGAAACCAGCGTGGAAGGGCAGCAGGGACACTTGGACAGCTGGGAAGATCATCTGAGAGGCATCCTGTCCTGGTGTAGGGCAGGTATGAGTGTTGGTGCAAGACTCCACTCTGAAGATCTGGAAGGAGGGAGCTACTGCCCAGTGCTGTCTTGCTGCTGGCATCATCCTGGCACTGTGTGAGGTGCTGTATGGGCAAAGCAAAGCGATCACCCTGGCTGCATTAAGCTTAATGGTTCAATGACAGCATTTTAAGCCCAAATTCAACCAGTGAGCACCCACCAAGAGCACACGAGCCATGAAGCCACAGCCTGAGATAACTCCCTGCAGCCAGCCATGCACAGCATTGGCACCGACCCCGTGCCTCCAGCTCCACGAGGGCAGCCAGCCTGCTCGGGCAAGTGGCACTTCAGGACTGTTTATTTTCTATTTAATTAGCTCAGCTCCAGTCTGCAGCTCAGGGGTCAGCAGGTCCCAGCCCTGAAAGGTGCTGCCATTGCTGGTTTGTTGCTATTCATTTCTCAACAGCCTCTTTCATTCCCTCGGCTTGGTGCAAGAAGCCCCTCCTGAGAGGGGGCCCTCCAGGCTGTCCCCCTCTCTAACGGAGGCACGTTTCTAGGCCTGAAGAGTGATGAAAAGAGCAGCCAGTCTCCTTGCTTCTGCCTCCAGTCTTGTCTTGAAAGGAAAGAGCAAAGCTCCTTCTGAACGGGAGACGTGTGAGAGAGCTTGGAGCGTGCTGCTCCAGGGACACCCCATGAGATGCCCCTTCCCTGGTATGGAGCTGCTCCCCCGCACCCAAATCCCAGTGTTTGGCAAAGCACTGCCAAGGTGGAGCACCAGGATGGGGGGAGGCTGAGCCAGACATGGCCTGCACTGGTATAAAAACGTGTCCCGTGCTGATTGCAGGTTAAGTAAATGGAAGCCTTATTAGTCATAAAAGATGTGATATGGAAACACTTAAGGCGACCACTCGGATAGAAAGAGCCAATTTAGAAATCTATTAGGTGCAAAAAGCACAGCATATGTGGTGCAATAAGGGAGAGCGATGCAATCACCAAAGCATATGGACACCTTCCCATGTCTGAACGGATCTATTAGCTCAGTGTAGCAGCTCCTGCGAGCGCCGTCACTCAGGATTATTAATGTGCTGGCTGAGCACTTGCAGGGAACAGCCACTGGCTCCTCCCCACAGCCCCCATCGCTAACCAGTCTGGCCTCAGAACATCCAGAGGGATGCCCAGGATCCGGGTGCAGGCTGATTTCCACCTGTGCAGAGGGTGACCCAGCCATGCATATGGCTTCAGGAGCCGTGGCCCTGGGGCAGCTGCTGCTGGGGAAGGCTGAGTTGCTCTGCAAGGTTTTCCAGAGGTTTTGCCTGCAAAACAGGAATGGCAGCTGCAGACAGTAGGTCACTGCACCCACCAGCCGTTCACGCTGCGTTATGAGGCCTCGTTTGTTTGCTGGGCTGGGAGAGTAGAGATTGACACAGGTACCTGGAGATACCGGCTCTGTTCAGCAGGGGGATGTGATCCTCCCCTGTGGTCCCGGTGCCGAGAGGCAGCAGGACGGTGCTGTCTTTGTGGGGGGATGTGGACCCCACAGTCTTTCCAATACCATTATCTACTGTCCCTGGTCGAATTTGGTGAGCAGCAGAAGGCAAAACCACCCAAGACCGTGCTGATAACAGAGACCACAGCTGTAGTGCATCACTCCTTGACATCGTTTTCTGCAGTTATTGGCCCCAGCTGCTTAGAAAGGCACGATGCTGGAAAGGAACTGTGGCTGGAAAGTGCTGCAAGCAAGCATCCATCCATGCTGGGGCCAGAAGCCTCCAACCTTTGCCCTGCCCGAGGGCTGCATCCACCTCAGCCCCTCTTGCTTTTGGCAGGGCTGTGGGTGCAGCCTAGGGGTACCCAGTGGCAGGGACCCATCATGGGTCAGCATTGCCCCTTGCCCAACCTCAGGTCAGTGAGCATCTGGGGGGTGCTGGGGTGCACCCAGCTTGATCCACAGCACGGAGGGATGGGAGCCCCCGTTAAAGTAGAGGAGGCTGCCTTTAGGCTTGCAGGCACCCTGGCAGGGTGGGGGAAAACAGCAAAGCGCCAAGGGTTGGAGCATGCACAGACCTGCCAGGGACCCCACCTCAAGGTCTTGGGGCCAGGGGCGTGCCAGAAGGGCTGGCGTGCTGTGCCCCGCTCGGCACTACGCTGCGCCCCGCGCAGACCGCGCAGCATTGTGCCGTCCCCAACCCGTGTGCTGCGCGCAGGCAGCCACAAGAGAGAGCCCGTACTCCGAGAACGGCACCGGGGCTGCGCCAAGGGCCGGAGCCATCCCTTCGCCACCCCAAAGCCATCCCTGAAGTCATCCTGAAGCTATCCCTTGGCCACCCCGCAGCCAACGAAGAGATCCATCCTCGAGACCCAAAGCTGACTTTGTTGCCCCGTTACCAGACAGGTAAGAAGACTTAGGGGGGACCTAATTAGTGTTTATAAATATCTTAGACATGGGATGCAGGGGGAACTGGCCAGCCCCTTTTCAGTGTCTGTGGGGACAGGACAAGGGGCAATGACTGTAAACTGGAGCACAGGAAGTTCTGCACCAACATGGGGAAGAACTTTTCCCCAGTGAGGGTGACAGAGCCCTGGGACAGGCTGCCCAGGGAGGTGGTGGAGTCTCCTGCTCTGGGGATATTCAAGTCTCGTCTGGACGCCTGTCTGTGTAATATGAGCTGGGAGCTGCTTTGGCAGGGGGGTTGGACCCGGTGATCTCTCGAGGTCCCTTCCAACCCCTACGACTCTGTGATTCTGTGAAGGTGGAAGGTCTGTCTGCAGGCTCCTCTGGAGTCAGGGAGTGCTCTCAGCTCCTTTAGGGGAGCAGGGTGGAAGGAAAGCCTCAGCCTCAGGGCTCATGGCCATTGAGTTGATGTGTCTGGATTTCACACCTCCGCTCATTTTACAGCAGCTTCTGTAGTGCTCTCACGGGGACACACTTAAGGCCCAGCAGACAAGGAACATCCTTAGCTGGAAAAAAATCTCCTGTGGTGAATTTGGGATAAAAGTCAATCTTCCCTGCGCCTTTGTGTTCCTCTATGCCCGAAGAGGCTACAGGCATTTGATTTATCCAGCTGGATTTTTCTCTCTGAGCACACTGAGCTTTCCTTGGGGTGGATCAAATGGGAAGGAGGGTGCTGGGCTTTGCTCTCCCCAGAGCCCAGCCCAGCCCACAGCCTCCTGAGAGCTCTCCAGTTACCCAAAAACAACCATCAGAGGATGCTGGTGTTGGGTGTGTGTTTCTTTATAGGCAACTCCAAGCATCTATGACTTCTGAGTGACTTTAATTGTAGGGAAATCAAATTAGCCATGTAGGCATGTTCTGTGAAGTGGGTGATAGTAGTTGCAGCAATGAAGACATCCTTCCTCCTCCCATTTCTGTGCCTTTCCTTTCTGGTCCAGTTTGATCTGAGCATCCCTGGGTCTCTCCACTGCATACATGGCCTTACAGCCACTCTGCTCTTTCCTCTTGCCATGTGTTGCAACCTGAAACAAATTGCTGCACTTAACACAGTACAAAATATAGTCTGTACTGTTTCCTGCCTCCTCTTCAGTTCCCATCCTCTTTCTCCACTCTAAAGAAGTTAAACCCATCTCAAAAATTTGGCAAATGCAACTTCAGGGCACTTACTTCTAACATGAAAACTGAGATGATTTTATCAGCACCAGTGCAATCCCAGGCATGTTTTACCAGAAGCATTTCTCAGCTCTGAAAGCTGTGGGTCCAAAGGTGGGTGCTGCTGGCACAAGCTGGGCCCCTGTCCTTGGGGAAAAGCCTCACCTGTCCTTGCAGAGGGACCCACTCCTTCTGCAGGAGAGCTACGGACCACCCTTGGATTTGCTCTTTATCCTGCTGAGCGAGCACAGCTCTGCCTCTCAAGGCACAAAGCCTGAGCTGGCTGCAGCATCTCAGTCCAGAGCTGCTTTGTTTGGATTCAGCAGCCCCACTCCCAGCTGCAGCATGTTTGATCTTTCCCCAGGGCTCGAATTGATAAGAGGAAGATCATCCTGGAGTTGGGAAATCCTGCCTGCATGTGGCAAGTTCTGTGCACAGTGCTGTGACCCCCCCAAAAAGGGCTGAATGGCTTTCTTAGTCCCCTAAATCAGGAGTACAGGCTGCTTTGTCACTGGTGCAGAGCAGGGGAGGGTTAGCTCAGCAGGTTTTAATCCCAGATCTCTCCTTGAAGCTCCACCAAGAGCCCTGAGCGTGCACAGGAGAGGCAGAGCTTGGTCCAGCTCTGGGGCTGCATGTGCCAGTGTGGGAGTCAGGTTGCTCTGTGGTGCACTTTCCTTTCTAATTGGCAATTAACAACAGAGAGGGGTCAAGGAATAATACCTATGAAGTCGTGATGGCTTCACCCAGAATCAACAGAGGGAGATGAAGGAGGAAGAAGAGGTCGTTAAGGGGGTGGAAGGAGGTTGGCTAATCTAGCGCAAGGCAGGAATGACTAGGTTAGTCTCACTGTCAGCCTCACAGGGATGCAGTGGAGCATCCTCCTCCTCCCCACACAGCAACACTGGGGACAGCTATAGGAAAACACTGACCAAAACTCCTTCTCCAGACATTCCATGCGCTCTGTGATATGTATCCCACAAGAATGTGCTTTAATCCTGGAGAAACGGAGGAGACAGTCTGTGGTTTCATCCCAACCATCTAAGCAAGGGATAAAAAAAAAGCCCCTCCCTGTCTCCACATACCCATAAATGGCTAATTTGGTTAGGCAGGGCTGGGAGCACAGGGTGACCTGCTCCAGGGTGATTCATGCACGCTGGGGTAGTGGGCTTTCCTCGTTAAAGGTGTCTTTCCCTCAGTCTGCTTCGGTGCTGCGTGAGTTCCGGGGAACCTCAGCTCTCTGTTATTAATCTGCCATCAGACCATATGTATTTTTGAAAAGAACCACCTGTGAGTAATTCTGCCTCCTCAGAGTAGAGAGGAAAAGCTGCTCTGGTGAGCATGTGCTGTGTGGGGAAGGGGGGCTTCAGGCTTCTACTGAATTTGGGGGGATGTGGCCGCCTTTGGGTTGCGGCTCAGGGGTCACCCAGGTCCCTATGCCACCTTGGCCACCTCACTGCTGCTGGAAACCAGCCCCATACAAGAGGCTGTTGTTGTTTTCCAAGCAATTGATGGGGCTGTTCCTCTCAGGTTATTTTAACAGCTGCCAGGAGCGGTTGGGTTTAGGAGCTGGTATTTCAGCCAGTGCCGAGGCACCGCCAGTGAGTCACCTCCGCTGCCAAGGACAAAACACAGACTGCTCAGGGATGCCAAGGATGAAAGGCTGACCTGCTCAGGGATGCTCAGTGACCCCCAAGTAGGCAGAGGTGTGTATGCCTGAACCCTGGCCATGGGATTGTAGAACTGTTTAAAGGTCGGAAAAGACCTTTAAGGTCACCCAGTCTGACTGTTGACCTTGTGCTGCCAAGCTCACCGCTAAGCTGTGTCCTTAAGCACATTTATATGTCTTCTACTTCATCTGTAAAGCAGCTGGATGGAGCAAGACCCTTTTCAGAGCTCTTGGAGCCCAAAATATGCTGCAGCCCTGGGATGCTCTGCCAAAGGATGTCCCAAAGCCTGTTGTGACTTCTACATTTTTCTGAGGGTATCAGGACAGAGGGTTAAATCCCATCCCCAAGCTGGTAGGAATGGCTGGGAAGCAGCAGAGCCGTTCAGATGGGTGGGTGTCCCAGAAAGAAACATCCCATTTTTGGTTTCAGGGAGGCAAACACATTCAGCAGCAACAATCATAGGCCAGTGAAAGTCTGGAAGTAGCTATTGTTTGCAGATGCAGGAGAAACTGTTTGCTAAACACGTTATGAATCAGTGTTTTAATGGATTGAAACCACATGCTTGTGTGGCTGATGTGTATATTTTTTTCACAGCAAAATGTTAATGAAAAACTTTCAGGCAAACCAGTTCCAGTAAACCCTATAGCCTGTGTCTGTGGGATGCTGGGAACGCAGGCAAACGGGGCAGCAAAACAAACATGCTGTAGAAGAAGGGGTGAACACAGCAGAAGAGGTGTCTCACACCCCTTTCACCCCCTGCCCGGGTTAACCTCACTCCCTGGGCACACACATAGCAAAGGGCAGCTCCAGCACCTGGGGTTCTTAACATCACTTCCAGGGTATTCCGGAGGGAAGTCTGTGCATGTGGGAAGCCAGCACCTTGGATCACTCTCCTCTGTCTGAGCAGGCTGGCTGGAACTCAGAAACTCATAGAGCCTTTTTTTTCCCTTCCCCTTGCAGACGGAAAATGTTCCTCAGCAGAGCCCCGGGGTTGGGCTGACAGAACAACAATATTCCCTTTACACGGGTCGGGCAGCCGGGTAAACAGGGGCTTGGCTGGGAGCTCCAGGGATCCACTGACGCCGACTCCTGGCCCTGATGAAAGGCTTTGAAGCGCAGCACGGTGCTGGCCAACATGAGTCCTTTGCAAGCAGGGCTGCAGCTGGAGATTCACACCTTGCCTGGGCTGGGAGGAGCAAGTAGGACGATGGCATTGTGCTGAAACTGTGCTGCACCCAGCACCCAGGTATTTTTCCATCCTGGTATTCTCATGTGGGGCTTAAAATCACCTGAATGTCACAGCCCAGCTTTTACCTGTGCAGAAATGTGGGTGTAGGGAAAGAAAATGTGCTTTGGGGTAGGTAGTTGGGTTTCAATGCTCATGTCAGTGGAGCCGTTCAGAATCAGCCACTGCAGTGAGCCCAGTGAGTTGGGGAGCTGGGTCTTCTCCCCCCCAGCTCCCAGTCCTGGGATGGAGGAGGGTGTTCCTGAGGAGGTCACCTTCAGCATACAGATGTCAGCATCACCAGCAGGCAGTGACCTCCCAGGTACTCACCAAATGCCATTTTGGGTAGGAATAAGGCCAATTGTGCTACTCATCTGTGTCATCCAGGGCACTGAGTCAGCAAGGTCCTTCAGCGGACGCTTAATGTCAAGCCCACTGAAGATTCAATTAGGTAAATGTATTTATTTTAGTGCTGAGATGTGGCACTAAATGTACCAGATACATTTGCTGTATGTGCTTATTTCTCTTCCAGCCTGCTTCCCTTTCCATGTCATTTGGGCAGCGAGTGCTCGCTCATCCCCAGGCCGCTCTGATGGCAATGGTTCACTCTTGCTTTTAAGAAAAATTAGGATGTTGTAAATTCTGCAAATGGAGTGTGGCTGTGTGGTGTGAGAGGTTCTCTCCTTTAAAAGGAGGAGAGAAAAAGCAAACTCAGAATGTAGAAGATGCATTTCAGGCCCACCAGCATTACGACCACAGCAGGGGCTGGGAGGGGAATGGGTTTATCAGCTCCTTTGCCTTCCTGTGTGTGTTCACAAGGCCACCCACTGCGCCAGCTTGTAGCACCTTTTTCCACTCCTGGTATTATACTTCTGGTCTGAAATTAAGGTTCCCACTCACTGAGTGTCCTCACTAGCAGCGGTTTCCAGTGTGTAGTACCATCAAACTGCCTTGGGTTGGGAAGAGTTTGTGCTCATTGAAGAAATGTTTCCTTACAGGAGGACAGCATCACAGAGCGTTAGGAGTTGGAAGGGACCTCAAAAGCTCATCTAGTCCCACCCCCTGCCAGAGCAGGATCACCCAGACTAAATCCCACAGGAACATATCCAGGTGGGTTTGAATGTCTCCAGAGAAGGAGACTCCCCAACCTCTCTGGGCAGCCTGCCCCAGGGCTCCGTCAGCCTCACAGTGACAAAGTTCCTCCATGGAACTTCCTCTGCTCCAGCTTGCACCCACTGCCCCTTGTCCTGTCACTGGCCATCACTGAGAAGAGTCTGGCTCCAGCCTCCTGATTCTCGCCTTTTACATATTTATAAATATTAATGAGGTCACCCCTCAGCCTCCTCTTCTGCAAGCTAAAGAGGCCCAGTTCCCTCAGCCTGGGGTTCCACTCCCTCCATCATCTTGGTGGCCCTGCGCTGGGCTCTTTCAAGGAGTTCCATGTCCTTCTTGAACTGAGGCGCCCAGAACTGGAGACACTATTCCAGGTGAGGTCTCACCAGGACAGAGTAGAGGGGGTGAAGGACCTCTCTTGACCTACTAACCACCCCCTTCCAATACACCCCAGGATGCCATCAGCATTCTTAGCCAGGAAGGCACATTTCTGATCGTGGTCATCCTGCTGTCCCCCAGGTCCCTCTCTGCCTACGCTGCTCTCCAACAGGCCATCCCCCAACCTAGACTGGTACCTGGGGTTGTTCTTCCCTAGATGCCAGACCCGACACTTGCCCTGGTTAAATCTCATTAAACTTCTCCCTGCTCAGCTCTCCAGCCTGTCCAAGTCTTGCTGAATGGCAGCACAGCCCTCTGGGGTGTCAGCCAGCCCTCCCAGTTTTGTGTGGTCAGCAAACTTGCTGGCTGTGCACTCTATTCCATCATCCAGGTCGTCAATGAATATATTGAACATTACAGGTCCCAGTACCGACCCCTGAGGGACTCCACTAGATACAGGCCTCCAGCCAGCCTCTGTCCCACTGATCAAAACTTGCTGGCTTCTTCCTTCAACCAGCTCTCAATCCACCTCCCTACTCAATCTTCCAGACCACACTTCCTCAGTTTAGCCCCGAGGATGCTGTGGGAGACACCATAATAAGGTTTGGCAGCAAGAGTGCATGTGGGGCTCTGGCTGGTCCATAAGGGTGGTTATAAAATCATACACCTAAGCAGCAAAGCTTTAGGTTTATAACCACCCTTATGGACTTGTGATCCAGAGCAGTCCTGACATTCAGTTATGAATGATTTGAAGCATCCATTTAATGCACAGCAAAAGGATTAATCCAGCACAGATTTTTGAAAGGAAGCTTCAGAATGGCCTCTCTTGTACATAGCAGGGGGAAGGTTTTAGAGCAGTAACTCAGTTGAATCTTTCTGGAGGGTATTGTTTAAGGCTGTTAAGTTCCATGGGATTTCTCATGGGATTGAGGATGAGCGAGAGGTAGACAGACAGCTGATGACCAACACTGACTGTTCCAGCTGCTGTTTTCTGTTCAAGGACTCTCTTTAGTGGGGGCAATCTTAAATGTCACGCCTCGAACAAGAAACAGAGATATTTCAAGGTCCCCTTTCCTGGTGATCTCATGTCTGCACCAGGGAAACCTTAATTACAAATCATAGTAACACCAAGAGGGATGTATCATACCCATTCCTGCAGCCCCTCCTTGCAGCAGCAGCTCCGTTCCCAGCTCACCCTCCCTATCTGCTCCCCCCTCAGACAGTGTTTACAGCAGCCTCCCAGCACTGGTGGTCGGAGCAAAGGGAGGAGCGGGGTTTTGGCTTTAGGGATTAGGACCAAAAATAAACCCCTCTGCTGCAAGCCATGCAGAGCTGGGAATCTTGAGAAAGGCTCCCGCCCAAACACACAGACGGGCTTCCTTGGGTGGAAAATTAGAGATGGGGATTGGAGCAGGCGTGGGCGGCGGGGCACGTATATAGAATTTGCAGAAACCGATGCTGCCTTGACACAGGCGTCTCCAGGGCTCAAATAACCAGTGACTTACACTGGTGTAAGCAAGAGCAGATCCTGATGGATCATCCAAATCCAGGTAGTTCAGTGGGAAGCCATGGAATCTCCAGGGATAACCGTGTCGGTGAGGAAGCTGGGACAGTGTTGCTCGTATTCCCACAGGCATTTGCTTTTCAATCAAAGCTATCATCTCAGATGTCTTCAAAGAGAAAGGGTTTGATTCTTCTCTTTCTTGCACTGATCTGAGAAGTTAATGGCTGGCCCTGAAGTCCATGATGAGCTGGTGCAGATCTCATGTCCTTGGTCCTGCTTGGTGCACTCGCCATTTCCAAGGTAAGCCCCACCCCAGCATGGGGCCGGGTGTGTGAAAAGGCTTACGATGCCAGACCACTGACAAGCAGAGATGTCACTAACCAGCTTGGGTCATGACAATGTTGTTCTGGCACCATCACCTTGAAGGGTCTGACACAACAAGCCTTCAGCAGTGCCACTTCTTACCACCCAGGACATGTGTGTTTAACAGGTCTGGTCAGAGGAGGTTCAGCTGATGGTAAAAAGCAAGAAAGGAATCACCTCTGAGCACTTATTACCTGGTTATTCCCTCTCAAAGTGTTACTTAAGCATCCTGATTGGACATCTTTGCATAGAATCAATCCAATTTCATTCGATACTGCTGAATGCATCCAATTAATTGATTAACCTTAATTACTAATCCTAGTTCACTGACCTGTTCCTGTACAAAATGCAGCTGGAGTCTTAGAGGAATGAGTGGGAGACCAAGGAGTGATCTGGAGGTGTGTTTGTACAGATGATGGTTGGAGCCATGGAAGAAAGGCTTCTCGGCTAGGACCAGCAGGCAGGGAGCTGCCTGGAACCCTCCTGCCAGAAACTTGAAGCCCCACAGATCTAAAAACCTCCTGGTCTTGCAAAATTACTTCTCTAAAATCAGCGAATCACTCCCATTGACTGTGTACAAGCAGCATGGCCGTTCCCTGCTCGGGGCAGCTCCAGCACAGCCAGTGAGTAGTTCTTCCGCCCGTGATGCGGTTGCACGCCAGCGCCAGGGATGAGCATACCATGTGCTGAACATGGTCTCCAAGGTGGGTACTGATCCCAGGGCCACCGCCATAGAATCATAGAATCACCTGGGTTGGAAGAGACCCTTTAGATCACCGAGCCCAACCACTGCATTGGCTGCTCTGCTTTTTAATATTTTGAGGTTTTTCCTAAAGACATTCTTCTGGCAACTGCAAAGCCCCTTCCTCCCGCTGGGCTGAACATCCCCCACAGCCTCAGGTAGGCACGTGCAGTGTGTAGCCCAACTAGGGCCAACTTCTATTCTCCAAAGATAGTGCCCACATTATTGATATAGATATATATATATATGGGTTTAGCTTCTGGTCTTTGTCACTGATGCTTTAAAATGGTGCCACAAGACCACTTTGTGTCACCAACTTAACACCAGACTCTGTGTGTCTCTGTTCAGGTGCATCCCCAAGACTTGGCCCCTCCATCTGCCTCTCCTGTTGCACCAAAAAAACACCAACAACCCCTACGGCTTTTGAAAGCCCACAGAGTCCATCTCCAAATTAATATTTGCAGGAAAACATTAATGTTTGCGTGTGGTGTCAGAAGAAGATAAGTGTCTGTGCAGTTAAGAAACAGCTGTTGCTGGCAGTCTGCCCCAACCAGTCTCAACAAGGAGCAAGACAGGTAGCCTGCTTTCATCAGACCCCAGAATCCCTTTCAAACAACCCCAACATATTCCCACCAAGAAAATAAAATACGCTTTTTTATTAGACCATAGGAATAACATGTTGATTTGGGTCCAAAACATGAGATTAACTTGTTCTAAGATGTAACGTGCCTTGGCGAGGACAGTGTGTTTCCACAAACAACACCTGGCAGCAGGAATTAAAAAAACCAATGCTGAAATCATGCCAATCTAAAGATTTTCTGAAGTTGATAGCGATGCGAAATGAGGACAGGTGTGGCCATGGTTTCAAAACTGCCCAGGGCCAGTGTTTCAGGAACTTGGCAGCAACTGGCAGGGCCAGATTTTGCTAAGGAGGTCAGCATCCAAGATGTGGAGCTTGCTTGGAAACCTGTCCCATAATAGCTAGCAGAGAAATGCATACCTTGAGGGTGTCACAAATGTTTCCCTGCTGCACCAAAGGCAAGGAGTCCTAAGACCCTTCTCCAGACCCCTGGCAGTGCTAACTACCTCTCCTACTGCCATTGAGATGAATGAGCAATCCCTTTGGGTTACCTGGCAGCTTCTGGCTTGAAAGCAACAACTGGGATGTCAGTTCTCCACTAAAATCTGTGCAATTCCCTTCCTTTTGTTTCCTCTCCTCACCTCTTTTCCTCCCCTTTTGAATTTTCCTGCAGTTGGCTTCAATTGCCAAAGCATTATGATTTGGACTAGTGATTCATTAATTGTGCTGTAGCGAGTGTTCCCAGCATGGTGCTGGGAGCTGTACAGACACCTCCGTCTGTCCTGCTTTCCCTACCCAGGGCTTGGGCAGGGTGGAAGCAAGCCAGCCTCTCCGAGCCAGAGCGGGATGCTCACCCTGCCTGCCAGGGCTGATGCTCTGCGTGAAGAGGTGCCTCCAAACCATCTCTGTCGGGCCTTGGGAGGAGTGGGAGTTGGATCTCTGCATTTGGCATCCTTCGCGCCAGGCTGAACCCAACTCAGACAGGGACACCCATAAATTCTGGGAAAGTCTGGTTCTGAACTCTGTGGCTTGGACTCCTCTTTAATTATAGGACACTGGTAAAACTGGTTGGAAAATGGTTTTTTTTTTTTAATTTAAAACTTTTTTTCACAGATTTCATTCCTTGACTGTCACACCTTTTCCCTGAGGCCTCACCTGTATTTACTTGTCCATTTTTTCACTTTGCTTCTGTTCATGCAAGAGAGAAGCCAATGAAGTGACAGAAAATCAAAACCCTCGTGTGCATTTTTAACCAAAACCTTGGAAAATTACAACCAAAACAAAGAAGTGTTTTAGCCAAGAGCCATTTTTGTCAATGAAGTGCCCTGCAAAACAGAAAAAACCAACAACCCAAAACACAAACCAGCCCCAAATTGAAACCAGCCCTGGTCCCAAAGCCAAACTCATGGCCACCGCATCCACAAAGTGCTGTGGGAAGAAGTTACCCCAACACTCGCCCACCCGCTGCTCCCACCAGGGGCTGTTGTTCTCTGCTGAGAAACCCCACCACAAGCTCTGATGACCTCCTGGGTGATATCTCCACTTCTTCCTCATCTTCAGGGCTGGAGGAAGTCGTAGCCGTGCCATGCTGGGAGGATGATCGGAGCAAGCAGATGTTCCTGGGAAGTGAAGGGTGTGGAAAGCCAATTTCTGCAGCACGTCAGTGGAAAATTAAATCAAAATGAAGGCCAAGTGTCTTAAGCAATGGAGCTTCCTGCAGAGCCAAACAACAGTGAGGACAAGCACCTTTGGGAATTGATGATGTAGAAGCGCTCTTCTACCGGAGGAGGAAACGAGGAAGTGGGAGGAAGCAAGTCAGCAAGAAAGGCCAATGATTCTGAGCAGCTTGACCCACATCCCATTGAAGTCTGCATTTTATTATTAGAATCATTATTATTTGCATTGTGGTAGCATCAAGTGGCCCCAACTGGAAGACAGCCTCATTGTACTAGGCACTAAATAAACACAGAGTAAGAGACACTCCCTTCCCCGTGGGATTTGCTGGCAGAGAAGACACAGAGAGGGCTGCAGGCGAGAGGAAATTATCATTTACTGGCATTCATTGCAAGTATAACGGCACTTCTGTGCTAATAAGACTGTCTCCCACTACCCTCATTCCCATCTAGGGCCTGATCCAAACCCTGGTGGAGCCAGTGGAAATGTGGACTCAAGCTCAGCACAAACCAATGCTCTCCTTACAGTCCCTTCCCGCATGTCTGTCCACACAGCTCCTCAATATGCAAGAATTCTGGTTGACAACCACCACAGGCTGAAGAAAGATGCAACCTCGAGACAGGAGAGAGATGAGGAGATATGTTCACACTCCTCCTGGAGCCAGTAAATCTAATTTTAGGTTTAACAGCCTTGATTAAGTCCTTTTAAAGACTGACCCAGAAGGGGAAAACTAACTGTGCAGCTCTGCAGAGGCCACGCACAAGGATCACAAGTCTCTCTGATTCCCTCGGCCTTCAGCTTTACAAGCTGGAGGTTACTGTAGCAGCCTCCCAAGGGAAACTTGAGATACATCCAAGGCTGACAGGTCTCCCTGGATTAAGGTCACTTGTTTTAGAAAATATTTATTTCCACATTCAACGTTTTCTATTCAAGTGGCTGGGAGTCAATGCATATATCTTCAGGGAGAGTGGGGCAGGAAAGCATATTCTTCAGGGACCCAAACCCCAAAAGACAGTCCTTGTGCTGCCAGATATGTGACAAATATGTTCCAATTTATGCCGTTTTTCATCATTCTGTTCTATTCAACTGACTAGTACTGTAAGTCCAAGTCTGGCAGGTAATGAGCTCTTTGAAATCCATGGGAGCTGCAGGAGAAACAGCACCGTGGAGCCGCAGTGGACAATGTTCTAAGGGGCTGCTCCAAAGGCAAGGTCCAAAATCTGACAGTAGGCCATAGTAGGAGATTCCTTGCATGTCCATCTTCAGTCTGCTTGTGGATGGACACAGAAAACTGTTTTTTTCCCTTGCTGAGCCTGACAAAAAGTCTCTGCACAACCCAGCTGAAAAAAACCCCGTAGAGCTCCAACCCTGCACTGCGTGGGAGTTTTGCCATTTGCCACGGGCATGACCAAGGCTGTTGCTCATGGAGGTGGAACGGAGCTACTCAAATCTCAGGCAGAAAAAATCCAATGTGCTACTACTGAACCCCAGCCTGTGTCACTGCACTGCTGATCAAGAAGCCGTGGGTCTTTTCCCTCATTCATGTGTCTGGCACTCATCTGGTGGGCAGCATTGTGCTACTTGGGGCTGGCTGGGTCGGTAGAGCAAGGACTCCAGCCTTACCCTGTGGCCAAAGGCAATCTGAGGGCTATGCTGAGTGATGATGCCCATTCCCACTGTCCACACAGGATGTTATTCATCTTCTGCTTGTGAACCCTGAGCCAGACACACCCAACCCACCACCTGCTCTCCCTAGCATACGGCACCATGGCCCAGAAGAAAAATCTTCCCACCACACTGCAATGCCTGAGCCACAGCCGTGGGGTCTGCGATGGAGGAGATCAGCAAAGGGTAGTTAGCAGATCGCTGGGAGAGCTGCATCATCTGGGAGATGCTCCCCCAAGACTTTAGGGGTGTTCTAGAAAGGGCTGAGATCATGGGGGTCTACCTGCTGGTGTCCCAGGAAAGGTGACATGAGTGCAGGCAAAGACAGCAGATTCTGCCCAGGTTTGCGGCAGCTCTGAGAACAGGAAACTCTCTAGACAATTGTTCGGAGAGGTGTGGGCAGGGAACCATTTGTGGGCAGAGACTGAAAAGCAAGAAATCCTTTCCAGCCCAAAGTGACCCTTAATGCTTCTCACGGTGCACAAGGTATCTACCATTGCTCTGATTTGAACAATGCTTCTTTTCCACAGGAGGACTTCTTTTGGTACTCATCAAGCATGTGATGAAGTCAAGCACTAGAAAGGTAGGCAGTGCCACTAAGGATGCTCACTGCATCTAATTGAACCTCTATGTGCCCTTGTGTTACGATGTTATCTTCTCCTACATGACTATGGACAATTTTCCTCGTAGGGCTCCCATCTCTTTCCATGTATAAACTTGCTTCCTAAACTATTACTCAACCTCTTGTTCTCCCCTGTTGAGCAATGGGTGGCCCCATGCCTTATTTACTGCACACTGTTAAAATCCTGCTATGAAGACAGAGTTGTTCATTGCCTTCTGAGCTCTTGGGGCACCAATAACAAGCAGCAGTGAATTTATTTTTCACTGTTCCTCTGTGAGATGTGGGGGTGGTATTGTGCTGGCTTTTATAGGTGACATTTGAGGCAGATAAAAATCAACTTCAAAAGTATTCACCTACTCTGGATTTGGACACAATGCCTCTGCAATCACAGTCCTAAGGAGCACTGCAGCTTCCCAAAGTCCAGCTCTCTTCAGATCCAGGTGGGAGTCAGGAATTCGGCAAATAAAGAGTTAACTTGAGTTAATTTAGTGTCCACCCGGGAATATTTTCTTTAAGTGACTTGCCTAATTCTGCTTGACAATTCTGTGGCAGAGGCAAGGGCTTCGCAGACGTTTTTCCAGGTTGGTTTCTCAGCTGCATGAACTGGTTCTCCTTCTAGTCTGCTCTTTAATTCACAACATGCTTCTCACCTTCTGCAATGAATGGAGTAGGGGCCCATCAGGCTATGGCCTCCATCACCTACCACTCTCATTCACCCCTCAATAGGCTCTTGCCTCCATGCTGATAAGAAACCAGAGGGAGAAACAAGGACGTGGTTATATAATTTGTAACAAACAGATTTGTGGGAGCCACAGTAAGATGGCACAGACAGATCATCAGTTCTCTGTCTTCTCTGGTTCCTTCCTCAACTCCTACTCATTTCCAGCCCTAGTCTTTCTCCGCACTCTCCTTCTGTACTTATCTCCTGTTCTATTCCCTTAACACATGGCCAAGATTTCTGCCTTCTCTCCTGAGCTGGCATCCATTCCCAGTTTCATTGCCCGAAGCTTATTCTACAGGATTGCCAGAGCTTCCAGCTCCTCTCCATGTGCAGCACATGAGGCCGTCGGACCTACACTACCTGCAGCATGCAGGAGCTGTGGTGACAAAGCCATCATGGATGCTGGGCTGGCATCTGCTCTGTCAGACCAGGCCAACCATGGAACACAGGTGAGCGTTCAGTAGGTCACTTCTGAGCACTTCCAAACTGTGGTTCTTCACAGGTTTGTAGCTTGGGCAAATTTGAGTGGTTTGGTTTTGGTGTGTGTGTTCCCCAAAAAAATATACCCCCTTCCTTTTCTGAATTTCCAGTTTCTCCTCTGGAGAGTAAGGATGTTTCTCAGAGGAAAAGCCAACAGAGTTATTGGAAAAAAAGGCAAAAGAACCTATTTTACTCTATCCTCATTTCAGAAATAACCAAATAGTTTCACTTGAGTTAATTTAAATCAAAGGAGCAAACAAAACCTCAAGGCAAACCAGACCATGACATAAAACTTTCAACCCAAGTGATGAAAACTCAGCAAAGATTTCAGCAAGCCTTTGCATCGAGGCAGAGCTACGGCATCGGCTGTAATACCTGTGTTTTCCTCAAGAAGAGGGTAGTGACCTCATGCAGTTTTGCAACTAAAGAAAGTGAGACAAGACAGTGATATTAAAGACTGCAGAGGTGGCAACCTTTGGTTCAAAGAGTTTGCACGCTCTTGTGCTGCAAGTAGAGATGGCTGAAGATTGGGCTGAGCGTTGTGTGTGCCCATCAGTGGGGACAGCACCAGGTCTGGAGCTCTGTTTTTGGAGCTCTTTCGTTTCTTGCAGTGGATTTCTGGGTGTAGAAGCAGTTTAGAGCAAAACCTGAATCATTCCCTTGTATCTTCCAAAGCTAAACAGGCTGTCAGGGGGAAAGCTCTTCTTTCGCAAAAGCAGGGCTGGCTTGAGTCAGGGACCCGTGTGATGGGATCACCCAAGCGAGGGGTTAGTAAAGGAAATGTAGAACAAGTTCTGTCTTGAAGAAGGCAAAGGGAATCAGAGAAGAGGGTACATTTTACCTGAAGTTTTATCCTGGTGGATGGAGCTGTGACAAGGGGAGCATTCCAATGGAGTAGGATCTACCTGGCTTGTCTGGGAGACCCTTCCTGAAACCGCACATTGGGAGGGGAGACCTGCTTGCCTTCCTTAAAAATCCCACAGTGACCTGCTGACTGCTTTGGCTTCGTGAGCCTAGAGACACCAGGGATCAATCAGGACACGAGACTCCAGGCAAAAGGTCTCTAGCTTCATGCTTTATCAGCACGGGCCTACGTTCATTACCAAGGCCTGAAGCAATAGCTCTACTTCAGTGGAAGATACTAAGCATGGGAGTCCTTGATCCTGCAGGTTCCAAAAAACTGGAATAACCCCTTCAAGGTGATTCTGTGCTCTCCTCTGGATGTTAATACATGCTGCTTAGTTCAGCTTCGCACTGGCACAACTCTCCCCACACACAGGTGCTCTGAGCCAGGTAGCTTAGTGCCCAGCAATTGCTTTTCATGGCTCTGCGGTTAAGGAAATTTTCACAAGAGGATATATATTGCTCATAAACTTTTCCTCTAAAAAGTCTTCTGTTTAGAGACCAGAGTAACAACCATCCCTTAATATATTTAAACGTCATGATAAAAATCCTCTCTGGTGAATCTGACAACATACTGTTCTACCAACATTATAATGGATGGTTTTCTTCTTTTAAATGCCTTGCCATTAAAGTTTAACGAGCAATACTTACTTTCATTCTAAACTTATTTTTCTCCTTGACAGATTGGATAGTTAGTTTGGATTTGTTAACATAGCTAGTCATAAAAATGTCTGCTTCAAAGAAACTGATAGATACTGTCTTTAGGAAATTGGGCTTTGATGCCTTATTTGATTTCCCTGGCAAAATAAGTTCATATTTTCTTATTCGGAAGAAATGAACATGCAGTGCTGTACAGAGCAAGCTAATAAGCTCATGCCCCTTTTTATTTGCCTGGAATTTAAGTTTATATCAAGCATAACAGATCGTGTAGCTCAGAAATGTCCTAACTCAAGACTGTAATTTTTAATGACAGTGGTGTTCGTTTGTGGAATACTGAGCTGGCTTTAGATGTTTGCAGGACTTTCCACCTTCTAATCCGTTACTTCAAAAATATGTAGTGGCACAAGGAGTAACCAGAAATGAAATTGCGACTAAGGCTCTTCACATACAGGTTATTTATGGCATCACACTTGTTAACCAAGTGTCTGGTAAATGTCCTTTGTAGTGTTTCCAGTTCTCATGGTTTTACTTTGAATTTCACAATATTCATATATCTCTTAACCTTTCAGTTTCCTTCCAAAGCCGATTTCTATCTTTAAATTCGGTAAGGAAAGACTCAGCTCGTGAATTCTCATGCTTCAAGACAAATATACACTTTTTTTGAACCATAAAACAAAACAAGCCACAAGGAAGGAGGGATGAGCCTGACTCATGACTTTTCTTACATTCAATTTGTCCTTCCTCTGATATACTCAGACGCTCCTAGAATAGTCTCTGTGATCTTGCCAGGCTTTGTGCTTCGAGAACAAACATTGGAGGAAAATCTCCTTGACCCCCTTGGTGCTGTGGTGCCTGATGGGTTAGGATGTTGTTAAGGGTTACAGCAGAGAAACAAAGTGAGAGATTCAAAGACCAGTGACAAATACTCACAGGGGAAAAAAGTGCTGAGCAAGGATGTTCAGAATTTCGTTAGCATCATTTCCTTACAACAGCTGCTGTTGTTACCTTCTTCTCCAAAGCTGAGGTACAGCACCTACGGATGAGCCTTTTCCTAGCTCAGTCAAGGGCAACAGGCAACTGCTTTGGTATTTGAAGCTAGTGAGATCCATTGGAAAAGAAAGCAGCAGACCACAAATAGACAGTAGAAACCCATACAACATCGCAGCAAACATTTCCTAATTTACTGCAGTGCCAAAAGATGATTCACCCCAGTGTTCCTGTTGCATAATCTTCCCCACAGCTCAGGAGAGTGAAACTAGAAAAGCAAAGGTCTCTCTGGGCTTTTGGTGACATTTATGTTTAGACTGAACTTTCAGTTAGGAAAGTGTGAGTTTTTCTCCGATGACAAAGGAGGGGGAACTGATCTAGTAAGGTGTTTCAGAAATGATAAACTACTGAATGTACCAGATTGTCACCTCTCTTGGCCCAGTGTAAACTCTGAGCCACAGACCACAGGCTTCATTTGCCCTTCCTGACTTTCACACATACTGTTGCAACAATGTTCTGGCCCATTTGGCCACTTAAAGCTGAAGGAGGGAAGGGTTAGATTAGGTATTAGGGGGAATTTTTTTACAGAGAGTGGTGAGGTGCTGGAACAGGCTGCCCAGAGAGGCGGTGGGTGCCCCATCCCTGGGACTGTTCAAGGCCAGGTTGGATGGGGCCCTGGGCAACCTTGTGTAGCTCCAGGCCTGGAGGTTGGTGGCCTTGCCTGTGGCAGAGGGGTTGGAGCTCTGTGATCCTTGGGGTGTCTTCCAACCCAGACCAGTCAGTGATTCTGTGATTCAGCCTGCATGGTTCCTCACAGCTGGACCCCAAGAACTGGTTATCAGGGTGGAAGGTACTGTGGGGGCTCCCCAAACCCTTAACCCCCCTCCGACCTTTCAGTGGCAGCAGGAGGTCTGGAAATTCCAGGCACATGTTTGCTCTGCCTAGGCATGGTGCACATGGTAGGTCCAAAAAGCACCGGGTTTGCTGCATGCCTGCAGGATCTCCACAGCTTTCAGGGAGCCCCAGGGCAGAAGCACAGCTGCCAAACTGCCTGGGTAGTCAGGGACGGAAATTCCACCCAGGCAGCCGCTTGCTGAAGAGGAGGGAGCAAGAAAGCAGCAGGCAGCAAGGATCACTACTTCAGAGGTGTCACATATATACATTTATATATATACACGCAACTACATGGTTTAGAGACCCAAACTGCTGTTTTATTCCTTCAAACCAAGTCAAGGGAAATTAGTGAATGCTACACATCTTCAAAGGAATGTCAGGCTTCAGACTACATTCTTGTTGGGCTCTGTTATCTTGGGTAGTGACCGGGTGCCAGGCATTTTTCTGTGCTGATTTGGTGAAGCCGTTCCGGAGGAGCCAGTGTGAGCAGCACACGTGAGTCCTCTGCACCTCAGCAGCTTTCTGCTCTCTGTTACACCACAGTGAATTAGGTTAGTTCCTCCTTCAGGGCAGCATTACTACAGGCAATGTCATTTCTTCCCCTCTCTACTGAGAGTAGAAAAATTTCCTTTATTCAGAGGAAAGGAAAAAAACCAAACCAAAGAGCAAGCAAAGTGTTCTGAGGGTAACTTTGTTTTTCTCAGCATTTTGGTGGGATTTCCAGTGTTGCCATATTTCACATCCCCTCCTTCCATCTTATGTGTGGCATGGTCTAAATGAGTTGTCACTTGTCAATGTGTGGGGCAGGGAAGACATGTGCTGAGCACTCTTCTTGAATAAACACCCTTTTCGGGAGGGCAGGGTGCTCTTCAGCACAGCTTTGGTTCTGCAGGTGAGTGGTCCTGAGTCATGAGGAGAAGCTGTCTCTTTCCTGCAGCAGGGAAATTCTCCTGCTGGCTCTCTGCCCCATGCTCTGCCCTCTCGCCAGGTCTGGACGTGCTGTCTGCAGCTGAGGCTGTATCTAAAGCATCCATGGGCCCAGCCTTGAGGAGGAAAGAGGGAGGTCCCCAGGTGATCACCAGGAGCTGCTGTCCAAAGCTATGGGGAATCCCAAAGCTCAAGAGGTTTTAGGGTTTGAAAACAAAAGGATGGATGGAGGGCAACCTCAGTCAAACAGAGAACACTGGAAGCCTTATGTTAAGGTTAGTCAAATGAAGGCTCCTTGCATTTTGCCGGCAGAGACCACAAACCCAACAAGCAGCTGCTTGTGGGTGAGAAAGAGCTTCTGAACACTTCTTCATGCCACCATGGGATGAGAGCAGGGAGCTGAGGTAGAGCTTTATCCTTACAAGCTAGGGTGAAGCTGAAGCACGAGCATATGCCAAAAAGGGAACAAAACCTCATCAACGCGCAGCTGTGGCCAGAGAAGGGAAGATGGGGTTTCACAGCCTCTCTCCTCTCACATCAGGACTGCATGCCATAGGGAAGGAGGGGCAACCCACATTGCTCCCATCCGGGCATCGCCTCTCCATGGCTGGGAGAGAGAGTCTTGCAGCATGTTCCCCCCCCATCTCACTGTGAGCACTGCTTTTGGCAGCAATGTAGTGAAACAGTCGTTAAGTTTGGATGAGGATGGGGACAAAGAGTGCTGCCAGCAGGCAAAGACATCAAGGTGTAGGTGCCTCCTGCATCCATAAAAAGGTTACACTAAATGGCAAGTAATCCATGAGTGGTAAGCAGAAAAAGAACAAATTGGGTGTGCTGGTGGAAATGCAGGTCTCAGCTGGCAGCCTGAACAGAGAGGTAAGAAGCTGGGCCTGCACTGGTAAGAGACCACACAGGGCTTACAGATCCCATCGAGGTCCTCAGCTGCATGATACAGCAAATGGGAAAAGAGAAGTATGTGGGTGTTTGGAAGCTATGAGAGAGGCCATCATAGCACAAACAATTCACATGTCATGCTCTGTACACCGAAGATTTCCCTGAAGGACTGTGGCTTTTCCTCCCATTGATGGGCAGGATGGTGCCACAGCTCACCCAGAGATACGATGTTGCTTTGAAACGATGGGAATACCCAGCCAAAAGGAAACTTTATAGATCACAGCCATTCTGCATTAAAATACTTGTGGAATTTTCGAGGCTCTGGAGGAGGGAAATATCTTTGGAATTGCTGAAGGACCGCTAATTGCCGATGCGAAGTCTCAGCTTGAAGCAAGGATTTCTGGCCAAGTTATTAAGTGGTGCCTATGAGGTTTCTAATGGAAAGGCTGGCACCACCTTAACAGGGCGGGGGGGGGGCCCTGTGACTCTGATACCAAGAGCAGCCATGGCTGCAGAAATGGGAAACAGCCTCTTGTTTGTTCCTCATTCTGAAGCAGGGAGGGTATATGTGCCTGCGGTGGAGAACCCCCTTCTTCCTCTTGTATCCTCTAATTTGTGATCTTTAATATCCTGTTTTAACTGGAAGTTATGATTTTAGCTTCACAACGCCACCCGCGTACAAGGAGCATGAAACTGAAGCGCGGCGTTGACAGCACGTTGAGTTCAAAGTCCTGCAAATCCATCCCATAGCAGGGGACAAAAAAGAAAAAAGAATTCAGTGTTTTGATGAACAAAGGCAGATTTATGCATACGCTTAATTTACGTGCAAAATTTGTGCCCAAGACCCGCTCCAGAAGCGTTATGAGCTGTTCCCTTTTACAGAAGAACACAGAATCACAAGGTTGGAAAAGATCTTTAAGATCCTCAAGTCCAACTGTTCCTGTCCTATGCTAAACCATATCCCTAAGTATCTCATCTACCCTTTTTTTAAACACATCCAGGGAAGGTGACTCGACAACCTCCGGGGCAGCCTGTTCCAGGTCCCTTTATTCTATGAAGAGAGCTGTAATGTTATTTTTTCTTTGGTCAAGTGATGCTCAACCACTTGAGTGAGCTGACCTCAACTAAGCTGGAAATCAGTAGAATCCTTTTTGGATATTTGAACTGTTCACCTGAGAAATAAATACAAAAAATAAAGGTATAACACATACACAGGCAATCAGCAGCGTGAGGGACTAAATACAAGACTTAAAAAGAGGGGAGGAAAGCAAGCTTTATACAAGAAGTATCCAGAACAGTCCCCAAAATCTGAGCAAGGTCATTAGGATGGTTTAAGTTTGAAAATAAAAATCTTTTAGAGAATTCTCTTTCCAGAGTCTAATATTATTATTCAATCTTAATTCATTAGAGGCTAGACTTTGCTTCATCCATTAATGCAAAAGCATCCCTTCACATTGAGTTGAAAATAGCTCCAAGTAAAAATGTAGTTTAACTCTTCAAATGAAAAGAACATTTGGAAGTCTGTATTACTGGAGAGCGTAGGCACTGCAGCACGTGTTTGCTGTTTTATCTTTGACATGCATTGTTCACTGGAAATGAAATCGCTCACTGTCATAACAGTCTATTAACAGCACTGAATTTCTGCAGAACTTTACCTCTTCTCTAGGAGATAACATCTCTCTTTCCCCCCAAGGATAACATTGCTTGGTGCTATTGCTTGATGGGGATGTCAAGTTCCCTTGGCTATTAAGGAGAGGGGAAATGTCTTTGTTACACATTTCTGTTCTCCTTTTATCCTCTTCAGAGAGGCTCCCAGCTCAATCTAAACAAAATAAAGCCAGGGTATCATTTAAAAACAAAACCATTTTGCAAACTCTTTGATCTCCCTGACTTCCTGTTAGATACACAATCGACTGTTTCTCTACATCCTCGACCACTACAGATCTGGTTTTCTCTACAGTTTATATTGTCTTTGGCACTACACAAAATCAACAGAGCACTGGCTATAAAATCTCTTAGAGGCAAAAAAATCCAGCCCCTCCTCAGCTTCACCTTTGCCTTTTCTATGTCTTCTTTTCAACTCTGCCATCCATTTCTGTGTATGTACGAAGACCCTGAAGTTGGTCAATCTCTTCTGTTGAACCCCTGTTTTCCAACTCTCCTGTCAGTCCATGTCCCCCTTTCCCTAGTCCAGAGAAGATCCCTTATACATGTTACCCCTGGAAAAAGCTCAGCATCTCTTTTCCTCTGTATCCACACATTGTTTTGTTTGGTTTTGGTTTGTTTGAGGTTTTTTTTCTCTGAGAAGCTTCTCCTGCCCCACTCCACTAGCACTGCTACCAGCTCACTCCACTGTCTTTGGCCTTCCTCTCCACCATTCATGACCTTCTCCTCCACCCTTGCCCAAGGCTTGCACCATGCTCTGAGTGGGGAAGAAAAGCATGGTTTAACCTTCCCCAAACCTCACCACCAGCCCTGCATGGTCAGGCCCTGTCATCCCTTGTCCTTCCCTTTCTCCTCACCTCTGACTCTTGACGTAGCTCAGCGCTCAGCCACATCGCTGCCCTGCCACTATCCCTTTCCAGAATTCAACATTTTCCAGTCAAATAGCTTTGTGCCTTCATCCTCACTCCATTATAATGTGAACAATTGCCTTTTTTCTTTATTTTTTCACTTTTTCACTTCTTTTTGTTACTTTTTTCTTTTGAGGGGGTGAGCATGGGTGGGTGGCAACGAGACAGTCCACTGACAGCTTTCTACTCCTTAAACTTATCTATTAACTGTCCAGTGTTCATCAATTCTGGGTCGTTAATGACTCAGGCAACATATATTAATTTAGGCTGAGAGAGGAGTTATATCTGATAGAGGTGAATAGCTGGTAAAGTATTTAGGTCTTACAGTATTTGTGCAAAGCACTGCACATAACCTACTGAGCTATACAAGTAGCAACAGGAAGTCTAATCCTCTCTACTGGCAAACTGTTGACTTGGTCTCTTCCAAATTTAATTACAATGGAGGAAAACAAAACATCACAGCTTTAAGGGCTAACTGCTCCATTAAGTGTAACATTTTAAGCAAGAGAAATGTTCCTACACAATGGAAAGACACATCATGTTGCTCCACGCAGGAACCAGATAAATTGTTCTCTAGCTTTAGTGACAGCAGAGACAAAGGGCTCTGTCTTCCACATTTTGGCAGCAACACTGGGGTGGGTGCCTTCAAATTTCTTCCCCCCTTACTTAACCTGTGTTCAAATAGCAGGAGAAAGAAGGTTGTTTCACATACCTCAGGTAGCATCAAAATCAGTAAAGGCCTGAAGCAGGCTGGGAGAGCGTGATGGATGCCAAGTTTTGACATGGCAGAGCAAAAGGGGGAATTGAGTTTGCATGCATCATGAGGAGATTTGCTGTCAGAATAATAGATCTCATGGGGCTTTGAGTGGCTGATCAGAGTGTCATTTTGCAACTTGCTTGGTTTCCATTCTTGCCTGAGAGGTGTGTTATAAAACAAAGCCAATACTTCATAAAATAAAGGGCCCAGAATATCAAAACAAATTGCTCCATAGCACACTCAACTTACCAAGTATCAACCAGGTGCATAGCAAAGGCCAAGTTCTCAGTTTACCCCTAAATCCATTCAAATCCTGCCTTGCACCATGGTGGCTTTGTGTTCTTCCTGCCTTACAGAGCTCTTCTAACCCCCGTAGCAATAGCCCTTTTCAGGATTCTCCTCCCATAGCAGCACAGGGTAACGATGACGGCATGACTGATACTGGCTCTTCTTCCTCCCTGCTCACAGCACCCTTATAGCTGCCTCCTCCTGCTCCCCAGCCCCACTTTAATAGCTAGCAGGAACTACGCTATGGTGTGTAAAAGCCACTCTCCACACAATGCCAGGCTTCAGACCCAAGAGATCCTCAGGTTACAACTCAGTAATCTTTGAGGAAAACATGTGACTCTAAGAATTATCGTAAGAAACAAAAAATGAGCTGACTGATTTCAAACGGGCTTCCACCTCCACCTCAGCAAGCTTGGCTAAGTTTTTCAAACACAAGCAAATCCAAAACCAGAGTTGACAAAGCCATCTTCAAATGTCTTTGTACACTTCCATTTCAACTGTAGTTTCTAGCCTGGCTGACCTTCTGTTAGGAATGGTGCATCTTTTTGGAAATGATCAGTTCTGTGACCCTCTGTACCCTTGGTTTGTCATTACCACATCTGGTCAGAGAGTGTGATGGTACAGAGACGAGTTAACCATGGTACAGAGACAAGTTAAACATGGTACAGAGACAAGTTAACCATAGTACAGAGACAAGTTAACCATTTCTCATTTACTGAGTCAGCTTCACAAAAAGAAAGGTCAGCCAGGAGTTCATCCCCTGCAGACCAGAGCAGAGATATGGGCCCATTTACTAAACATATGCTTTATTTAGCAGCACATTCCAGAGGGGAATTTCTGCCCAAAATGATCATTACTAATATTTTCTGCACCCTCTTGTAATAAAAACACTCTTACTTTCAGCACTTCGTCTACATGACTAAAGATGGAGTGTTCTGGGGCTTAGGCTGTAATGATTTGTGCAATATTACAAGCGATACTGAAATGTATATGCATTTTTTTATATGTATGTCCATGAGAAAGCAAGAACTCGATTAACATTAACCCAGTGATCTTCAAACTTGTTACAAACCCAGATTTCTTGCCTGTAATAGGTTTTGGATTAGCCCCCCCCCCCCAAAAAAAAATAATTAAGAAGCCAATTTTCTTTTACCCAACTCCTCCTTTGAACTGTAGGCGTAAATGACATTGTACTTTCTCTAAGTGGGGAGCTGCAAACAACTCCGGTGCCTTTGAGGCAGGCGTGGAAAAGAAGTATGGCTGATTCTAAATAGAAGTTACTTGTCAGATCAACCTTGATAGCAGAGATAATGAGGGTGATCACATGGGAATATAGATTCAGGGTTTAGTTTAATCATCGTTCCGTATCAGCTGCACTGATCCAGTTCTGCGTGACTAAGTCAAATAAATGTTAGGTAACTGAAATTATCTCTAGGCGCCTTACTTTTCACTCCCCCCCCTCCTCCAGTACCCACAGCATTTCACAGAATCAAAGAATCGTAGGGTTTGGAAGGGACCTCGAGAGATCATCGGATCCAACCCCATGGTAAATCCATAAAGGACACCTGTAAGTGCTGATAGGTAAACAGAGGATAGACTTCTTGTGAGGAGGTATCCAAAGCTAAGCTGGGAAAAGAGATTTCTAAAGGCACAAAGTAGTAGCAAGGTCATAAAAATCACATGTGCCTTTGAAAATCTCTATCAAGGCTGTACCCAGGTGCCTCGATTGGCTTCCATTAACTTCACAGGGCCTCTCAGAGTGTTGAAGGATGTGATTTTCAATTCTACTCCCAACTCACGGGGGAGAAAGCCCATCAATATTGAAAAATGTGCTCTTTGATACATTACAAAAGGCCTTGTAACTAGTGATGTGGCAGTTATCATCAAAAAAAAAAAATATATATATCCCAAACCCTCATATCAAAACCAACAAGAACCCTTATGTAGGCAGCCTTGAGCTTTGGTCTGAAATCTTGATACAGATCCAAATTACACTCATGCTAAAAGAAAGAATAAATAGCGTAGGATCCCAGCGTGTTACAATAAAGCAGCACTTGTGGTCTCCTTAATTTGTTCAGTATCTCAGGTAAGTTTATAATTAATTGCATATTCTCCACAGCTCTGGTTTCTTTCTGTGCTGCTCGTACCTCTCACAAGGTTGCTGCCAGCCTCACACAGGTGATGTTTCTTAAAGCCCTCAGCTCCCAGAAACATATAATTGCATCAGCAGCTGAGCCTTCATTTTATTTTGCCTCTTATGTGGGCCGAGGCAAGGTAAGAAATGTAAACCCTTTGAGGTTTGGGGAGAAGGCAGAAAAAAGGGAATTATTTTGGGTGAGTTTTGTTTTTTACTTTAAATGCTACAATTTCAAGCCTGTTTGATATGCTAGGAAAACTCAGGAGTTTTGAATGCTTGACATGGTAATTTTGCTTTTAGCCTCCTTATTGAGTACTCCACTGTGTGCTTAAACTGAATTTGATTTGGGTTTAGTTTTAACTTAGGGCAGTCTGCCCAAATTGCTTTCTCCCTCTCCTGACAGACTTGGCAATGCTTTAGCAGGGCCCTGAGAGTGTTTCGGCCTCGCTATCAGGGAGCCCTCACACAAAGCACTTTATTTCCCCCCTAGAACAAATAAACAAGGAGTAAACATCCCTCCTCTCACACACAGAGAGCTGGAGTGTTTCTTTGTGGTTCTCTTCCTTTCCTGTGCTATTCCTATAGCCTCAAGCTTTATAAGAAATGTATGGAAAAGCAAAGCTGCATTTTTCCTGTAGTAAGCATCCAGAAAAAGACTTAAAAGTAAAAAGGGCTTTGTATGCATACATATTGTCTGAGGGGTCTCTCCAGCTCAGCTGTGTTTGAGGATCCCCATGTTAGTGTGACTGTGCTGTCTTCAAAATGCAGTGAAAGCCCCAGCAGAAAGGAGAGCAGGCAGGTTGTAGTGGTTTGGTTTTCCTTTTTTTTTTTTTTTTCTTTTTTGGATCCTGAAGAATGTACTTTCTTGGGTTACACATTAAACTGTCAAGAGGCAAAATCAACACTTGGGATTCTACAGAGAGCTTGAAAAGCTGTTCCACACAGCACAGCCATGTAGAGCTTCTCCTATAAATCTCCAAGCTGTTTTTCTTATCTAAGTGAGCTATGTATAAATATTAACATATTATTCATGGACAAATAATTCCACATCTCCCCTTACTACTGCTGCCTTTAAGAGGATTCTTGATTCAGAGGAGAATGACAGTCCTTTTGCAGGGCCTCAACCTGCATTTCAGGTTAAAAGAATTAAAACACGAAAGAGGGTAATAGCGCTGCTTAATTAAGCAAACCTCAGAAATGAAGAGGTAAGCAGCCTCTAACTGTTGGGTTTAATGTAGAGGAGCCACTACATAAAACCTACCAGCTAAACTCTCAAGTAACAGGTTAGTAAACTCCTTGGCTTTGGTGAAGCAGGGCTGAGATTCAAAGTGTTTGTTTTCTGGTGTGTGTGTGTACGTGTGGAGGGGTGTCTGCGGCTGCCTTCAGCTCTGCCTGGGTTCACCCTGAGTGTTAACAGCAAGTGGACCGTATCTGAGCCACAGTTTGAATCTGGATTAGGATCTCCCCATAGCATTGTCAGGGCACTGGTTGGTCTGGGTGGTTTCTGCTGCCCAAGGCTGCAGCATAGTAGTGGGATTTCTCCCTGCAGCATGGGTGAGTTTTGTATTAAAATGTTCTTTGAGAATCTCCCTTGGGCACAGCAAGGACAAGTGTATTCCTCCAGAAGTGTATTCTTCCCATAGAGGGTTTGACGTGCCAGCAGTCATGGACAAGAGGCCATTGCAAGTGGAACATGTGAAAACAGGGGCCTATTCATAAAAATAATATATTTGTATTTACTTGTTAAAAGCCTTCGTTCAGGATCTTTTTTAAAAGTTCAGCTGGATATAAAATGCCCACTTCAAAAGCCAAAATGAAGACTTTAACAGATGTGCCCTGGCAAAGAAAAGGGCGTAGACACAGCAAGGAATTCAGAAGGGACAGACAGGCATATATGGACAGAGGAAAAGAATCTCAAATAAAATGCTTGTGGCTGGGAGATGGAGTTTTTGTGTTACCTGCAATGAGCCTCTGTGTTTAGGAGTTTGGGGCCTGGCCTATTTCTTTCTTTTTTCTGGCTGTAGTTTTTTTACTGGTGCTTTTTGTACCACAAGAGACTGTATAATTTTACATAGACCTCAGTCACTCTAGCAACCAGAGGAGGGAAATATCTTGTAAGGAGAAACTTTCCTATAACTGAGAATTTGCATCTTATTTGAACCACATGGCATACTTAAAAAATTACAGAACTTCAGGTTCACAAGACTCTGAGTGGGCAAGTGTTTGTGTGTGTGTGTGTGCGTGTGCGTGCGTGGAGTGGCATTAAGCAACAGCCTCACGACAGCTAATTGTATGCAAAGTCTTGGTGGTGCCGAGCATTTGCAGGTGCTGGGTGTTGAAAATGCTCCGCTCAGGATATCTGCAGGGCCTGGCGGATGTCTGTGCTAAGAAGAGTTTTATCTCCAGGTTAATTGAAAGCATATTAATTTCAGGGTCTTAACACATTTGTAAAGATTAGATCACGGTATTATCCAAGTGATTGTGGTTCAACCGAGGGCTCAGCCTCAAGAGGCTTTCGTGTTGCTGCCTGTGCCTCTCTGGTCCTCTGAGAGCTGTGCAGGGGAAGATGCTGTGGCGTCCCCAGCAAAATGCTTTATTGTTTCTCCTGAAACAACCCAAAAAAACCCAACCAAAGAACTGTCCTCTATACTACTGACTGCCATCACCTGTCACTTATTGGACGCATGTAAACCGTGTTATCATACAAAAGTATATTAAGATTTCAAAACCAAGCCTTCAGTTGCCAGAGAAAATCAGAATTAGGATTGCCGGTTTCAAAACTCTGCCAGATGTGTGTTTTTAAGGAGGTCTTCATGGACCCTGACCACCAGAATGTCCCGCTTTATTGAAGCAGAGCTCTCAGCAGCTTCCCGTGCACCTGCATGTGCAGCCCCGACCCCAGGGGAGCAGCACGACCTCCTGAGAGTGAGGTGCACAAAACAAACACCCACCCTTTTGGCTTAAGTTGCGTCGAATCACATGGGAGCACTGTGAGAGAGAGAGGAAAACTTTGGTTTCCTGGGAGAGCACTTGCCTGCCCTAACTACAACACTGCCCTTTCTTTTCCTGTACGGTCACTGAGAACTGTCCAGTCCGTAAAATAAGTAAAGAGGGAATCACACACACAATGTATTTTCATTAAATAATTTCAGTTCATCTTTAGAGTAGCTCTGTTCTGTGTCCCAGATGGGATATGGGTGTCTAGCAAGTCAGAGATCTTGGTAGGAATTGTCTGTACGTAGCGCTGTGGGGAGATGAACTCCAGTTCAGGAGTGCCTACACAAATAACTACCAAAAACTGGGACAGTATATTAGAAGAAGGACCACTCGACATGCTGCTGCCCTGTATTTTTTCCTTAGGCAGATGATACTGCCATGGTCGCAGACAGAATTCCAGCTTAACTAGGCCTCTGGTCTGGTGGCTATGTGGTTTTTACACTACTGAGCCCCTCAGAACGTGCAGCTGAATTAGCTTGTGTGTATTTAGTGTTAGGAATTCTCAACAAAGCAACATTTTATTGTATTTGTGTATGTCTTCTCCTAAGTAGAGTAACTGCTGTAACCTGAGCTGTGTGCTTCACCACATTGAAGTCAACTCTGAAGACAGTAACTTAAAATGACCTTGCTTTTTTCATGACTCACCTCAGAAGTTATTTTCCTGTAGGTTTGTTCTGAGTGATTTAGATAGGTTTGCTTGCGTATAAATCCTGTTCTCCATATATATATATATATATTACCTTAACCAAGGAAAGCTCCCACACTTTCCCTTGTTTATGCATATTATATGTCATAGCTTCAGAGTTAAATGTCATAGCCCGTATTTACAAGGTAACATATGAATTTAGCCCAATTTAAAGCTAACTCCTCACTTTCACTGCTGCCTGTCTCACTGTTTGGTGCAGCTGCTACTTAGGAAGCAACTGGAGCTGAGGAGGTCAAAGCCTTCTTAGCCTCTCTGCTGTGAACTCTGCAGGTTGTCCACCTGCTTTTCAGTTGACTTGGTCAGTGCTACCGTAAAATTCTCTTCTACATACAGGTAATGCCCACATAGAGAATCATATTTAATATTAAAGCCGGTGAGGGAAAGAGAGATGGGGGCAGTGCATTACAAGCTGGTTCTCAACCACTCCCTGATTTTCAGACTAGCCACAGTTGCATGTTAAGACAGCCTGGGAGCTGTTTCAGCAGGCACTGGGCTCCCCAAAGAACTGTTGGCTGAGTGTAGCCAGAAAAGAGGGTGCTCTGGCCGCGCTGCCTCCAGCCTGCCTGTTCCAGCATGCCCTTGCACAAGGGGTGCTGGGGAGGGCAGCTGGAGCTGATGGAACCAGCTTTGTGTCTGCCCAAAAATCCCTCACTCCCTTGTCACTACGTGAAGGAAATGCCAGGAACATATAGAGAAGTACAGAAGCTCCTCTTCAGCCTCAGCAGCTGTTAAAAGTGTTTCAGATAAAGGTACTTAGGCGTGAGTATGAGCTTCAGAGGGCACCTTCTTGTTTCTCGTGCTAATTTTGTATTGTTCCTGAATCAGAGCCCAATGTTCCTCTTTGTAAAAGTAAAGTTTAAATGCTGTTCCTATTCATTGATTGAGGCTGTTAATGAACAAGGTATGTACAGATTCTTTTTAGTAATGGTTAAGGTGCCAGTGTATTAGTAAAAGGTTAAGATAACCTAAGATAGCTGTAAATTGCAGTAAGTGGAGTTCCTGAACCTGTACTACGCCACAAAGAAAGACAATGATTTTTAAAAAGCAAAGAAAAAATTATATCACAAACAAATGCATAGAATTATCCTGCCTAGTGCTGGCTTCCAAGACATCAGACACTTTGTAAACCAGCAAACAGATCCAGACCATGCAAAATTGGGATGGTCCTGTCTCTTCCTGTCTGTTAATTTTTCCACTATGAGATTGTCCAAAACCCTCTGAAAGAAAGGGTTACTGTCCAGGGGTTCAGCAAGTCCTATTTTTACAGAACAGTTCATTCTGACAGGTAACTGCAGCAGAGCAGACCCACAAGCCTTTCCACGGCATGTGATGCCCCCATCTTAAAAATGTATTCTACACCCTCAAAAATCCAATCCTTACTTCGTTTTACCAGCGTTCATGGTGCTGCTGTGGCCCAGAGTTTAGATCAATGATTTAGCTGCCTACGCCTTGGTTTAGTGTTCAGCAAGTTCTGTTCAGCCTTTTGCCACTAAATCACTATACAAGTGTGGGCAAACCACTCAGCTCTTCCTCTCCTTCCCCTTATTCAAATTTACCCAGTTGATCGCTTGCGATATGACTGTAACAGAGTAAAGATTAGCCCATGAATATGTACAGAAAATTCTGGAAGCCCCGCTGAACTGAGGTCACAGCATGAATTCTGAGAGTGGAGATGAGGTTTGAGTATTTATCACAAACTTTCTGGATGAAAAAAGTATGGAATGGTCTCCAGCCAGAACAGCTAGAAGGAAGCAGATATGGTCCCCGGCAGAAATCTGCACCATTACCCTGATGTAGTATTGACTTGCCAGGTCTGAGGCAGGTCCTTCAGGCTCAGTCATCTTCTGGGCTTCTTTTAGTTGCAGAATGTGCTGAGCTGGGAAAATAGAGAAAGATTATTTTAAACTTCACATTTAAAATTGTAATAAGTACTTATTTCTCCATTTAAAATGTATTTAGCTCCACCATCTGTGTTTCACTTGGTTCACATATTCAGGTTATTCTTTAAAGTCGGGGATTTATTTTTTTTTAACTGAGAGTTCAGATTCTTAACTAATCACCAGGAACTAGGCATTTTCAGAAAAACACAAATATGCAGCAAGTAAATGGCACTAGAAATAGTCAGTAATTTGGGTGTCCTACTTCAAAGAGTAAATAGGGTAATTTTTTTTTTTTTTTGCATTGCTTTAGAGGTGTGGAGGAACTATTTCCTCAAGTGATGTTGGGGTCATCTACAGGGGTCCCACATCTCTCTACTTCAGGCATCTCAACCCAGGCAGCCAAAAACTGGGTCAGGGCAACGTTCCAAAATTTTAGTGGTGAGCCTCCAAAATTCAAGACACTCAGGGAATGCATGTTGGGGAATAATATGAGAATTCTGGAGGGGGATAAAAAATATAAAGAGGAGGGAGTATTTTATTTGTACCCAATATTGATATTTCAGAATTTGGTCCTGTTCATTTGGACTTAACCATGTTGTTTGTTTTAAATCCTTGTGAAAGCCAAGCCAGTTGCCTCTGAGCCTCAGATGTTGTCTGAACGCAGGTTCCTAACTTGCCACAAGGCAATCTGTACGGCTGACTGCTTCAGGTCCATGGGCATGAGAAATTTTTGGATGCTGGCTTTCAAGGAGTCTCCCCACTGAACTGCACTGGAACCTGGAATATGAGAATGTGGATTGGCAAGAACTTGCACTTCTGGGAGCTGCTAAGCAGCCCCAGAGGCTTCCCAAATGTAGGCATTTTCCCTTCTGATAAGATGGAGAAAACTGGGAAGTGTATCTCAGCTCCGAACTGCAGAATTTGGGAGCTGGGTCACCTCAAACTCTTACCCCTTGGTTCCTGGGCAGCTGTTGTGAGGAGCTATGAAGCAGCTGGAGCTCAGAAGTGTGAAGTAGCCTCAGCTGAGGCACCTGCCGATTCTGCAGGTGGCCCATAGCCCTCCCTTGCTGCTTGCCAGGCTGCCGTGCATGGTGCTCAGCGCTTTTTCAGGGTGGATTCTCAAAAAAACTGGAGCTATGGTTAGTGTTTACATGGGGTTTAGGGCCTGGATTCCCCTTTGGCATGGAGGGGGGTGATGCGAGAGACAGGGGAGTGTGACAGCCCAGTCTGTCCAGACATGGAAAGTGAGAAACTGGAAATGTACCTGGATGCCACCCTTAGTCAGCCAAAGCAGCAGCTTTTCTACAAAACACCTAGATCTGAACAAGCTGCTGTGCTCTGACAAAAATATTCCGTCTGAGAATTTCTGCCCAGGTCTGGTAGTAAACATTGTCAGGGTGTTATTTGTGCCTGATACAGGGCAAAAATCACTTGGGTACCTGGTACCCAGTGTGGAAAGATGAGGGAATGGAATAGTAAATTAAAGGGGTTGAAACAAAACTCTCGGTTGTCTGAGTACGACTAACCGAGTTGTGTCCAGCTATCTCTGTGCAGAAACACCTTTCCACAGAGAAAACACCCATGGCAGGGGCTTCATCCATCTTCCCACTCTGCCTGAGGACCCTCAATCCTTCCTCTCACTGAGGGGGGATTTTTTTTTAATTTTTTTCCTGCCTTTCTCCCTCGATGGGCTTTGCCCCAGGGGCCGCTCTTTATCTCGCTTCTGGGCTGACTCTCCCTGTGAGCCCACGGCCCTGAGGAGGACGAACCCACGCCTCGGCGCGCTGTGGGGAGGTCGAGGGGACGCGGGTCGGGCAGGCCGAGCCCCCCGCAGGTCTCCGGCGCGGGGTGAGGACGCTCCTTCCCTCCGCAGCGGCCCTGAGGGAGCTTCCCGCCCTGCGCTTCGACTGGGATTGCGGCGAGAAGGCCGCGGGGGCGCGACGCAGCTGAGGGGGAGCCGCGCTGGAGCGGGGCTGAGAGAGGGAGAGCCCCGTCCCGCCCGGGGCCTCAGCCGGGAGCGCGGGGGCTGCTGGCGGCGGGGAGAGGAGGGGGGAGCGAAGTGGAGTTCCCGGCGGGCCGGCCGCCTCCCCGCCCTCCCTCGGCGGCGTGAGTGAGCGTGTTTGGGAGGGAAGGAGGGGGTGGAAGCCGGGCCGGGGCGGCCAGCAGGCAATTTGCATGAGAGACAGACTGGGAATGAGCTGGAGTGGGCGCCTCTCCGCGCACACAGAGCGGGGCAGGAGGGGGAGGAGGGAGCTGCCGCCGCCGGGGAGAGGCGGCGAACTCCGGGCAAAGTTTGGTGCCGCGGGCCCGAGGCGCTGAGGCACCGGCGGGGCGGGCGAGCGAAGCGGCGCTGGGCCAGGCCAGGCCACCGCCGCCCGGGGCCGGGCTTTGTGCTG